>KI915054.1:1490556-1623668 GCA_000473445.2 Anopheles farauti
CCCACCAAACACACACACACACACACCCCCCCCCCCACCCACTCTAGGAGGAGTTGCTTTTTTGTTGTCGCATCGTCGCAATAGCACGCCCGTTGAACGATGGGGTTGGTTGGTGTCTTGGGAAACACCCCGTTCTCGTTCCGGTTCAGGGCGGAAGGGCTTAATCTTGTGTGCGTTCTCGGTCACGGTTCCTCTACACCGAGCACACAATGGTGTGAAACGTACGGTTCGCCGTGCGATTGCGTTCGGGACGCGCGTCACGACGACCCAAACCTGTGTCCCCGGGATCGATTTCGGGAATGATGCGCCCGTGGAAACTTTACCGAGCAAATCCAATCCACAAACCAAGTACACAAACAGGGGACGAAATTATTTTCGCTTTCCGATCACCGTTCGTCACCCCGCTGGCAATGTCATTTTCAACGCCATTATCAGCTCCAGTGGCGGCGTTGACGTCACGCGGCAATAGTTTTGGCGTTCCGTCATGGCAATTCGTGAGGCACACATTCAAATAGTGACGCTAGATGAAGCGAGACGGTAACATTCTGGTTACCGTCTCCCGGGGTAATTGTTATTACCGGCGAAGTAATTAACAAACGGCCACGGGGCGATAGGCGACGAAGAAACTTTCTCCCTGCACCCGGTCGGGAAGCTTCCTCGTGCGGGTGCTAGATGGGAATTGTAGTAGCCGCTTGCTGTGCGAACTCAACATTTTGGTGAGTGTATGGGTGTGTGTGTGTGTTTGGGTCTGCCAGTGTATTATTTCGGCGGTTTGTTGTTCTCTCTTTGCGTTGCGTTTTCATTAATGGCTATTCAAAGATCGTATCAAGGAAGGAGTTGTTGCTCACGGGATGTCACTTCGTGTTGTTGTGCCATTTTCCACCTCCGTGGTGGAACGGGTGAAATGACCATAGCATCCCTAATTGATTTTTAAACATTATTACCGCTGATGACGGTGGTATACTGTTTATTAAGCCATTGAAAGAGTACAGCGAGTCGTTTCGATGATTTGTTGTGCATTTGTTGTTGCTGTGATTGCGGAGCACTTTCAGCAGCGTTGTCATCACGTTAATTCATCTTATGTATTGAAGTTTTTTTTTAATGCATGATTTCTTACGAACATTTTAATAATGATGGGCACGGAACGTTTGTTGAGGCAGTCCGTTTTTTTTCGTCCTCTCTTCAGCATGCCGCGCGATACATGCTCGAATGGTGGAACAAACGATTAAAATTAATTTGAACCCTTCTTTCCACCGCGAGACATTCCGAACCGTAACCGTGATGGAGCGGTGAAGCGAACGAAACGATTTTTCCCATACCAATAGATCATAGAACCCACTGGATGCGGAGCGCTTTATTTGCTTTTGAAATTGAGACCCGGGAACGCTTCCTTACTTCCTTACACAACCAGCCGATACTGTTGCAACGGATGCAACAGGCCAGTTGTCGTGGCGGAATTCTTTCCATTTCCCATAGCGCCAACACGACCATAACGGATCCGGACGAAAGGGGATGTGCAGAGAGAGAGAGAGAGAGAGAGAGAGAGAGAGAACGCAATGATCGTGAGGTGGAACACGAAACGAAAGGCCGGGAAAAAGGTGAAACAGAAAGGTCGGCATTCTAGCCCGGTCGATTTCTTACCTCGATGCAACCGTCACAACCGTCCCATCGGGCTTTTATGCTCCGGGTCGGGTTCTTTGTATGCCAGCCGTGGTTCACCAACCGTCCTGCGTTCACATCGTGATCATGCGGGAAAGAAGACGAAACCGATTCTTACCTCGTCACGGCAGGTGAAAAGTGTAGAACAATCTACGGATAGCTAATGAGTGATTCAGAGTCACCGCTGTGTGGATGCGTCACTCGTCGGCCAATGCGGTGGGAAAAAGACGCCAGCAGGGAATTGGTCGCCCATTCGCCAAAGAATCTTGGCCCTCTCGCGACTCTTGCGAGGTGTTAAGAGGTTAGGAAAGAGAATCTCAAGAATGTTAAACCGTACCACACGGCCGCCGGCCGTCTGACAGCGACGGTGAACTTTTACTGCACTCTAGCAGCTACTTGGATGTGGCCAGAAGGAGGGTGAAAATACGGGAGGACGGATCGATCCGTGGTTCCATCTAGTGTTTTTATCTCTCTTGTTTACGAATCGGTGTTGTTTTTTGCTTTCCGATCGTTTGATCCACGGTGAATTGAGATTTTTAGCTCAAGCTTTGAAGGTCGCCGAAGACGGTGGTGAATCATTTTCGATTTCACCGCGAAAAATTGAGCGCAACTAGGTAGCGAGCGCCGTGGTTTCGAGCTTCACATTCGACGGCCACCCAAAAGATTCGGGTTTCGGGGTGTACAGTTCGATTGCGGGCGATGGTTTCTGTGCTCTGTATTGAATTACGATGTCTCTTCTAAACGAGATAGAAGCAACAAGTACTGACATGGGTGTTTCTTTTGCAATCATGATTAGTGCGTGACGATGCCATTCGTTACATTGTTTTTTTTCAAACGAGCTCAAAATAGAAAACTAAGTTCGTAATAGATGTGATACAAATTTCTTTCAAAATGATGAAAACACGTGAAAACTCAAGTAAGTCATTTTCTTTTACATTATTTATCGTAAACGTTATATTAAAGGAAGTAAGGAAGCATTCCTGGTGCTCAAATTGGACTATTAGATGATGAAAAATGTACGATTGTTTTATTTGTTTAACAATGTTAGTAATAATACAATGCACACAAGCGTCACACACGTTGTCAAAGTTTTCCATTTACTTGTAAGGATCAACAAGTACCAAGAATCACGTTGACGGCTAAATTCACGTGCCCCGGTATACCGCGTGGCTCGCGCTATTCACGCAGGAAAGGGTCAAACCACCGCCACTTGGAAAGCACCGAATTTATAATCATGCAAAACGCTGTGGTCGTAGGATATTAGCATTGGTGGCGGCGCCCGACTGGTGAAAATCATTATCTCTCAATAGTGTCCCAAGCACAGTGGAGCATACTACAAAACAAAAAAAACAGAAAGAGCCACGATCGGGTGCACACGGGGAAGGAAGTGCGAAAGGTAAACCACCAGGGCTCATGCATGCATACAGAGCCCGCTGTGCATCGGCCGGGCATGTATTGCGTCAAAATGTTGCGGCGTCTGGCATCATTCCAAAACGTGACCAGAAAGCGATAATTGATCGGTGTATGCAGGGGTGAAAGGCGGGTTCGGATGATCCGTCCGTGGAACGATCGGTAGCGAAAGGGGGCGAAGTGTTGAAATTAAACTGGAAAACTCCTCTCCGACTGTCCGGCACGGGTGCGGCCAGATGAGACGCGACTGCCCGTGTTGATGTAGATGCGCTGCGCTGGGAAATCAAGCAAAGTGTTGGAAAAGTTTTCCGCTCGGATTATGCATATTTTTAGCTGCTTGGCTGAGGGGCAGTCTGGAACAGAGCAAACATCGATAAACTTGCCACTTTTTCTGGAGTTAGAAATTGAACTAGGAGGTAGCTGAATTGTTATTGAGATGTAGACGATGCATGAGTCTCTTATGGTATTGAGATAACGTTATTTGAAATATAGCTTACTCAAGTGAATATTAAGAAAAAACACATTAAAACTCACGCTGCCTTGTTTCCATCTTCTCGTTCGTACATGCTATCTAAAAGAGCATGGTTATCGATAAGCATATCGATTTCAAATTGGTTTTCATACAAACGCTTCTAGAGCGCCCAATGCGTACGGTGGTTTTTCCATATAACATATAATTCGAGCGCCCCGTATAATGAGTCTGATGTGGTTTGGAGCCTAAGCGATTCCTCGCCACATCGCGATTTTCCTCGGTGAACGAATCTTTCGAGCTAGAATGGCTGGCTGGAGTATCAATTTTCTAACGATGGTCTGATTCTGTAGCGCTTCGCTGCCTCGCCGATCAGATGAGCTACGGCTGCTTGCGGTTTGAACGTAATTCCTCCAGCAACGATGCAATTTTTTTTAAAGCTCTGTGACCTCCAAAGAACGTACACACGAAACGTTTCGCCTACTGCCTGCGGAACGCTACGCTCGCCAGCGAAACTTAAGATACTTGCTGATCAACATTTGCATCTTAAATACGTGTCACCGTTTAGAATGGTGCAATGCAACGAGAACATGCGCTTTAAGCCAGCAACGCCCATTGTTCGTACGAGGCTGTATGAAGCTAACTAGCCTAACGTGGGTCGTATGGCGTGTGTTTTGTTTTGTGTGCTTTACTGCCCGCTGGGAAGGGGAACTATTTGCATGGTAATTGGGATATATTGCATTACCGCAACTGCGAGCGCTCATTAAAGTTATTGTATTTGAGGCAGAATGGAGGCTGTTAAATTTGTACTCACAAGTTTGTTGTACAATGGCACGATTGAGATTTTTTTTTCTATTTGGTCAATCGATAGCTCATTCTGCATGTTCCCTGAAAGGAGGTTGATCAATAAATAAATTAGAAGGTAATTCATCCAAACCAACCGGCCACTCTTCATACATTGTGTCACACGCAACGCACATCATTAAATTACAACCACCAGCAACCGTTCAATCGATACGTCTAGGAAGAAGGCACGGCCATTTATGGGCTCATAGAACAATAAACAAGCCATAACCGCAAACCGATGCCGGGTCTCGGTGTGCGATATTCTTGGGAAAAACGCTCGCCAAAGGCATCCACAGTGCAAACAAACGCATCCTGACGCTTTTACAAAACCCTCCCACACGTGAAGTGATGGTGCGGTGTTGTGTAATTAGAGGAGTATTTTTTCGTTGTCTCTGCCCTCAGTGTAACAGTGGTGGTAAGCTTACACACACATATGTATGCTGCACCACACACGCACGAGGTGTTTACCGTTCCTGTTTTGCTGCTCGTTCGAACTCGTTTGTGCGAGGACATCGCCGAGTGTTGTTGACGGTTCGTATCAAGTTGCACACGTGTATGGGTGCTTTTTCCGCATGGGTATTATCGACAATTTGCTGACGTTTATGGGAGGTAATCGATGCCGTTTCCTTCGGCGGTCTGTCCACCCCGGTGGGAACGAAAAGAGGAGCAAAAATGGAGCAATTGTTAAATTGTGGAATTGTTGTAGTACGTCAAAAAATGGTTCTGTTTAAGACTAAGACACCACGAAACGATTTGGAAACATCGATGCACCGATGAGTGATAGGTGGCTATCGTTTTTAACAAAAGCAGGGAGGATCTGATTGTTTAAATAGATTAAATAATAATGCTAGTTGTAATAAATAGTTTATCAGTAAAAATCTACAAAAACAACACTACAAATACTATCAAATTAATGTTTCATCACATACGAAACTGCTGGTGCATGTGGAAACATTCCTTCCATGCCGCAGTCAGTACGTCACGTTGTGTAACGCACGGCTCGTAATCCTTCGTTAATCCAAAAGGATGGATCCTCTTTACGAGATTAGGGCGGTCATTTGTGGACGTAAATCGACTTATCTGTCGACGAATGACTGTGACCTTCGGCACTGTTACGAGCGGCTAATTGAACGAATAACTTACGCGGAGGGTACGCCGTACGTACCGGCCCAGTTCCGGCACACAGTTGTATTGAAATCTACTATGGAAATGAACGGAATGCATTATTAGCGAGGTATCGAACGCGCATAACGAAAATACAACGAACTGAAAATAGCTCGCGATCCGCCCCACATACGACGAACATTCAAATCATAACATTATTCATAAGAGCTTTAAATTAGACCAGCGCAATTGCCGAGCGCTGGTGTTGACGATACGATAATAATTACTTCTAATGCAAGAAAATTTGAGTGAAATTGTTTACGAAATGGTGTAAAAGGTATAATTATTTCTTACGTTGGAAATTGCGTTCCAGATGTATGATGTGCTGTTGCACATCGGTAGGAATACAATGGCAGACAGCATTGTCGACCAAACCAAATCAATTTGAATCGATAACGTATGAGTGAGGAAAACCGCGGAAAGCAAGAAAAAAAAAAGACTTTGTCATGTAGGTTCGTGATCATTTCTCCACCTTGTGTGACGTGGATTGCTTTATCTCCTAAAACGGCACTAAGACGGCACACGTCCATCGTACGAATGCATCCGGTTGAACTTCGGTTAGCAGGGGGTAAACGATTGCCAGACTTCATAACCAGCAGCAATTGCATATTTCCCGACAGACAATAGGGTGTGCATTTGTTTGTGCGTGTGTGTGTGCGTGTGTGTGTGTGAGCCATCGGATGTGGAAGGGCAAGCAGGGTAAATATTTGCTCAGGAAATATAACTCCAACCGCGTTCCCTACTGAAGTCCGGAACCGGATGGAAGCTATAGCAAAGCGAACCCGTGTGAGTTTCATTGCACATCTTCGTGCTGCGGTGCACTTCCTAGCCAGTGCAGAGTTGGTTCGAAAAGCCACGAGGTCTCGGGGGTTTTGGGCCGTCAGAGTCAAGGGGTAAAATTTGCAGACGATTCGACCGAAAGTGAAAGCATCCAATCGGGATTCTTCTGAAAGTGGGCAAGATCAAATAAACTGGATCAATTTAACTTTCTACCCTTTTTTGGGGTCCAGCCCGGTGGTGACATTCTAACCTTTCGTTTGAAGGAATCAAGTGGCTTAGATGGTGGTTGTGTGAGTCATCATCTAGTTGGCTTTGGCTCTCGATGTTGAGCCTGGAGATAAGAACTGTAAGCGCCCGTGTTGGTTTAATGTTTCAGAAAAATGCAGATAAACATAAGTTTTGATTTGAGACGGTTTCGTTAAATAATGGGAAACGAGATCATGCTCTACAGCTAGCTCGATGCGTTTTGTTTTATTTTTGTCTTCTCCTCAATTTAACGTCTGAACATCTTCGATTGGAGAGGCTCAGTTTGGCTCGACGCCGACCTGGTGTTGGCGGCTACGAAGCTATTTTGTAACGTCTATTCATCGGCGAACGTGTATCATCGCCGTGGAAGATGAGGTGAAGCAGAGTAAGATAAAAGAAGCTCGAACAGATATGCACTGAGCGGCGTGTGAGTACATAACCGCTCATAGGTTGCACCATTGTCAGCCAGCCCAGACGGTGGAAGCCTTGGAACATACATCTCAAAACCGGATGGCTTGAATTTGGATTACTTCCTTCTATCACGGAGTTTTGCTTCGTGCTCGGCGTGCGTTGATGCTTGTACCACCGTTCGATTCAAGTCATCACTCTCTGGCGAAGGTGGAAAAAGAAGCAACTGCGCACACCGCATGCGAACGTCTCGATACGTACGCGAGAGGTTCAAACAGCTTATGAGCGCAAGGAAATTAGCAATCATTATAACTCAATATTTGAATAGATGAATAGCGGCTGGATTTGTTACATTTTTCATCGCTACCGCGTCGGTGCGAAATTTCGCTCTCGCATATTTTTACGCACATCTGGAAACGAAAATTCGTACATTTTCGAACATTTTGCCACCTCAGCGGAATGGAATGGATGGAAAAATATTGATACCTTTTTTGAGTAGAGTATTACTTTGAGCAAGAGAAATAGAGTGGGATTTTTTCGAAACGTAAAATATGTAAGTATATTTAAACAGATTAGAGAATATGATCATTATACAGCTTTCATTGCATTAACATGTAAAAGAAGTTACGTTGAATGGCTCAATTACAGCACGATAACAAACAAAACACTGTTTATGATTTGTAATTGATACATTAATACATTGAATGCTGTCGGTACTGTGTACTATTCTGATCTTCGTGATGCATTTCGCCGTTAACTAAACGCCGTTTGCAGTGCATTATGCATTCAAACGCGTCCTGAACACATCTTGTGGAATGGTGAAGAATGAGGAAGAGAAAGGCAGGGAAAGTAATGATAGAGCCAGAAATGAGACAACACCAGGCAGCTCGATCGCTGTGTGAGCGAAATGGCATATGGAGTGGCGTAGAGGAAGATGAAGAAGTGAGCAGCGCGAGTGAAATTGCCATTTACATGACTTTCCATGCGTTTGTTTGCAATGGAAATAATTTATTGCTACGTGCCTGATATCAAAACAGGAAGCTCTGTCGATGGCGACAGAGCTTGCAGAAACAGATTGCAGGCAGCAGCGGGACCGGAGACCGGAGGCTGCATTTCGAAAACCTGAAACCCCTGATCAATTATCGCCTCCGGCCGCTGACGTACGCGGGCGCGATCGGTTAATCCGTGGCGTGAGGATGGATGCTAGTGTTGCGGGGAGCGAATGGCGAAACCTAACGCATCACAAGCGGAAAGCCGGCGTTTTCTACGCAGTGGGGCTGAATTTTCCAAACCAGTGGCACTGGGAAAGAAAGAATTTGTATCGGCAACCGGAAGTGAAGGGACTGCACTGCACGTCAATTCTTGCAATCTGGGGGATTTGAACTGATTTTTGTTGCGCGTTGATAGTTCGGGTTGCTTCGTTCACGTGGAACCGCACCGCTTTGTGCGCTTTCACGCGAATATCACACGCGCAAACATTCCAGCAACCGCCCGGTGACTGCATTTGAGCCGCATTTTAAAATATCTGCCAGTGCTGCAAAGGACAGGAAATGCTCTATATACCCGTTGTTGCTGTTGATTTTTACTTTCTTTCTTTCGGGGAGTTTTTTTTATTGCAAACACTATGAACTATGAACAAACTCCAATGGAAAATCACAAACCGGCTCAAAATGGTAGGGATAGAAGAGGTGGAGCAGGTGGCAGTGAATAAATCGTATTCGCTCGCGTGGCGCAGCTTCCCTAAGCGTCGACCATTTCGCTGTATTGCACCGGAAGCGGGATTGATTTTTCAACTTTTCGCTCAAAATCAAATCGCCTATTCTTGCAGGTTGGACCTTCCCTATCGTAGCAGGCGTTGCAAATCAGTTCTCATGGCGTGGTATTTTCTGTTGCTGCAAAATGCTCAAGCTATCCGCACCGCCGACTGGTGCATCGCGCGTGGCCCGTATTCCTCTGCACTCTAGGACGACACCAGCCAAAATTGTGGCGCACCTGCGTCGATCCTAGCTCTATTTGAACGTTTGCATTTATAATCTGGGCCGTTTTTTTGTGTGTCTGTGTGAGTGTGTCCGATAGTGTGTTTGTGATTTTATTCGAGTGTCTGCACCGTGGCCGCAGCGTAACCGCGACTGGGACAAGGCACTGATGTCCTGTTTTGTTTGCAGTAGGCTTAAGGATCGTGAAAATTGCGGAAACCTATTGGCTCCGATTGTGACGTACAGAGACCAGCGCTGGATAAAACAGGGCACTGTGCAGAACGTGACCGCAGTGAAGATTGAAAGTAAAAAGACCAAATCGAACCAGCAAAAAGTGAAACCAGAGGAATCGTTCAATCACCAACAGAATGGAGCCGGATGAACTAATCACGGTTCGAGTTCAGTATCTCGTGGATAGCGACCCGTTCAATAGTCTGTCGATGTATCCGATACCATCGCGGGCACCGGTTTTTTCGTTCGCGAGTGCGGTACCCTTAGCTACACAGCTGGGAGCGCTGCTAAGGCACCTTGGTGCTCCACAAAGGGTAAGCTCAATCGACAACGATGACATGTCTTTGCTATCGGTGGTGGTTTGTTCGTTTCGTTCAAAGGATCTTTCTCATAGCGTTAAAAACTACTCATAGAGGCAGTTGTAGCATAAGTATTTATTTATGAAACTTTTTTTTGTTTGCAGAATGCACCGTATATTGCCTACATTATTTATAAGAACTGACTTTTGCTTTTAAAAAATCATCAAAACATGCTAGTAAAGCGATTAAAGGTATTCTTGAACATGAAGTATAAATTTGGAATATTCATGTTTAACTGAAAGTGTAGTTTTTCTTCATTCAAAAGGAAGGCTCAGTAGGAATTCTAGAAAACACGCGGAACAAATTGTTTCCATTCTCCAAAGAAAGTTGTTCATTTTGTTGAATTGTGTACATTAGCGGACCCTCATTTTTGGGACTGTTATCGATGTGTCTTTTATCTTTTTTTTTAACAAAAAGGAGTTGGGGAGGCTACGAATTTAACAATGATCATCGCTGCAAATTTCGTAATAACTAATCCCTTCTTATCCTGAGGCCAACCTTGGGATAGTTGGGAATCGCTTTTATTATCAATTCTGAGGATCCAGAAATCAGATCGATACCAGATTTATTTCCTGAATTTATTTTATATAATACCTTAGATAATACCTCAATGGGTGAAGGATTGTTCAGTAACTAGTATGTTTAAAACAACTATAGGATTCATTTTCCATTTACGTGTTATAATGACTACAAAACGGATACAATCTTAACATTTTTAAGACTAGCACAATTTTTAGCCTAGCACATTTTTAAGACAAGCCATCTTATTTACTGTTTCTGCTGTTCTTTTACCATACTAACGCTTTCCATTTTACATGTTGCATTAGAACACATTAAATGTAGTTTTTGGTATAGTTTTTTGTTTAAATTTAGAACTATTTCTAGACGTTTAATGATCTTGATATTACGATCGGCTTGAAAAGTAGCCTAGTTCTGATTTTTTGATTGCGGTGATGAACTATCCGTGAAGTATCGTTATGTTTGTTTAAACCCATTAAAAAAAATTTATAATTGTGTTAATTGTCATGTGTGACAATAGATTTGAAAAAAATATAAACATCTAAATATATTTAAATCTTAGATCTAAGTATTTTGAATGTCGCCGAAAAAAAATCTTATTGAGAGGATTATGGCGGTATTATGTCGATATGCTTCGATATTCGACAATATTGAAATTCATAGCATAATAAACCAACATAGAAAACACGACACGTTCAGAAGCATTTTCTTAGCAATTTGGCGCAATTACGCTACATTCCATTACAAGACCCGTGGTGGTGGCTCTTCCGCAAATTGAATTCGTACAGTTAGATAACATCAAACGCACATCGGCTGGCCAACGATTCATAACGCGGTTCGACCCATTTTTCCGCACGTCCACCATAAAATGCAATGCCTGGCGCCGCACACTGACGTTTTCGTTTCAAATTCGGTCGAAAACAGAAACGAGACCGGCCCGCCAAGACGCGAAGAACCGACGAAAGACAATTCGACTGCCGACTGCCGCATCAGTTTCAGTTATCCGTTCACGTACAGTATGTTGAGGTTGATTTTTTTTTGTATTCCGTTAACAAAAGCGTTTTTTTTTCGTATTGGGTCACGTTTTGTGGTTGACCACAAAGAGCGAGAGGGAACGGCTGCTGCAGTGGCAACTTTACGAGCAGCTGGGGCACGGAGAGGAAACACGTTGCGTTTCGACTTCCGGCTCCACTGTCGGGCAATTTTGCGCCTTTCGCGGTCTGTTCCGTTCGATTCGCTGAGCGATCCGATCGCCGGACGAAATCGCGCACCCCGGCAAGAAAATTGCGAAGCTACCGTCCGCTTTCGGGTGGCATGTCGGGCGTTAATTTGCGAAAACAATAACAATAAATTGCACGGACCGGGGTGGCCGTCCGTTTGCTGTTAGGTGGCGTTGTTTCTTCTTCCCACCCGAAATTGCTTCTCCGCTCAAGGGCGAGATTGGCGGTTTGTCGCCATGCTTTAGCGCGACCATTGAAACTGTTTGAGGCCCAACTGGCGAAAGGTGTATCACCATCACATCCCACGACGTATTGGCTGGTGGCTGTTGCTTACTGCGAGAGATTGGTGAATTTGTCGAATATTGTCACTAATGGATTGTGTTTACTTTTTATGGTTCAACCACCGAACGTTCGTTGGTGGATGGCGCGCGTAGTCACGGAAAGGAAAAGGAGAGCATTGTTTCAAACTGTTACTTTCGAGGCAAAAGTTCCGAGCACCAAGCTAGAAACCAAGCTTAGGTGTTAATGGTGGTACAAGCGTTTTTTTGTTGTTGTAAATTGCGTTCATTGTGACGAATGTCCGACAAGACAGGAAATTTAAACGTTAAAATACCGACCGTTTAATTGAATTGGTGTAGTAAATGAAGCAAATAGTGATTATACAGGCCGTAACCTATTGGCGTGAAGTAAAAATGTATTGACGTTTCATTATCGAAATATGTTCAAAAGACAAATATTTTGTCACAATTATCTTCACACATTATTCCTGTAGTAGTAGTATTTTTCTAAAACTAAATTTCAGGGTACAAGGAAGTTAACAAAGCTCAAAAAAAGAAGCAAATAAGAACAAAAAAGAGTAGAAGCTTATAGTAAAATAAAATGTTTTCATCAATAATTCATCAATAGACAGATATAAGCGAATAAGTAATACAATCGAAGCAATAGAATTCCAAAGTCCAAGATGGTTTCTTAAGATGGGAATATTATGTTCCCGTTTTAATCATGGTTAGGTGAACCATTTTAAAATAAAATTATTAAATTTAAAAAATCCTTCCTTAAATTTAAAAAATCCGGTTTGTAAAAATATTCGAGCATACAAACGTTAACGTTTCTTGATTTTCAATATTTCTCTTCGGAGAATGTGTAACTCTGATATGAAATATTTATTTTGATTTTTTTTCAGAAACGTTTCATATAAGATTCATTTGAAGTATTTATGCGTATTGAATTGAACTTTTGTTTGCTTTTACCACACAATTGTTTACTCGTCATCACGACGCAATCATAATGGCAATCATTTGCAAGATTTCTGATTACGTTTCCTACAAAACACCTTGGATATTGTCGACTGGACAGGCCAAAATCGAAACAATACCATAATAACCATGAAAGCTACGATGATTAGGATCTGCTAAAACCCGCACTTCCATTTGATGGGTAAAAATAGATATACACGGTAGGTACGAAACAGTGGCTGAATAGATCGGAAAACGATTTGATTGTAAATATTTGGAACGCATCGTAAACGGCCGTGGCGCCCGAAATCATCTCCTTTTACCATCAGCGGCATCTCAGCCGCTATAAACTAGCGAAAACCGAGATTAACGAGACATTCGATCTTGCTTCGCCATGCTGCGAACTGTTCTCACTTTTGTCATTTGAATCGCGATGGCGCCTCCATCGAGATGGTTCAGTTTTATTTCCTATAGAAATTCAAATGAGACTCACCACCACCGCCGCCGCCGCCGCCGCCGCCGCCACCCCCAGTAGGAGGCGTTATTCTGGCGCCCGTGGTCGCTTACCTCATTTGTGTTCGGCCACTTGTATTGGGCCAATCTATCGTAGGGAAAACTCCATCGCTGGCCCACATTTTCTGCACGATCCCATCGATCACCATCGCGTTTCGTGGAAGATGGAAGTGGTTTTTGGCCCGCGGGCTGACCCTCGGTTTCGGTGCGAGTAGACGAAGCGAATCCAGCATCCATCCATCCATTCGTCTGCAGACCCGATGCATTCGATTCAATCATTAGCTGCCCACCGGATCAAATGGTAAATGGCCGTGTTCGTGCTAAATGTGAATGCGAAAACCGCGATAGACGGCGTTGCATTGTGCAGCGCCTGGATATAAGCGTAAGGTGATCCCCGCGCGTGGTGTAAGATTTATTTTAGGCTCGGTCCGGGTGCTTTCGAGGGCATCGAAAGTGAAACGGAAATTCGGTGGGTGCTCTCGTGTTGGGGCGGCCCTTGGGGGGTTGGGAAGCCGGCCCGTGCCAACGGAAATGCGGTACCGGTTCGGCTGATATGGAGGTTGCTTTCGTCGCGCCGTACGCAGCATTTAGCGTATGCAAATCACCCGTCGGTCAGCGCGGAGTGGATGACGGTCGGTTACATAAAAGAAGAAAACGGCAATCCATTAGCGGTCCGTGAACTGTACATTGGGCCGATCGATCGAAAGTGAGTACGGGTTTCAATTTAGCTGTTTGCGCACGACACATCGCGTAGCTTTACGTCTTCATGCTTGACGGTGTCTAGCGTTTTTGAAATTGTCAACAAGAGCGAAACCTCTAACTACCACCCCCTTGCCAACCGGATGTTGTTCGTCACACGTAACAGACGGCACAGTGTCGTATGTTGATGTTTGTGCAAGAAAGTTTGCGTATTAGAAACGGTAGATGCAAGCTTATTGGAAAGTTCTCTGGAAATTGGAAATTTAGATTATTTTTATTTTTCGGAGTAAAAAATTAATCCAAACGATTGATTCAGTATTTTAGCATGTTAATTACAATGCAAAAATATGTTTAAAAAGATCTACATTTACTAACAAGGAATTTATTTACACTTGACAAAAATAACCTGGCTCTATATTTGTTTATTCTCCATCCAAAGCAAGAAAATATGGTCGTTTAGTTGGCAAAACACTTTAAACTTATTTTCATCAACGAAATCCTACTGAAAGCAACTCATTTGCCTTGTGTCAGTTGCGCGTGTCGGTCACGAAACGCAATATTGTGGAAATTTGTATCCAAAAATTGACCAATTGTTAACAAATAATAACTCTATTGCCTATATTTCTCATCCAACAATTTATCTCACCAATTTACCACGGTTGCCAAGCGGCGTTAGCATCTTCCGGTTGCCATTGGTTACATCTCGCTCGCATCGCTCACACCACATCGTTTCGCATTCTTCCGGACACCATCGCTGTGAATCGTGTGTCGGAAAGGTGAATCACGACAGTCGTGCGTTCGTTCGTTCGCTCTAGCTTTCCCTTCTCACACCCCGGCAATTTTTACAAAGCGCATCGTGTAGGTATCGTGTTGCAGCGTGTTACTTTGGCCGTGTTTGTAGGCTCACACCAGCTGAGCTCAGTTTTCGCGAAGTCAACCGAACAAACGATCGCTCATTCGCTTCATCTATTACAGCATCGCATCATTACGCGCATCGAAAACCACAACAAGGGGCGCCTTTGGCGGGAGCAAAGCATCAAATGGGCATCTTCTCCCCGGTGGCACTTCCAGCGGGCGGGGGTAGGCGTTCAAAGTGTTGCCGGCACATATGGGTGGGTTTCCTCCTAGGTAGACATGAACCTCTGTGGCACCTAGTGTCGGAGGTCTACCGCAAATCATAATAATGACTCAGTTATGTAGGATGTGTGTGTGTGTGTGTGGGTGCGGGAATTTGTGGTTCTCCGTACCAGGCGAGTGGCGGCTGCTCGAAGTAGAATGCGTTGTCGGTGCTGGAAGACTGGCTTTGGTGAAGGCTGTGACGGTTGCATATAATTAATAGCACCTCGAATGAAATCGAAAGCTAGACGGCGCTTGTATGTGTACACGAGCAAGCCTAGCCGATCGAGCCAAGTTTCGATTTCTATCTTCTCCAGCCGTGATCACAAGAACTACGCACGTCGAACCACGGGCACATGCATCGAGGAGACGTAACTTACTCACATCGTTAGCTAATAAGGGAGCTAAGAAACAGAGCAGAAAGCTTTCCGTAGCGATGGCATAAATCATATTTTTTGTGACTTCATTGCATATGGAACAGTAGGCATTATATACGCACACATCACGATCTCCTCAATAACAAACCGAACAAATCTTTCGCAATCTCTAATCCGTTGATAGAAAACACAATTAGTGCTTAATTTTACTATTTTAAGTAGCACTTAAAGCTCTTGTTCTGTGTTCTGTGATACAATATTCAATTCTTCTAATTGGCTATTTTATGCTACGAGCAGCTATAAAATGTTGTTTTTTCGCTAATTAATGTTAAAAACAATAAACCAGAGACGCAGCGACAATACTAAATCATCCAAAATATACATGGTAGAGGTGGCTGTGTTTTTTGACAAACTGATCAAATTTGCTTCCCATTAATTATAAACGCTTAAAGAAGTGTGTTTTTCGTGCTGTCAGAATGTGATAAATTGTTTTATCACTTGCATCCTGCGCAGCGTGGCAAGCTTACCATATCCGTCTTGTATTGCATTTCACTGCGCTGCGGTCATCAGGCCGCATCCGAAAGGGTCCTGGGAACATGGTGACCACTCGGCTGCGTACGGATGGACACAAAGGCGGGAAAAAGTGCACCGAACCGTTGCGAGCGCATCGCCGCCCCTCCCGTCCGCACGTTCATTTCCTTCGTTGCGCTCACTGTACCATTCGGAAATGATCCAGTTGCAGCGGAACGATTTATGACCTTCATGTTGTACACTCGTAGAAAAGGGGGCGGCCGCTTACGGGTGGGGTGGCGTTGGTGGCAAAAAAGGGAGCGCGTATAAAAGAGGTCGTGTAGGTTGGTTTTTTGTTGTCGGTTTTCGGCTTTCGTTGAGTTCTTTTTGCTTTTGTTACCTTCACGGTATATTGTGTCTCGGAAGCTTCGCGCTTATTACAGTTTCCAATTTGGGATGCACTTTGTTGTTCGACGCTCGTCCACACGAATGTTTACAGCGAAACACACGCGCAGTGGACGCAGACAGAGCTAATATTCATTTTTCAACCGTGATGAGCAAAAAATAAGCAGCACCAACCTGCACCAAGCTGCTCCGAAATATGAGCATCAACCATAAAATTAAATAATAAATTTTCATTTTCATTCACCTTGCGCCACACGGCAGCGGTCAGGCTGGCCGCTGCTCGAGGGATCATTTTGAGGTGAAATTGGAATTGCCGAACGAGCGTGTGCGTATTTGCGTGTCGTACGGCAAATTTCGGTCGAAATTATAGCAACCGTTGCTTTAATTCTCACTGTAGCAATGCTTGCTCGTAGGATAAATCCTGGCTAGATTGAAAGCGCCGAAGGAAGCTTTATTAAAGTTCATTATCCTTCATAAATATTGAAGCAGCATAGCAAGTGATATACTACAGTGTAACACTACAATATTTATGGTACGTAGTGAAACTCTATTAATACAATCCAATCGGAGAGGAAGGGTAAAATTCAATTAAACTTTATGTGCTTTTTTTAAGTAACGAATGAAATTAACAAAACACACTCATGTTAGTATGAAAAACACGATTATATAATTAAAAATATTAAAATTTATTAAAATTTGTCTGATTCAATAATAGTATTACAATTCCCATAGATTTTTCAAACAAAATGTCCCAACCCTTGATTGCTGAGCAAACCTCCTATAACAATGATTAAATGCGCTATGTATATCACACTAGCCGTCTGAATAGCTTTCAGATAACTTCATTTATGCTTTACTGTAGTTTTACTTAGGTTCGGAAATGAGGTTGAGCGACTTGTAAGCCTCCAAGAAGTGGCTTAGTGAGTTGGCATTAAAAATTGTGCTTAGGAAAATTTTTATTATTGTCATTCATTGTGTCATCGAGTAAAACACCGATATTTCATCGCTATGATATTTCATTCGTGATATTTACCCTACTAAGACAAAGTTTGTTGTAAAATAAATCACAAATAACACCTATTCGAACAGGAAAATCACAAACATGTTTAAATTTGTATCAACTGAACATTGAAGAAGAAATTTTGAAGTTCTTTTAACACCTTAAACAGGTTTAAGTAATTGATTTTTCCTAATTAAAGCACTTATCATTACAAGCTTTTTCAACGTTCGCAACCCTGCGACAGGCGCAACAATAATTAAAAAATAAATAAAATTGATTTCATTAAAAAGAGTATGGAATATTAAAGTGCCACTGTTCCATGTGCTGAATATACCAACCAACAACCTTCACCCTTGCTAAATTAATTGAACAACCCTTGCTACCCACGGTTCGAGATAATTTTGTTTCCCTCAGTATCATAAATTACCGGCTGAACCTAACATTTCGATTTTTCCGTCCCATTTCCTGCAGCTCGACGATGCGGCCCTGCAAGTGTACAAAGACGGCGACTATGGAGCGTACCTGGATCTGGAATCGTCGCTGGCTGAGCAATCGGAGGATATTGAAGGTCTTAACTCGAAGTAAGTTACGCCAGCCGGCGGTAGCGCGATCTGCGAGCAATGAGTTAGAAAAGCTTGAGCTTTGTGTTTCCCTCAACCTCCCCACCCTGCGTCTCTCCTCTCTACGGCCAAAGTCCACCATCCCCACCCGATTCACGTTTGCGTTGGGAATGAATTTAAATTGCCCCGTACCGGCGATCCTTTCCGGCGACTTCCGGCGAACGGGATTGCCGAGCTAATTGCGACGCATTAATTTCTCGCGAAAGAATGAGGCGAAAATTGTGCACTTTCCACGTACACCGGTACGCGCCGCCGCGTTTTCGTTCGGATGGTACTGGCTCTGACCACTTTCTCGCTCGTCGTTTTGCGTTCAGACACTTCGGAAAACTTTAACCGGCAGCGCAAGGGTCAGCTACTAGCTGCCATAGTTTGTAACGACTTCGTTTTGTGTTGTCACCAAAGTTGGATCTTGCAGCACTTGCAGCCTGCAAGCGTTGCCCGATTTGCCTTGTACGTTCTGAAGGAAGAAAAATTTCTTCAACTTTTCTCGCACCACTTCGTCCCCGGTTCGTTGGGGCAAAAAGTGTCCTAATGACGCAAGTGGTAAAAAAAACCGTCACTGCATGCGGACATTTGGTTTCATTTTTGTGGAGATAGTTTGCTAAAAGTTTGTGGATGATATTGCCTGCCACGTCTTGGCGATGAGTTGAAAATGTTCTTATAGAGCTGACTGTTTTTTTTTTCCACTGACAAGATTATCAAACTAATTTCTCTCGGTAACGCGGAAGTCACGGATGAAACGTGTAAAAAGGTCCAAATCACTAATCGGATGATGATTGGCTCGATGTAAGATTGTCTTTGCCGTAAAGAGAGGATGCCCTTTTTGACTGCCTCGCAATTTGTCTACCGTAATACCTAAATTAGTATGTTCTTTGCTATGGACTGTCCGAAATTTCAATTAAACGCGTGCTTGATATTCCCCAAAACCCAGAATGCCGTACCAAACATTCCAGTAAAAGTATTTTAAATAACGTCCTCTAACTCACCCCGCACCTTATAAACCCACAATATTTATGAGTTTCTTTCGTTCCCAATTTCATGCTCGTTTCTCGGTACAGCCGCAAAAACTCGCTGGTCGTCCGCACGCAGCTCAGCGTCCGAGTACACTCCATTATCGGTAAGTAAGGGGCAGAAATATTGCAGCGGGCTGGGCACGTTTTCTTCCTGCGCCACAGGGCAGAAGCCATCCAACTCCGGGGTCTTCCGGGCGGCCAGAAATGACAAAACATTTGGCCCCCTTAAACCCGGTCATAGTTCCGTGCCGGGGCTGCGCGTGCAGGCACTTCGGGGCACCGATCGAAAATCATATTCTTTGTTGATGGCACCGCCGCCTTCGTCGCCGTCGTCGTCGTCGTGACGTCGTTTGCGATGGAAAAACGAGATCTTCGTGATGCAGCGCACCGGTGTGGTGGTCCGGGTCGTAAATGTTTATGCTATATTGGGATGTTTAGATGTTTATGGTATGCTCAAACAAGTTAATTTTATTTCTTGATGCTGAAAGGCAAACGCCAATTTTTTTTCCATCACCCTAGAAGCTCGCTCTAATGCGGCGAAGAAAATGGATAACTTTTAATGCAACATTTTTTTCACGTATTTTGTATTTTGTATGAAAATGTATTTTCTGCACGTGTGCAGCATACCTCCAGAGGCAACCATCGCCACAAAAGGATGCATGGTTTACGACGTGTGCTAAAAGTTCATGACCAAACAGAAACACCCATGCAGGACCTTCTGTATCCGGCGTCTATACCGTTTTGAACCGTTCTTGCCAAAATCTTTTCTCCAAGACAAAGCACATTCCGGGGGCCAAATTCCATCCGGATTACTTGTGAAGAAGTTTGGGGCAGCTTTTCTACCAACCTGCCCGATTGTCACGTGACCAGCTTTGTCATGCCGAAGCGCCAGAGCGACGATACGACAAAGAAAAAAACCCCAAGACCAGCGCTTCTGTGACGCCACCGAGCGTTTTGGTTGTCCCGTCTCGTCTGCATAACTTAGTTGCTCCTTCTTTGATGTTTCACTCAATTAACTTCGTTTTACGTTTCGAGTTTGGATTCGTTCCGCCACACCTGGGTGTCTCGGATGGGTTAACGGCGAGTACTAGCCCAACAGAATGAGGGCCTTTCGTTTCAGCACACTTTTATGCTCAGTGGCAGCGGAAGACTGGGGGAAGAAAATCGAAAGTGTAGATGTGATTGAAGCTCGGGGGTTTCCAAAAACTGTAGTCGTAAAACCAAACAGTTCCCTTTATCGTACGCTCATTCTTTGACCAGGAACTACAGTTTAGGTTTCCCTTTCTTACTGAAAGGAAAAACGAAAAGTAAATAAATTTTAAATTGGACCCATGAAATGGTTCCGACCGTCCAGCGATGGGATGAAATGTGCGCTTCGGAGTGCTAATAACCTGGACCCGGACTTGTATTGCTTTATTAGCAATCACTCTCCGTAGTTTTCAGTGTCACTGAACAAAAACTCATATCAAGCAGAATAAAAAACTCTCGTTGGTTTAATTATTTATCGCATGCAAGTTGTATGCATGCAAGCTCGGTTTCAACGTATCCAGGACGAGCAACACTTGAAATTGTGATAAATTATGCGTTGACCCTTTCGAGGGTAAAACCGCATTGTTGAGGAAGATATCATCAGATAAATGAATGCATTAGACACGATCCTTACACAATCAGGTGTGCAACAGGTTCATTTGCCAGGAGCTGCCTCGAACGCATTTGCATTACGGCCTGCAATCGATATTCGCGAGACGCTCCGAACCTTCGTTCTCCTCGTCGTTACCATACCGTGGAAGCGCAGCAATCTCACCGGGATGGGAATAAAATTTATTCCATACCATTACCCCAAACGCTTTTCAAACTCCACTGCAAAGCTTACAGCATATGAGCCATGGAAAGGAAGAAGAAAAAATGGCTCGATGCAGCCATTCCCATATCGTTCCGGGTAACGACGCTGCCTCGTTGCGCTTGGTGCGCTTCCCGCATGCATTCTGCGTAGAATTGCATTTGCAAATGTAGTCCTATATCTGGGGAATGAAACGTCGAGCGTGTACCATTCTTTGCCCGGTGGTGGCAGCACTAGACGCAAGTTTGACTGCCGCAATTTGTCCCAACGGCGCGTTTCTGTCGGTGTGCATTGAAGTGGCACGTTCATTCGCTGGAAGCTGATAAATTTCCCATTTCACTTTGTGGCGGTTTTGTTTGGCATCAGTCTGCTGGGATATTTACCTCTAAATCACTGCTGTTACCATCCCTGCGTGTGTGTGTGTGTGTGTGGTTTTTCCGGCTCTGTGGCTGTGTACTGATGGCCGGTAAATTGATTATCCATTGGGATGGTTACATGTTTTGTCCGTTTAGAGGTTTGGCATCTTTTGCGCTGCATGTTTCGATCAAAATGTAGAATAATTCATGCATTAGTAACACGTTATTGTTATATATTAACAACACTTGCTCGAATCTTAGCATCTGCCTTTCACCAGCGATCGGGTGGTAAGATATTAGAAACGATATCATATTGATGACAATCTTTTCGCCCTATGACCACAAAATAACGGCAACGATTAATTTCGTCCTATCGATAACATTCCATTTGATCAGCACGTTTATGCTTCAACATATCGCAAGTCATCGGTAAATGAGACGAAATTACGCATAGCGTTGCAAAAATACTCCTCAGAATGAGCGGACGATAGCGACGATAGATCGTCGATGGAAGAATGGCAGAGGAAAGAATGACGGCAACGCAACGCAACATTAATCCAGCGGGAATTCTATGCAACCACCCACAACGCAATCAATGATCAACAAGCATCAGCAGTTTCGATGGCTCATAACCATTTGCCACCGTGAACGAAGGACGGAGAGGCACGGATAGGGAAGAGAATAGCCAAAGCAAGAGAGAAAGAAAGGACCGTCCACAGTACAGCACTTTCCATATCTTCCATCTCCTTCCCCTCGGTTGCTGCGTCTGTCTCCTGGTTTGTGAATCGATGTTTTGTTATGCTAATTAGGCAATTATCGCTATCGAAAGAAAACATAACCATCGATCGGTTCGGATTCGGTCATAAATTCATACGAATTCACCGAACCGAGCGCACGCACGGCACGGCACCGGGGCTTATCCGTGACCTACCAGCTGCGTGCGGCCGTCTCTCACCATTATTATGCTGATGATTCTCCTACGATGGGGTGCCCTTTGCTACCACTTACGCGCGTCACCGTCGAGAATGACGAGGATGCTGCTGCTATCGGAAGGATGATGCCGTGCGTGGAGTGATCATTATGAAAATGGTAATATGGATGAAGTGTGCCGCTGACACTCGGGACGCTGACTTCAATTGACTGGCCCCATTGACTCACTGCTTCAGTGCGGTCCGAGCTGCTGGAAGTTTGAAGTCTATTCTACCGGCCACGGCTAGAGAGTGCGACCGGCTGTTTGTACAGCGCCCATTTCGCAACGCACAAAAGCTGTAAGTCGCATCGCGGTGTGGAGGGATGATTCGGGAAGTGGTCGCATCCTACTCGTGCAGCCCTGTTTGTACAGCACAAAAACATGACGCTGAACAATGTAACGAACGAACGCCATTCACTTCGGCTATGTTTGTGCAAGGTTCGTAAGAGAGCATGCCTACAACGTGACCACCCACTGGGATGTGCTTTGGTGAAACTAATGCTTGCGTACCTTCTTAGCACAAATGTATGCATACTTTTCATTAAAGATTCAACTTTGCCAATAAATCTAGCTACAAAGTAATGCGTTATGATAGCGAGTGCCTGAAGCTTTTACTTCTATATATATTTTTTTCTTAATAGATTATTTCACAATGAACAATTGCACATTTATATTTATGTTTTATGTATTTTATGTATTTATTTTTTTAACCTCATTCCCTTTCATATAGCGCTTCGGAAAGGCATTTTGGTATAATTTGTGTCATTTTAAGCTCCAACGAGTTTAGAATTTCAGTTGAATGAAAGTAGAGTTAATTTTTCCGTGGTTAATTAATTCTCTCTCACGATCTTCACCAATGTTCTTACCACTCCTAATTACTGAAATAACGCCCATAGAGAACATCCTAACTTCTTGCAAAATATTCGACCAAAACTCAACCAATTAGAACTATCTCAATTCCTTCGGTCAAAGCGATCAAGTAGCTCCTCTCACGGCCATTTCAAAGGTGTCTGCTAATGATGATGTCAGACCGAACACCGGTGTCGGTTTGTCTACGCACGAAAACCATGTATGTATGTCATTCCTACCGTACTGTCGTGGTGCGTACCGTTGCGTTGTCTTAGACAAACAAAAGCCCAAATATTCACCGCGTCATCCTGGCCTCCCCAGTGGCGACCGTACGTTCCGCTTACGGTTCCGCAATGCCAGGCCTGTTGTGGTTCCATGCCGAGTGCGTGGAGGTCGTGCCATGTTTACACTTTGCACGAGATCCACACGGCCGGTGGTACCGATTCCCTTTTGGTTTCCAGTTGCTAAACGGTGCCGCTCCAGTATCCTCCAAGGAAGAAAGAAATTGCCAAAGTCCCAACCGATTAGCTTCATTCGGTATTCTGGCGTCGAAATCGATAATAATGCGCTCTACCACCGGCCGAGCGGGCGGAGAAATAAAGCAAACGGTCAAATGGACGATAATTTGAGAACTTTCAAAACCCAAACAGACACGACCAACCTGCTCTCTGGAACTGGCTGGAGAGTTTTGGGCATGACGGTTAGGGCATGACTTTTGCCAAAGCCAAGGCACACGGTACTAAACGGTACTTTGTAAGCATTGGCATTGGCGATGATAGTTCGGTGCGCCTCGAATGATCGAGCAGAAATTCACAGAACTCTCGGCGCAGTGTAATGAGGCAGCTGTGTAGTTAGTAGCCGGTACGTGATGGAACGTAGTGAATGCTGCAGTCTCTTGCATGATGCTTTACGATCGGGTCTCGGGGCTCACGAGAGAGAGAGAGAGAGAGAGAGAGAGAGAAAGGGAGAGAGAGAGTAACGGGAAATACATAAGCAAAAAACGACCCCATTAGCTCGATGCAAGTTTCAAGTGACTGTAATTCGCGAACCAAATTGATTCTACCATCAAGGGTAGAACCCCAGAACTCGGCAATGACGGTGTCAATTTTGAACCCAACCGCAAGCGGCAATAAACACGGACATAAAACTATCCGCTGTCCAGATTCCCGGTACCCGCCCAGAAGGGATGCAATAAATACTTAAATCGAAGAGAAAAAAAATCCTACAAATCATGAGATCAGAATCAACGAGGCAATTGGCTCATCCTCGGAAAGCATCGTGCCGTTTGGTTTCGTACTTTCCTGGCATCAGTGGTTTCGAAGACAGGATAGAAGCCCAGCAGGACGAGATTTTCTTGGGGTCAAAATGCAAATTTTCTCCCCCACTCCACGGGCTGGTAGTGGAAATATCAATAAAAGAAGAAACAGTTCCCCAACCCAGTGGCTTCGCGCGAGGCATGTGTTTTCATAATAAAGTGCGATTACGTGCTTTCACTAATCGACGTGGTAAAAAAGTGGTTCCTGCTGCCGCAGTTTGCATGGATGGAGTCGCCATTCTTGGCGCGGGGTTCATGTGAAGTGAAAATAGCTAGCCGTTTTTTTCTAAATCACTCCATCGAACGACTAGATATGACTAGACTAGCTCCAGTTCAATCGTACCCGATGGATGACTTCATTTGGGCAGTGACCGTGAGATTATCGTTTAACGGGATTATTAAGCTAGCGCGAGCCCGTGAGTATGATTATTGACTAGCTCGACGGTAGCAATTATCCTGCCCTGGGTCGAGTGATTTGTTTGCGAAAGGGCAAACCCACAATCGGCCGGTACCATTTGAGCCGGTGGTGAAAGAACTGGATCGCTCCAAATGGTTAGCTTCCGTTCGTTTTGCAGTTTGCGATCCGTTTTGACGGAAATTTATCATCCCACTTGGTAGAAAACGAGATTGTGCAATCGGTTCTGGTGACCATCGAATCGCCCTCTCCGAAGCTACTTCACAGTTTTACATATGTCAAAATTAATCACACAGCATAGCATCGTCAAACACCGAGTATTGCCATTGTCTTTGAATGACTCATTCGAAATGATTGGTCTCGTCTTCATTCGAGTGTACAGCGTACTGAAACGACCCAAATATTTGCTCATCAAAGCCGTCGACGGATGGCCGCACTCGACGCACGAGAGAGAGAGAGAGAGAGAGGGGGTATATGAGGCATTAATTTAGAAAAGGCTTTATGCATCGCTCGAGAAAGGGTTGCCCCTGGCAAGGTCAGCGATGGTAAACAGTTTTAAAGCGTCGCACTTACAAAAGCTAATAATTTGCATCTACGACCACGTATGTGTATGTTGTAAGCACTTACAACCATAGTGTGTTGACCCGTTCAAGGTGAACGTCGTTACATACAAGCGATTTGTCGCAAGCTTAAGTGTATCGAAATATTCTCAACCGCTTCAAAATGTTTCGCTTAATTTAAGCAAAAACGTGTATCGAAAGTCTGTTCTAGAATTCGGACAGATCCCAGAAGCTTGGAAAAAGTCCCGCCGGTTCCTCGGGCCGCTGAAAGTGTGTCGAATGTGCCGGGGTGCCGCTTCGTGCCGAGTCAATCACGTCGCGTTTCTTTGCTTAATCGTCATTTTTATGTTCGTTCATGTTTTCTCCAATCGTGACGTTGCATCGATCGATCTGTTCGGCCTGTTTGTACTCGCTCGTGATTGTGTGCGTGTGCAAGAGCTTCCTTTTTGCCACTTCCTGAATACCGACCACAACAGTGCCCGTACGCGTGTGCAGTACAATCTCATTGAAAGATTTGAATGGATTTTTCGACTTTTTAGCTTTACATTTCCAGCTCCAATGTGCTTGAAGAAAAACACACAAAATATTGCACTACAAGTCTGTTTAAAAATACAACTGGGAAAGAAAACTTGGGAAACATTAAAAAAAAAAACCAAAAATGTGCCAATGAAAAACTCTAACTACACTTGCATTTTTTCGCACCACTGTCACTGCCAACGTGTGGCAGTAAAGCAGCGCCGGAAACATTCGCCAGTGAGTTGTGGTGGGGTGGTGGGATGGGGGTAAAGGAGTGAAGACATTCCAGGAAAGTGCTCCCTTCCCGCGGATCGCGGCATGACATTTTTCCGTCGCACTTTTCCAAGCTACCGCCGGTAGTGAACACATACGACATACGATTGCACCCGTCGGCGCGTTACCATGGTGATCGCGTCTTCCGGAGGCAACCAGACGGACGACTGCGTCGGGTTAGTGCTGATGAGCTCGTTGACCATTTTAGTTGACAGCTCGTGTGCGGCCGCGGAATAAAGGAACCAGCGAAGGAAGGGTGGCTGGAAAGCAGAAAGAAAAACGACTTGTATGCTGACTGCAATTGCGGGCCGTAGGTTGAACGGTTTGTCTGGTTTGTCTGCTCCGATGCGGCGGTGCAGCCGCGAAAGCCGTGAAAGGCGCTGGGTGGCTTCGATTTCGCTGCGCAACGAAAGACCACCGAAGATAACTGCACCAAATGCCTTTAAATGAATGAACTTGAACTTTTTCGCTCGTCCCTGTTCCCAGCAGACTACAAATCTTGTGCCACACTTTGGGTGCATTCACGATGTTTCACTCCCTCGTACAAGATGCTGGATAGCCATCCATAGTCTATCTCGTTCAGTCGCCGGTCTTTACCGGATAACAAGCTCGTAGTTGTTGCCGTTGATTAGCCAAGTGCCAGTATCGTTCGGTAGATTGGAATTTCTGTCGGTCGGCATTTAGCCAACCGGCCTGTAAACTGGGTACATATGGACTCAACCCGATGCAGCGGTGATGGAGATTGGACGAGCTTTCGCCACCCGTCACCGGTGTTTGAGGTTTTTATTAATTGCCACATTTTTGCTACATTTTTGCCGCCGCACCACATACTCACACAAACGCGCACCCAAGGTCGACGAATAGAAAGTGGTTTGTTATGTTAACATTACGGGAAGGTAGTTTTAAAAATTATAAAAGACATGAACTGTATCAAATAGAGTATAATTTATATAAATTTAATTTTAAACTTGGTTTCGTTTCAAATAGTAATATTAATTGCATTTTTATAATAACATAGTTGAAAAAAGATTTGTTGAATAAACTAGTAAGAATGAAGGGAGCAAATGCCTTGAGATCAAAAATGTCTATCAATGCAGTTAGTAGGCTTTGAAAAGATGGCGGCTAGGCAAGCCGTCATATCGAAAATAAAAGACACAAAACATCACCGAACAATCTCATCGTTCATGTAGCCTTTTTTCCGTATCTATCTTTCGTACCACCATCTTTCGTATGATGTGACTGATAAACCTGCCATTCACAAACACCAAACCCTTTTATTCTGCCTGTACGCCAGCACACGATGATCACACACGGGCATCGTAAATAATGCGTCACTCAGCAAAATATTATGGAGTTTTTATGGCCGCGGCTTCGTTACAACATATCGCTATCGAATACCCATCGATGAATCCCATTATTAAAAGATAACAATCCGGAACGGAGCATCGGGACGCCTGGCCGTACGTGGCCATGGCAGCATCAAGATGCAATAAAATCGAATAAAATTCACATTTGACCTCAAACGAAATCGACAGAGAACGCGAGCAAAAAGATATGCTCAGTATATACTAGTGTACGACGTTCGCTGGACTGGCAAAAGCGATTTGTGATGTGCTTCCTTTCCCTTACAATGGTTCCGTATTTGGGCGTTGTTTTTTTTTTTTTTCGCACAAAAACTCAAGCTTTTGCGCTTTTGCTTTAAGATTGATTTTTATCGAGTCCAGAACGAAACGATTTCGCTCTGCTACGATATCCGTTAATGGAATTCGTTTTTCATCGAACACGATTACTGCAGCAAAATAGCACAAAAAACGCATCACGGGCACTATTGCTTTGTAATACCAACCGGTAGCAGCAGTGTGAACCAGAGAAAAAGTCATTCTCGATACTAATTCGTAATATTAACACCCTCTCCTTGTAGCAACAAAATAAACAAAAAAACGCACCCAGCCACCGTTTCAACCGTACTTCATCACCCTTTTACCGGCCGGTAGCGGGCGTTATGATTATGGTGATAAATAGCATCCTGCGCAAAGGCGACCATTTCCGAATTAATGGTCAGTTTTTATGACGGCTACAATCCAGCGTACTACCGAACGCTCCGTCGTCCGTCGCTCATTGTGCTCGGTAAATTAGGGGATAACATTTGTGATCCTTCTTTTTTTACGATCCGCGGAGCCGCTTCTTAACGCGATTGAACCTCCGTTCCGGGTGGGACAGCGTTATCCTCGGTGGGAGATTTGTACGCAAAAATGATAACGTTAAAATGTAGTCCACGCTACGACGCTGCATGCGGGTGCGAAACAGAAGCTTTGTTTTGGTGAATGGAAGCGCCCGAGTGGTCGGTTTTATGTGCCGAAACCGAACTTGACCTAATTGATTCCACGGAATTCGATGTGCAGCCTGCGATCGAAAGTATTTTATTTTATCCACCTTAAAATCGATCAATGCGAAAACACGAACAAAGGAAACGTGCACACCGTAAGCGTGGTTAGTACTTTGCCGTGGCCACCGGAGAAAGGAGCACGGTGGTTGTGCATGCGGGAGAAAATTTGCTCGGTGAGCGATGGCCTAGAAATTATGCTTGATTTTTGCAAACTCACTCAACTTAAAAATCACCGTTCATTCTACATCGACGTCTCGCGAGATCGAGACGGGACGAGACGAGACGAGAAAGACGAGACGCTTAGCGTTTTGGACACAGTTTTGAGCGGTCTGCTCCCAATCGAGGATGGTTCAATGTCAAATCGCGATATCAACGCGTGTAAGAACCGCCTTCACCGTTCGCTTTTGGGGTAAAAAGCGATTGGTTGAGATCCGCTTGGGGAACGATCATAAGCGAACGAAAAGCTTAGATTTCCTCTGAATATAGAAAAAGAATTGCAGTTGAAGAAGCTCAAAACTAGAACATTTAAAGTTTAAACAATTTTTTTTCTCTTCCTTGTTGATATAATTGTGAGATTGTTCGTTAAAATGATTTTACCAAGCATTAAGTATTATTTAAAAATAGCTGATTTATCATAAATCATTTAATCATTTAATATTACACTTCAAACGATAGTATTTGCAAGTTAAAATAAGATAAAAAATTAAACTCACTTTTACTCTATCATCTTTTACTCAAAACTTCTATCAAAAACACGGTTTGAATAAATAAATCACAAATTATTGTATCTTTAGAGAATGTGTGATCGGGTGTGATGCTATTCATACGGCATAAAAAAAACGAATGTTTTCAACAGCTCTGCGGATTGACGTCATAAAATGACACATCATTTTCAGTCATCTGTAAGCCTTCCCTAAAAACAATAAATAGGCAGATCGTCTCGACAATGCCTCATATTTCATTCTGTCCGCTGACCCCTTTCTAATGGTGGATCGCGCTGAAATCGGCGCGCTAAAGGTCGCACCGATATCAGCTGAACTTCGACATTTTCCGAACCGATTTACACCGATCCCGAAAAGTACGATCGGGTAGGCGTGAAAGTTTCGCTTTTCATTCCGACGCATTTGCCGATAATGATGCTGTTGCTGCTGCTGCTGCTGCTGCTGCTGCTGCTGCTTCGGAAAAGGTTGTGCGCGATGGCGGGCGCCAGTTGGACACGTTTGGGTGAGAGATTGCCGCCCATTCGGGTGCACCCTTCCACCCTGCGTGGCGCCACCTTCCCGTGCGCGCCCGGAAAGGTGAAATTTTATCACTCAAATTAGGAAGGATTACCTAAAATGATTCTTTCTCCCTGTGTTCCGTGCGTGTTGTTGTTGTTTTTTTTTACTTTTTGCTGCCACAACCAGACAAGCCCGGAGATCCGCATTGTATCACCACATACAAAAAAAAAAAAATCGAAACGAGAGTGCCCAAACACCGAGACCCTTTGTGCCGGATGGATGAACGAAACAACGGCGGCGTGTACCCTTCGCTAAACCGCTTTATTGTTTCCGAGACAGCTCGGCGCGAATTTGGAAAGGCTTTTTAACTCTGCCCAGACAGACTGCCCATTGAAGATCGATTTATTTTATCGCTCCGTTCCCGGCGCACACCGCACACTGATTGAATTTTACCGTGCCGTGGGTTTGGGGTTAAAGATAGGGCTTTAACTATCCATCTGGTCGGAGGATAAGCTGTGAACGAAGTGAAGAAAGTGATTCGAAGCGATCATCGCACCTATCGCGGCATGTTTTAGTTTCGCTTTCGAACGAACCACGATGCAGTTGCTGGCGTTTGTGCTGGCGATAAATGGAGTGACAAAAATCAAAGTTTCGAAAAATTACGCCACATTTCATTTTACTTTTTCGGTTGCCAAATAATTGCTAGTAGAGCAAACAATGTGCTAAATATATGTCCAACGCTTTCGGCAATTTGCACAAACCGGTTTTGCCGGAGTGTCGTCACAAATCACGAGGCAGCAGTTGGAAATTTCAATAACCATTCATTGTGCGAAAATGCTGTACCGAAGCAGCACCAGCAAAGCCGCACCGAATCCAGCGTGCTTTTTTGTTTGCTTTATTTTATTCTTCCCAGCTCTCCACCGGCGCTCCAGTAAGAAAAGTTTGTTTATGATGGTAGAATCTAGAGCTGGTTGTCCCTGTGCGGCATGCGAATTCGTTTACCATTCTTATGATTTACATAATACTGGTCCCTCTTCCCAGCCCACGGGGGCGAAGCCCCGAATGCCGTGGGTCAATGTACGGTGGAGTGAAGAAATCCTCCAATTTCCTGCATGCACAATTCCGCCTTCTACTTGTTCCTTTTCGGCCGAGAGCTCCTTTTTGCCGAAAGTGTGGAGACCCCAACGGGGGAAGAGCTATCTTCGTCTGGTGCATGCAAAGATATAATCGTGTGTGTTTGTGTGTGTGTGTGTGTGTGTGTGTGTGTGTATGCAAAATTACAAATGCGAAATGAAATGTTCAATATTCTGAGCTCGTTTGTGCTTTGGCTCTTGTTTATGGTACGACCCCTGGGACGGCCTGGGCGTTCGTTATGCGCGAGTGTATGTGTCCCCGGGAACAAATTCTACCGTAATTGACGGTTCAGCACCGACGAAGCCGTCTGAAGCCGTCGTTTGAGATTCTATCCGAGATTGAGGCGCGAACCGCATAAGTCATTCTGACCCAACCCACCCCGGTTCGGGAGCGTTTGCCGCTGTGAGGGCATTCCTGTGCGTAAGTGTGTACATGCACGGATGGAATTTCGGGGTGGTTATTTGACACGTTGCCCAGCCGATGGCGCACTCGTAATCGGACTCTGCCTCTCTCCCTTTCCCCCCCCCCCCCTCTTCCCAATGGGGCGCCACGAGGCGAAGAAATCTGTACAGGATATTAGATACATGCCGAACCGCCCCGGGCCGGTCGGAGCTGGTTTGGCCCGAACGATTCGGCTGCGCCTGCAGACGCCGACTATGAAATAGTCTTTCGTACCCGCCCCGCCGATCCCCGGGACCATTCCGAAACTAATCAAAAGCGCTTGGGGTGGATCATTGGAGTTTGCACATAAAAATCGATTATCGCACACGGAACACTCGCCGGATGTTTTCGAACGGCGCGCGGCGGATTGGTTATTGGATGTTGTCATGTTGACAGGAATTCATATCGATCAGCATTCGGTTGAAAATGCAAACAGACCGTAGGTGGAAACATTGACCGGAAGGAGTCTCGGTCGTATGAAATGGTTAAAGATGAGTTATAGACCTAAGAACAGACCTAGAGTCACCCGAACCTGTTTGACATGCTGTGCATGCAGGAGGGATTGTTTGGGAGAGAAATTTTGGGCGAAACGTTAATGAAATGGGCTAATGAAATGTCTATAACATGAATATTATTAAGAAATTTTCGAGATTATTTTTAACCATTTTGCTTTGCAATACTTCCTACACACTAAATTATATCCAATTGTTCCAATCATTCTACTATTACTTCAGTTACGCATCAGGACCTTTGTGGTAAAGAAATTATCAGTTCATGAAAGCACATCTTTGGAAAAAAATCATCTGCAATCTGCTTAAGACACGCTAAGAAAACTCGCTGAATCATACAAAATAACGGTCAATGTTGTAATCTTTCTCGATAACGTTCTCGTTGTCACGATTTCTTTCCTCCAATCTCACTGTTAGATAAAAACCAAATTGACAGAAGGAAGGGCACACATACACACACACACACACAACGTGCTCAGCACGTACGCTGCAGCGATTTCACAACGTTCGGGAAAGACCCTGCGAATAATGGCGAATCCAAGACGGTGGAAGATGAAATGTGTGTCAACGGCTGTGCCATTCCGTTGTTTATTTATGAGCGTCACCACACGTGGGGTGTGAGTGTGTGAGTGTGTGCTTGTGTATTGCCCAGGTTTATGCCCGATCTTCGCCGTGGAGCAGAACAGATGGAGAGGAAAATATCCTCACGAAAGGGATACCCGGGGAATGTGACGATGTGCCGATGTGCTGGTAGTGTGTGCCCGTACATGGTGGTTTTGTTTCAATCCAACAGTGAGCAAAAAAATTGTCCCCCGAGCTTTACGGACTCACTCACTCACTCACTCACGCTCGTACGATGTTGAATGGCTTCAGAAATGAACCTTTAATTTAATGTATTTTATTTTACCACGTTCTTGGTTCTTTCGCTGGGTGGAGCTCCCTTTTTTTGATTACAATTGAATGTGCGCTTTATTCGTAACACTTTGTTGGTTTCCCAGCTTAATCCTCCGTCGTGTGGTATTTTTCGGGAGGCAGCTGACACTTTTCTCTGCCGCATGTGACGTTCGCGATGAGTATAGAACCTTGTTTTTTATATTGGGAACGGTCGTACTGCTATAGAACCCTATGTTCTTTACACAACATTTATGAGCTCATCTTTCGATGGATGCCAAAATCAACGTATGACACGGATGGTTCCTCGCGTGTCACCGTGCATTTCCCGATACAACGATGATGACAGGTTGGACTCTTTTTAGGTGTGAGTCTGTGTGTGTATGTGTCGTGGTGAGAATTGTCGATGTCATTCGGCTCCTGGTTTTATGTGCGAATCCGTTGCTATGAGAACGCTCTGGTTGCTACCACGCTATGGCTGTCACAGAAGGATGCAAACGGGATTGCCTCTGTCAGGGAGCTTATGGCTGAGAAAGAAGAAAAAAATCTCCACCGAAATGGAAAGCAAGAGAAAGCCAACCCGTCGCACCATCGCCAGAAAGCTCAATAAATGATATTGAAGCCACAGATCACCGCAAACCATAAACAAACAAGAGCGATGGGAAGGTGCAAGTGTTGGAGGAAGTAGGAAATTTGGAGTACACGCGTGGAGAAGGAAAAACACGTCTCTACAAAACTTCTGTAGAAGATGCCGTAAAAAGTTTATAGCCTCCAATCCACCAACCAACGAGTCATCCAATCAACCATCAACATCCCTGGCAAGCAACCCGTCCGTCCGCACTGTCACACACTGGTGAGACCTTCCTGGGTCTAATCTGCATCGGTAGGATGCTTTCGTCGTTGTTGTATTCTTTCGGCCACCCGAAACTCCCACGTTACAGCGCAGCCTCATCGTTCGTCGCTTAACGCACCATTTCGGTGTGATTGGTGATACATGGTTTTCCGCTTTCTTCCTCGAGGTCGCTGCCGATTAGTAGCTCGGCTTGGTTTCGGTGTTGTGTGTTGTGTGATTTACCGCAGCCTAACCCTGCCCCATCGACCCTTCGAGCCATCCGGGGTCATTGAAACCGAATCGCCCGACACGATTAGCTAGGCTTTCCACTGTGTGCCTGAACTGATTGATGCGGACGATGAAATTGACGATGTACCGGGCAGTAAAGTTCACGATCAAGGTCCCACCAGAGGCCGGGGCCCTAGTTTTGTTTTCGTTTATGGTTCGGATCGGAAAAAGTTTAGAGCTTTCGGTTTCGGTTGTTTGCTACGAAAAGTATCTAGGTCTCTCGGGGTCACCGTTCTCTCCAATGAGTTCTTTCGGGTGCGCACGTCTGGGTCTGTTTTTCATGAAGAAACCGGGATGCTAGACCTACCGTGTGGCGGTAGTAAACATTAACAGTCCGGACGATTCGGTAATTAAAAGAATAACATCATAGACTGCGTCCGTAAAAAGGGCGTTCGGTGTAGAATGACTGTTTTACAGTTTTTTGTTAGCCCTCGTTGGGAACCAAATCGATGCAAAACGCAACCGTGTCCGAAGGGCGAACGCTGACGACTTTGAAGAGGCTAATGAGGTTATTTACTCAGCTATGGCTCCATGAAACTGTTTCCGTTTCATGAACTATCATTCTTGGAGGTTTTCTGGCTTGATTCAGTTCAGTCGTCCTGCCTTGGGCTGCAGGAAATACGCTGGAGAAGGTTACCATTACGCTCGCATGCTCACATATCACATAACGCGGCAGCATAATATTGTGATGATGTTGAACCTATTATTCTGCCAACTGCAATCGGCTGAACTGAACAGCCTAATAACGGCAACTGTCCAATTTTCTCTTATCTAATAACGTGTGTAATTTAATAATGAATCAAACGGGCTTGATGCGTACGAATCCCCCCACCCCACCCCCCTCGCTACACCCGTATGTACGTTGACTTGCATGTTGCGTAAAATAAAACCATCTCGGTCTCACGTCAGCGACACAAAAACACAATGCGTGAACTCACGTTGTGAAACTACGCGGCTTGGTACGAACCGCAACGTGACGTAGTGCGCATCATAAATGCCCTTTCAATCAAGAGCATAGATGTGTTTATGTTTTCTTCCCCAACGAAACGGCCCTCTCCCCAGCCCTCCCAGCCGCAGGCCGCATCGTACCATTCCGTACTTCCTTCTTCGTTCGGTTGCGATTGCAGCCTCCGTGGTGAAGAAGCAACACCGCCGGGCGCCAGTTTGGAGCGAAAACAAGATGCCGCCTCGCTTTGTCGCTTTGTTTGCGTTCGGCGATACGGCAATCGTCACCTTCTGGTACACTTCTCGTTCGGCACCTCACCGCGCCAAAGTGCAATCAGCAGCTTTTCCCTCGGCAAACGGCGCCCCCCCCCCCCCTCCCCCAATGGATGGTAAATTTTGCAACCGCCCAAAGCAATCCTTTCTCTTCCCTAATCTCGTGCCTGGCGCCATCCGCGTTTCCGCGACGCTCCGGGCGCTCGGCATCCCGGTTCCTGTACCGGTTCGGCTAGCAAAAAAGCGGGTTGTCACGGGGCGGCGAATGATTGATGTCTTTACTGAAGGCCTATGCGCCAATCGGGCACCGAACGGTCAATTTGATACCGGCGCACGGACGGACTGCGGAAGTACTTAAGATCCGTACCATCTCTCGTGGGAGTGATGGCTAGTCTTCCACAGCTTTGGTGCGTGGGCGTCAGCCCTCCTACTAAGCTAGAAAACAATCTTCGAAACCCAACGCTGCGTGTCGATATTAACGGTGATCGTTCGTGTTTTCCATCTTCCAGAAAAATTGCTCTCTTCCGAGGGTCGCGAATTGCGGCGGGTGCTGTTTTCGCTGAAGCAAATCTTCCAGGAGGACAAGGATCTCGTGCACGGCTTCGTCGCGCACGGCGGTCTCAACTGCTTGGTGCAGATAGGCAGCGAAGCGGACCAGAACTATCAGAACTACATTCTGCGGGCCCTCGGACAGGTGATGCTCTACGTCGATGGCATGAACGGTGTGATGAAGCACTCGCCGACCATTCAGTGGCTGTACTCGCTGATTGCCTCCCGCTACCGGTTGGTGGTGAAGACGGCACTCAAACTATTGCTGGTGTTTGTCGAGTACTGCGAGGGCAACTGCTATCTGCTCGTGAGCGCCATCCGGTTCGTCGATACGGCCCGGGCGGTCGTCCCGTGGAACAACATTATGCGGTAAGTTGAGCTTTTTTTATTTTTATTTGATTTATTAAATCGTGCTTGCCTCATGGGCTATGCATCGGCTGTACAAAAATACATTGGACATTCTTATGTACTAAAGGAAGAAGTAAGGAGGATACACATAGGGTAAGGATCACGATAATGATGAGAAGAGACGGGATCGAAAGCAGGCGAAGGAGATGTTGTGGCCAAACAGATCACCTGACAGAATGAATACCGATAGCGCGTTTACAGTACGTTCGAACTAGCTGCTGTTGTTTTTAAAAGACGAAAAATAAGATGGAATGAAAGATTCATTCAATTCTAAGAAAAAATATTGTATAATAGTGCAGCAAAATAAAAGTTCCAATCGTACCGATATACTTGAGTAGAACAACTTAATAAATCTAAGCTGAAGTGAGTTTGACCTTAACAACAATCTACATCTATGGGTTCATAGAACTTATGATTGTTTTCTATATCGACTTACTTAAGCGTTTTGTACTAATTTTGTGTAATCAGTTTTTGATAATTTTTCTAATATACAATCTACTTGTATTTTTCCTAGATGAAATGAAAAGCAAAAAAAAAGATATTTTAGAAAATTTTAGAAAATTTATAGTCGAATTCATTTTATGAGCTATTTAGTAAAGGAAATGAACGTGAAATTTTGCCTTTTATACATTCAAACCTTCTAATATCTAATAAGAGCATTTTATGTCAACAAAGGAGCTATAGAGTTTGAATTGGAATTTGATAATTGCTTATCACATTTTTATATTATCACAGTTATTCCAATTCAAAATGGATTTTCTTGCAAAACTTGATTATTTCATTCAATTGGAGGATAAAATTCCTTATGTAAACAGCTGAAGTTTTTAAAATTCAAACAACATAACTGAATTCTATCGTTGGTTCAGGAACTACTGATTGACACGCTGCTTTACAATGTTTAGAGTACTAAGCTTGATCGCCTTGGAAAGAAGCTTGATCAATTTATCATCTTCCACATTTTTAGGCTCCTGAAGGATTACGAAAACGCCGACACCGAGCTGTTGATTTACGCCACGTCGCTTATCAACAAAACGCTGTCGGGACTAAGCGATCAGGACAGCTTCTACGACGAGAGTGACTTCCTGGAGCAGCAGGGTATGGAAGGAATCATTCAGCGCTACATGTCGCGCCCCGGCACCGATCTCGATTTGCTGGACCAGCTGCAGCTGTACGAGAGCGTTCTGCGCTTCGAGGACGGTGAATGTGACAGCATGCGCATTCCGGACAACACCGTGCGCAAAACGCTCCGCTACCGTTCGACCGGCAATGACACAACCGACCGACGGAAGTCACGCCGTCACAGTACCGGTACCGCTCCCTCTCATGCGTCCGCCGTTGCTGCACCTCCTCCGCCACCGCCTCCACCACTGCCACCGTATCCGATGTACTCGGCACCACCCAGTGGTCCTCCGCCTCCACCGCCACCACCCCTACCGCCACCAGTCGCACCGGTACAGCTGTACGGTGGGCTGCAGCTGCCCGGACAACGGGCACAGGATGAAGACAGCTCGAGCTCCGCCCACAGTGGAGATCATCTGCTGGGTAGTGGGTATCATGATCCTTCCCGGGACACGACAGGTGTGACACCGGGATTGCGTAGACGTCGCGAACGGGCCGAGCGACATAAGAGCTTTATGCGCGAACAGCAGGAACTCGGTCAGTTCCAGAACGGGTGTGCTCCTGTTGGGGAAGACGCGAACGCCGGCAACCATGGTAAGTAGAACCGGATGTGAAGAGTGAAGGAATGACGTTTTGTTTCCATTGCTACAATCCCTCGAGCGAGTGTAAATTCTAACACTCCACCGTGCGACATTGTGGAGCCCATGGTCACTAACACTTCAACCCACACACACACACACACACACACACACTCTTTTGTTCATGTATTCCTTTGCGCATGCTTGTGTTCGTTTGCTTCCTGGCTTTGTGGTGTTGTGCGTTCGAGCAGGATATGCGGTGACGCATCGCAACGGTGGCATCTACCGACGATCCCAAGCCGTACTCTCCAACGGAACTGGCAATGGGCTGCACACACCACCAACTATCCACGAGGAGGATAAGCTCCAGATACGGCTGAACGGTAACGGTCTAACTTCGTCTGTGATTTTGCACAAGCAACAACCATCTAATCATAGTGAGCATACATACGGTATCGCTCATCACCATGGCAACGGTATAGTCAATGGAGCGTCTCCGTTGGATAGTGTCGAATACAGAAACAGTCGGAACCTGCTGCTCAACAAGCACACCAATGGAGGAACGACATCCGTTTCGGTTCCGAACGGTACGACGGGCGACCGTTACAAAGTAGATCTCAATGGTAATAGCGTGCGAGGTACACGCAGCAGCTCCACCACCAGCAACGGTGTCTTAGTGGAACAGGATGATGAAAATAAAAGTCCCAACATCAAGTCGCAGCTGGGAGTATCGGTTGCGTATGGCAAGCAACTAACGAACGGTAAGGATTCCTCTGAAACGACCTATCTTCGAAGAACCACTCCCAATGCGGGCTATGAGCGATCGAACGGTTCTTTGAATGGAAGCCACAGCGAAGCTAAGGTCCAAGAACTCGCACCGGTTCAAGGTAAGGCATTGTGTGACTAAGCTTCCATTAAACCGTCCAACATACGACAAGTGCATTTTAACATTTTCGATTAGCTCCACTAATGAATAGTGCTTTATGTAGGATGATCGATATATACAGCTCTTGACTCACGCTTGTTTTATATGCTTCCAGCAGAATCGGACAATGAGGATAAGAAATTGATCCTGCAGCTGAAAAAAGACCACACAGTGAAAGATCTGACACAGAAGCTGAGCTGCCTGCCGCTGAGTCCGCAGGAAGAAAAACCACAGAGCCGTATCGGGGACATGTCGGGACTGATATCTAAGGCCAAAGAGGGTCTGGCGAAGAGCAAAAGCAATAAGGACATCACGCGATCACCGAGCGTGGACAACGATATCAAAAAGTTGGCCAACGGCGAGCCAAAGAAATCGGAGAACGAACTGCACTGGGAGGAGATCGTGAAGAACATGACGCGTAAGCTAAGCCTCTGCGATCTGGACTTTACCGATCTCACGTCGGACGACGACAAGGACTTGCTGGCTCCACGGGGCTTCGGTGGAGCCGTACCACCGCCACCGCCACCGGCCGGTGGTATGCTGCTGAACGGTGGTATGCCACCACCACCGAGCATGATGCGACCACCGCCCACCAATCTTGTTCCGCTACCGGGCAACATGCTCAACGGAAACGGTTTGCCACAAACGGGCCTCGGGGACGGATCGTCGACCATCAAGAAAAACAAAAAGACTGTACGTACACCAATCCCATCACTGTTTGCAATCGGCTACAAAGCGGTCGAATCGATTACCAATTGCTTCTCCTCTGTACTGCAGGTAAAACTGTTCTGGAAGGAGGTACGTGACGACATGATTCCAGCGGTAATCCAACGAACCATCTGGGACGAACTGCCGGAAGCCGTTGTTGATACACAGAAGCTGGAGCATCTATTCGAATCGAGAGCCAAAGATCTGATGACTAAGGTGAGAACGGCGTTAAGCAGCTTCTTTTGTGCGGTTGTCATTTAGCCAGTGAATCTTAGGACGGTCCCAGGTGTTAAACTACGTGCGGTACTAATCACACGTACCGGTGAACACATAATTCATCACTATTTCTCTTTACATATTTATCGTTTTTCTCTTTCTCTCTCCTTCATGACCATGTGAAATCCATCACAAATCTGTACTATAATGCGGCGTTTGCTATGCAAATTCATTCGAAATCATACATGCGTGGACAAAATTGCGAATTGCGGCCATTTTTGCATCTGCATCATCATTTGATTTCACGGATCGCACCGTCACGGCATCATAACAATTACTCGTCACTCTGCTCTCCTGTCATCTCTCCTACCCGTCGCTCACGTGTTACTCACCGCGTTTCCCTTATTGTGAACACTTCAAAAACATAAAATCGTTAAAATTTGCATCATCAACAAACACATTTGTGCGTATTTACATACACACAAAAAAAAACACACACACACACACGCAACATTATTGACTAAATGTGTACGTCCTAACCAGGAGGTGAGTGGTTTCATTTCAATTCCGGTTGATGTTCCAGTGTTGTTTATGTGCTGTGCCATTTTTTTAGTCCTTTGAGATGCCTTAGTAGATGAAATTAGCGCGAAAACATTAGCGTATTATAGAAATTATTTTAATTCGATGTTAGCTACAAGCTGCTAGACTAATCCACAAAAAGCACAGCCAACTTTGCCCACCAAATCGATGCGTAACACAATAGATCCCCAAAATGAAACATTGCAATCCTCTATTAATCCGATCTTATTTAACTTTACGACGGTAGACCCATCCATTGCTACGAAATCCCATCTTAACATCACATTTAATTTTTGACCGCTTCGCAATTCAGTCCCAATTTGGAGGCGGAAGGTAAAATACGTCGAGCTAAGAGTTTCTGTGTGCTCCCGTTTGTGTATGTGTTGCCGCATGTTTTTACCACTCCCCAGCCCTAAGCCAACCACGCTGTACTAAACCCGCGTTAGCAGGATAGGGATCCCATTTCTCTCTCTCTCGTGCCTTCCATGTGCGCCTTCGATGCGTTGTTTACTCGTGTACTGCATCACACGGGTCTTCACGTCTCGGTGCCGTCTCTGTATCTTAATCCTCTTTTCTGCATTTCCTTCGCTGGGGCTTTTTTTCTTTTCTGCACCCGCAATGATTCTATTTGATTTCCTCACTCGAAGTTCAATTTGCTCTCGGTAGCTTTCGGTGCTTTCGGTACCACATCTCGCACGCCCCTCCGTGTCGATAAGCATATAAACGAAATCGATCTGTTTAATATCGGATACTGTTCGTTTTTGCGATTCCTTCGTTTCGGAGAATCCCTGCATAATAGTCCGGTTCGTTCGGCTCGTTCGCTTTCCGTTCAAAGATGCTGCTGCCTTTTTTGCCTTCATTTTCCATTATGTTTTCTCTTCGTCTCAAACCTCTCCATCATTGTGTGCCACTACCGGGAATAAATCCCACATCGGTCGGCACCCGTCCCAAACAAAATGGTCTGCTGGTCGATGGTGAAAGTTACGTAAAATTTTTCCCCTCAACCCACCCCACGCTCCGGGTAGCGCTGTGACGTGCGCTGTAAGGTGTGGAAAGAAATATGGGAGTGAATGTAGTATTTGTTAAAAATAGATGAAAGTAAGCGGATATCCTTACCCGAAGGACGCACCGTTGGGGTATCATTCGGTAAGGGTCCCTTTGGAAGTTCAACGAACAAGACGGGGCTGATTTATCTCGCCAAAAATCACCGACTGATTGAGTAACCTCGTACGCTGCAGCCCATAGAAACTGGGCCGTTCCGGCGCAACCGTATACGTGGAAGACAAATGTGAGCCTTTTCCCAGCCAATTTTTTGTGTTATTTGTCTTTTTAAGTTACCCCTGTGGGTGGTGGTGCTACGCTGATTAAGTCCTAACGACACTGTGTTTGCTTAGGGAATTGTTCCGGAACTTCAAACGGTGTCTCTCATATTGAAATGGAATTTGTTTTATTTTTATTCGATGCCTTTCTACTGATCAGATGATGCACATAATTTACTCTAAAGCTAGAGCTTCTAACTCTTTCAGGTAGCATCCTCCCAAGAAAACGAATTTATGATTCTTCCTCGAAAAGGACGTCTGGCTGGGTTTGTTTGATCAGTGGTAATGCATCTTTTGCAATGATTGCCTCACCATGAATCTCTTTAGTAAGGAAAAGTAGTGTAAAAACGTAAAACTGCAAGCATAAGCATAGCATTTCTTGAAAATATGCAATGCAAGCATTTTCTTAACGCATAAAAGTCTTCGTATAATAAACAAGTGAAGGAATAGCTTAAAAATTAAAACATCCCAGCTCGCTCACGTCACATTACACCGGTGGACACACCGGTGGGCGTATTTATAATGTAAACTCGCTCACGAACTATCCCGTCTAGGCGCTGTTTTCGCTAGTATTCGTTTTCAGTCTTGCTTGCTAGCAAAAAAATCCTTTCCGCTTGTTTGCACTCATAAATATGCATGAACCTATTTTACATCTTATTTAGTTTCTCGTTCCCTTCTTTGCCGCCGCCCCGTTCTTATCGATGCACGGTACGCCCACGTGCAGGGAAAACGATGCTTACGGATCGTTTTCGAGCGTGCTTGTTTATTTTTTTATTTTTTGTCTGATTTCACACCGCTCTCACCACCCCAACCGGGTTCCCGGACCCGGCTGATCGTGGTTGACGGGCGGAGAAGAAATTTAATAAAAACGAACCATGTCTCCAGCCCTCGACAGGCCATTTAGTAAACTGTTGTTATCTGACTGTGTGTGTGCGCTTTTTTTTCTTCCCCTCTCTCTCTCTCTCTCTCTCTCTCTCTCTCTATGTTGCTCTCCCTCGACCGTACGTGCCTTCGTTGAACAACGTGATTATCAAATTGTTCGTCCGTGCAGAAGCAACAGGAGCTAAACAAGAACAAGGAAATCATCGTCCTGGACCATAAGCGCTCGAACGCGATCAACATCGCCATGACGAAGCTGCCTCCCCCGAGAGCGATTAAGGCGGCGATTCTGAAAATGGACTCGACCGTCGTGACACGCGAGGGCATCGACAAGCTGCTGAACATGCTACCGTCGGACGAGGAACGCTGCAAGATCCAGGAGGCACAGATGCTGAACCCGGAGCTACCGCTCGGCACGGCCGAGCAGTTCCTGCTCACCCTGTCGTCCATCTCGGAGCTGGGAGCCCGTCTGAAGCTGTGGGCGTTCAAGCTGGACTTTGAAAACATCGAGAAGGAAATCGCCGAACCGCTGAACGACCTAAAGCAGGGCATCGAGCTGCTGAAATCGAACGTCACGTTCAAGTGCATCCTCTCGACGCTGCTGAACATAGGCATCTTCCTGAACGGTGCACCGGTGAAGGGTTTCCAGATCGACTACCTCGCCAAGGTGCCGGAGGTGAAGGACACCGTGCACAAGCACTCGCTGCTGCACCATCTCTGCCACATGGTGATGGAGTCGCAAGAAAACACCACCGATCTGTACTCCGAGATCGGACCGATTACGCGCGCCTCCAAGGCGGACTTTAATGAGCTGGCTCACAACATCGTCTACCTGGAGACGGAATGCAAAGCGTCCTGGGATCGGTTGAAGCTGATCGGGAAGCACGATACCGCACCGCATCTGAAGCAGAAGCTGATCGACTTCCTGGCCGACTGTGCCGAGCGCATCATTATCCTGGACATTGTGCACCGGCGGGTGTTGAATAGGTAAGCTGTCACGGAGCGCGTGGATCAAGCATGTTGTTGTTTCTAACCGACTTACGAATGTTCAACGTGTTGTTTTAGGTATCGCAAGTTCCTGTTGTGGCTCGGTGTTCCCCAGCTGCGCATCGCTGAGTCGCGCCCGAACGAATTCTGCCGAATCGTGTCGGAGTTTGCGCTCGAGTATCGTACGACGCGCGAACGCGTCCAGCAGCAGATTGAGAAGAAGGCCAACCATCGAGAGAGAAACAAGACTAGAGGCAAACTGATTGTGGACGTTGCCAAACTGAAAACCCAGGAGGACCGAGCCGATGACGAGTTGCGGTAAGAGGGGCAACCGCGTGGCATTAAATCCATCGGTGACATTAAATGGGGAATCGTTTTCGTTTCGTTTCGTTTCGTTTCGTTTCGCTATTCCAGCACCCTGCTCGGCACTCCGACCAAGGGCCCGGGTGGTGATGAGGTGGAGATGAGCGGTACCCTAACGTGGCGCCGACGTCGGGGCGATGCGACCGCTTCCCCGGTGACACTGATGAGTACGCACGCGTCCGTCGCCAGTCCGGCTCACAACAACTCGATCTCGATCTCGGGCGGTGGTCGCGACGAAAGCTTCACCGACGGTGACGACGAGATACTGGAGTCGCTGGTAAAAACGGCCACCAAAACGGCCACACCGCGGCCAATGCAAAGGGAACGGAAACGAACACGCCAGGCTGATAGGAAATCATGTAAGTGGGAGCCTAAACGAACGTGCGTCTCCCTGTTTCTCTCCACACACACTCACGTCCCCTTTTTTCACCCGCGTTCGGATCGGATATGTTGTTTTAGTTTTTAATCTTCTTTACCAACCAGTCTCTTACACTCACCGTGCCCTGTGGAAAAAAAACTCACAACACAGCACACCTTGTGTTGCTACCTAGCGTTGACACAAACCGTGTGTCCCCTCGGACACAAACCACCTAGCGCAACAGCGTTGACACAAACCAACCGTCTCCGTCTCCGGGTATTTTTGATGGCATATTCTCTCCCATTCTTCCCGTTCTTCCTTTACCCGCAGTCAAACGGTCTAGAACGCGCGAAGGATTCACGATGGAACGAACCGGAAGCTCGCCTCCCCTTTGACGCACTCGTACTTCGCCCGTTTGTTCGTTAGTTTCCCGTGTACTTTTCCACCCTCACCATACCGCCCCGGGCGACCGCTTGTACCCACTAGCTAGCACGTAGTCTAGATTAAGCGCCTACCGATGGCTCTGAGAAGAAAAAAAAAACGCCATCACTCTATTTCCACTCGTTGTGCGGTTCGCATTATTTATACAAACTACGGTGAATATTTTGCCTCAATACCTGCGTGTATGTGTGTGTGTGTGCGTTTGTTTGTTTGTGGTTTTTTTTTATTGTTTCTATACCCCTGGTTTTGTCCGTGCCCGTGTGATTCCCGTGTGTGATTGGCTCGTTTGTACACACCTGTTGTGCCGGTTCGTGTGTAGCACGCTTCGTGTGGTCGTTTGTCGTGTATCCTTTTGAGCAGTTAAATTGAATATCGACTGGGCCCATTGTTTTGTGTACTAATGTCATTTCTAAAAGTTCAAAATGGCGATGGAGCTTCAACTCAATCCGCATGTGTCTATCGTTAAGCAGCGAGTTTCAAAAACGTTTCATTTTTAATGCCAAATTATTAAATACATTCAATTGGTTCTTTGCATAATTTTGAAATTCACTTTGAAACTCTCAAATGCATGCAGCGTTCACCGAAATGGTACCAGTTTTTATTTGCTGTTGCTCCTTTACCCTGTGCTGTGTGTTTCACCTTGCCAAACGAGGCACCTTGCCATGCATCGGCGACTGACAATGGCTACCGTTTCGTTTCGTGTTTTCTTCTTCTGCCATCCCCTCCCCCCGTCCCACAACCCATTTTGCATGACTTTTGAAAAGTTCGAGTGTTTTTTATGTGTTTTGTTCTGCATCCATTTCCCCCGATTGACGCTTCAGCATGGCCGAAACTCTATCGAGCATTAAACATGTTTCATTTTTTATTCCTTTTCTCCCGTTTTCTTCTGTTTTTGTTGCTCCATCCACTCGCGTTCCAACTCGCGCCCCCGCCCCGCCCCGCCCCGACCCCCGGCCTGTCAATCATCGTCATCGCATCGCATCAACAACGACATAAACAAAACAAAAAAACACACAAAAACTGCTTCCTCCCCCGACAGTACGACGAACGCTGAAGAACGGATTATCCGAGGAGGAAAAGCAACATGTGGCCTCGTTAATAAAAGGATATTGAATTCGGGCCGCATCATCGCCAGCACCAAGCACCAAGCAGGCCGAAGACACCGAGGGGTATTCTTCCACCGAGGGACAGCTATGTGTGTGTGTGTGTGGGTGGGTGTCCGGGAGTGTCGGCAGTAACTCGGAACGTTATTCGTAAAATAAAAACAGGACATCCAACGGCGGGTGGAGACAGACAGTGCAGTTATGGTAGAGATACGGTATGGGTGTTATCGTTCGTAAAGAAAATGATGTTCCGAAGATCGATACGCCTCACCGAACGTTCCGTTCCGCTTGGGATCGTTCCCGATTTCGGGAGAGAGGTGGGGCGGATGAATACTACCACCACCTCGACGCGACGACACCAAGCTCAATTTGCGAGAGAAGCTAGAAGCGAACATTATTTTTTTTTTGTTTCTGTCACTACCCAAAATGGAAAGGGGCCAAAATAAGTTTAGCAGGAAGTGGTAAGCAGCACTTACGGCGACCATTTGCCCAGCCGCCCGCGCCCAGTGCATTCGAGTGGTTTGCTTGTAGTGTAGAAGCGTGATGAAACAGTGCAGTGATCGTATTAGAGCAAATCAAAAACGACTAAAACGATGCGTTACGTTCGTACCGTTGGCAATGTGATACGAGATAGAAGCGCGATACTTTTAACGTGTAAAAGAAAAAAAAAAAAAGAAAATTCAATTCTTTTTCATGCAAAACAAAAATCAAAGAAAGCGAGCCCGAGAGACAGTGCTAGGGAACAGTGGGAGCACCGGAGCGAACTCGTGCCCATCGCAGCTGATGCGAAACCGATGTGTATAGAAATAGCAAAGTGTTTTAAAGTACTTAGCAAAGGATAACTGTAGCCGTGTCCAGTGTGCGCCGTCAGGAGTGAAACGCCGCGCCGCATGCGTATTCATACGATAGTTAAAAAATAAAACCTTTATCAAAACGGTAATACGTCGATAAACATCATATACGAGCAGCTTTCGGCCACGATAAGCTGAAAATAAACTTTGAACGGTAGAATTGTATTTGATTCGATTGTTTTCCCCCTACTGGCTTAAACACGTAGGTATGTGTTGCGGCAAAAACGGTTTGGGATAAGTGAATACATCCGAACGGGTTTGATTCAACCTTAGGTAGGTAGCTACGGATGAATGAATCTAAACAAACTACGGATGAATGAATCTAAAACACTATGAAATGAAGTCTAAAATGAATCAACAAAATTCAACCCGAGGCGAATACATACATATTGATTTTCACATACACAAAATGCAGGTGAGGGTACTAAAATAACGACTTCTAAGAGTCAACCTATCGTGCACAGTTATGCGGCGGTGGCATACTGGGCACAGATTAACGTGAAGGAATCGCGTTACATCTGTTATTGTGAAGCGAGCAAACAGACAAATAGTAACAAAAATGTTCCAAATGTTTCGGTAGGTTGAGTAAACCGCTTGAGTGATATTGCGCCAGCATCACTTCATCAATTAGTTTCTGATGTATTATAGAGGTTTAACTATTGCCAAGTTTGGTGCAAATGGACGAAAATATAAACATCAAAGCATCAAAGATTGTTTTCTTTTATATTATTCTTAATTACTCAAAATTGTTGCAAAAAGTCATTGGAAGAGGGCAAAACTGTGCAAAATACTTTAGATTCGTAGAGATTTTTTGTTACAAAAACAATGTTTATTTACACATATCGTAAAACTAATTAACAATATCAATACATATAAGAGAGGGTAAACGAAAGTACAAGGGTTACAACGAACATTTAAGGATACATATATATCGATCACAGCATCGTTGTTACCAACGATGTAGATGATATAATTTGCAAACAAACGCAGGATAGAAATCCGTTTATCTGGACTTATACTATATAGCTCAGGAAAACGGAAGGGACAAGAATGGTTTGCAAAAGTTGGGGACGATGACACGTATCGCCTGTAGCAGAGTATTCCACGTAGTCGATACCCTTGAACAATTAGCAAATTTATGCTCCAAACAACCTTTTTTTTGTTTGTAAGACAAATGATGGTTACCAACTAATAAGTTCCTCACAGCTTTAATTTTGCAAGGAGGTGGTCACTATCATGCAAGTGGTCACCACCGATATGTGATCAACGTATGCGTCCAGGTCGTCCTGACCACAACATACGCCTTCTAGTCTGGTAATGAGAGGTTGGAGGTAAAGGATAAAAGGGTGCATGAATAACGGATCACCTTGACGGTCAGACCATCGTGAGGGAAAGGATGGAGCGAGAGAGATCCGTTGATTAGGATACGGGAACAGGATTGTTCAGCTACGGTTCGAAGAACGCTGACTAATCCAGAATTGAAACCCAAGTAGTCCTTCGTGGAGAACAAACAAATCTCTATCGACTCGGTCAAAGGCTTGAGAAAAGTCAAAGGAAATAACTTTACACACGAGCTTATTATTGACCAACTGTTGGCTCTTATTTATTCAAGTGACACTTTTCATGATCACACAATTGGCAGACAAATTTCCTTTCAACAAGCTTCAATAAGGTGTAGATTTATTTTTGACATAATATAAAATGGGCTTTAACTGATTGATTGCAAACAAGCATAGAGCAAATAAAAAAATGAAATAAAAAACCAAGAATAAATGATTAAAATATCACTTTCGTATAAGATTGAAACTGTAGCAGCTTTTAATAACATTTAAAATGTAAAATAAAATAATATCAATTTTAATTAAATGAATATATTCATGCAAATAATGCACATTTTAAGCGTGCTTAAAATTCTTGAATTAATAATTTTGAACCACTGTTTTTTAACATTTCGATAACTGTTAAACTCCTCTGATTTACATCATGTGGAACAAAACTTCTGCAGCATTACAGAATTGTTTATGAGTTGAACAAAATCTTACAAAACTTCAAGCGCAGTAAGAGATTATTAGCACCATTTCAAAAGTGTGAGATAACTACTAATTATGCGATCCTCAGCACAATGCGTAACAACTTTATGTGCTTCTTCAACTTCCAAACAAGTTCTTTGTGAAATAAAATTTTTCATCAACATATTATCGCATTTTTACCATTGTTTTCACATTTGCAGTCACCCGTGTTCTAGGACTTTGCTCAAATTTACAATGAAGGCTATAGGCTACGCTTGTGGGCTATTTACGTGCGAGTCACTATTTCCCAACAAAGCCTACGCTTTAAATCACCCTGATAACCTGCTCCCAAAAGTAACTAATGGGCGCGTAACCTGAAAAATTATATCATCTAGCAACCATCGCGTTGTCAGCGAGTTTGGCACACTTCCTGCACCAGTGAACGCACCGCAATTGTTTTGCACCCTTACACAAATTGGATTGAACGAGGTTAACAAGATGAGACTATGATGCAGTGAGTTAATCGGTGAGTTAAAAACACGAAATTTACGTGCAACGATAAAGCAAATCGTTACGAAACGATGCAGCCAGTAAAGTTTTTTCAATTGTTCACCCCATATTCGCGCATTCGCTCGAACTCGTCCCGTTTGACACGTATCAAACAAGTGGAGCGTTTACAGCGCAATCACAGTGCGAAAGTACACACTTTAGCTCATTATGTGGTAGTATAAACGATGGCATATAGTGACGCTGAAAAGTAACGATAAAACTGGAGGTTACTATGGCAACTGCTACTGCACAGAACCGACCGATTTCTTCGCAAAAATGAATAAATTGGCAGTGAAAGCGAGAGATGATGTTGTTCATAAAACCGTTTATGCCGGAGATAGGGAAAAGGGTCTGTATCTTCTTCCGTCAAGCACACATTATCTACCGACAACCAACTTCCATAGTTGTCAACTATAGACGCTGGCTTTCCGCCACGCTTCCCTGCAGCCCACAAATTATTCACGCTTCAACACATCCTACTTCCGCTCTCGATGTCCTGGGTTCGGAGGGGAGTCTTCTGCCCGCAGACATGCGCCTCTACTCTTTCCTTCCTCCGTCACGGTTACGGCTCATTGACCAGCAGTAAGCGAGCATCCGGAACTGTCGGTTGACGGTTGTCAAGAATAACGCTCTCGCTGTCTGATCGCATTGATGAGCAGAGCCAAGATAGAGATTGACTCTCGAAGTGATGCGGCTGACTTTGGTATTATGTAATAAATCCAACGCACCATCTAAACTCCGCGAGGGCAGCGAGCCGGAAGCGGTACGACAAACCGACGACAAACGCGGGGCGAGGCGGATTTTTCCGGGGTGACAGTTTCACACTTCCGCATAGCACCTGCGCTTTTCCACCTTAATCAGCACACGAGGAAACGCGCTGTGGTTTGGCGCTTCTCGTTACTCTACGGTCAGTGGAACCATTGTCGCATAATGTCCCCACGCCCACCCACGGTGCGTGTAGGTGCGGTGGAAGGAAATTAAACATCAACAACAAGTGTCGGCTCATTCCGGCCAGCAGCAGAGGTTTGTCCACCACACACCACACAGGGCGCACAGGGTGTGCGAGGGAAAGAGAAAGCTTTTGTTTTTTCCTCTCCCAACCGTGCGTTGCCCTTTTTTACACGGCCCGTAGGCAGAAATTGTGCCATTGTTGGTGGAAAGTGCAATTTTCTTCTTTATCGGGTAAGCGCATCGCCCCGGGTATTTGCTTTGCTTTACTCATGTTTTGGCGGTTGTGTAACAGGGATGCGTGCGTGGCTCGACACTGTCTATCGATGCTTTAAAACACAACGCAAACAACGCATGCGGTGAGATCTAAAATCATAGCAGGCTGTTTTATATCATCACATTTGTATTCGTACTGTTTTGCAAGACTCATGAGATTTCAAATGTGTGTAAAATCTTTACGATTTTGTCAGTCTATGAAAAAGTTGGGCTATATCGTTAATATCTATTATATGTGACACATAGTTAATATAAATTGCTTAACATAGCTTTCGACGGATTTATCAAAAGGATAAGGATAAGAAGTTTGTGACTGCTCAGGGAAACATTTTATTTCAGGGCTTACATTCGAACATTTCCAATTCCGATAGAAAAAGTTGACTTGAATCGATTAAAATCTTGTTAAATAATAAAAAAATATTGAAGTATTTTACTTTCTGAACTACATTGAAATTGAAGATCTAAAGTACGATGCAAAGCCATTTTTATGTTCTTCATTTTGGCTCTTACCCGTGTTAGTTAAAATTCAACAAACCATTGCTTATTAATGTGCACCTCAAAACAACTTAAAGTCAGCTTGTGTGTATCGAACACATAAATTAATAAAAATTAATTCATATTACTAATAGAGCATTGTGAGCATTATTTGTGATAATTTACTTCAACCCTTGTTTGCTTTCAGGACATTGTTTTGAAACTTCAGAGACACCTACTTCAGATCGTGCCACACGCTTTAGCGCATTTTCTATAACTCTTCTTTAGGCTCCATGTTCGCGGTTCCTATTTATCTAATGCTAAGCCCTTCAAAAAAGAGACAACATTTAGGTGCGGAATCAAAACAACAAAACACTCTCCATACTGTGGGTAAAAACAAAAAAAAACAAACACGTACAATTCAAATGACAATGCTCAGTTACATCTGCGGTGATAGTTTAACAACCAGTGCACACGCACCGAAGCGAACCGCAGTGAGGCGCCCATCATCGAGGTGATAAATAAAGCAACGCGAACCTAGCAACGCACACAGTTACTTCGAGCGCTTGGAACGTCGTGCATGCGAGTGCTGTCGTTGTGTAATAATGTCAAGCTAGGGAGCAGTCGCGTTGTGTTGAGTTATTATTTGTCAATATTTCGTTCGATAATTTATAGGCATAGTGCAAAACAGTGATCGTGTGTAGCGTTTAAAATGCCGCAAACTGGGCATCAATCCTTTCGGGATGATTTTCATAAGAAAGTTGTGTTGTTCGCCCTTGTCCAAACGCTGGCCCATTTGGCGGTACAAAGTGTTGCGGCGAACCGGTCGGAGCAAGAGTTTCGTGCGCAAAGATCGCTAGCGGGGAGACAGATTTCAGAACGACGAGACACACGCTGTAAGAACCAGATATCGGTTTAATTTTTTGCGAGAACCATAACCATAACTGCGCAATCTGTGATAATTTTCATATAAAGTGTCCATTTTACGAGCTCCTTTTCCTATCCGTGCCGTTGTAACAGCGAGCCGGGCCGCCGGGCACCAAAGGCACCAGAGGCATCGAAAGAGTGATGGGCAAACAGAGCGTCAAGAATGATTAATGCGGAACATTATCCTTCGCCCGAGTGTGCATGTCGGAAAGCAATCGTCACCATGGTAACGTAACGTTTACCCGTTCAGCCCGTTCTGCTTCTCGGCTTGCATGCCACTTGACACCGAAAAGGCTCCCGGACAAGCCGGCCCTATGGGTTAGAAGGAAGCGGGAAAGAAGCGGTTGGCCGAATACTGGAAGCAATGCTGCCCGGAATATTCGATGAATGACTTTATCTACTCTCATATCCGGTCAATGTAATCAAGACTAAAACAGTGAGTGCTACCAGCTACCGACCCTATCACCCCAGCACGGACGTGGATAGCTCGGTAGCTAGTGGATGTGAGGAGTCCGAACAGACACACACAAACCTTCTCCCATCTACCCCTCCCCCCAAAAGCTTAAACGATTCGTCCGTATTTCGAACACGTCCATCGGCTTTAGTTCGCCAAACATCCATCGAGTGAACGGTGAAGGCACGCACAGACGTACAAAAGAAGAACCCTGGTGAAAAAGGAACATCAAAGATGGAAGGACATGCTCACCGTGCGCACCGAAGCTCCATGTTTGTGGAAGATATTTTCGTACGAAAGCTACGAACTCGAACCCGGTAGCCCGTGTACCGTATCTTCAGGATCGGATCCTACATTCGCTTGCGTCAGTGCGTCGAAAGCACTGCTGCTTCAATATTCATAACTCTCCTTGTCGCCTATCAGTGTGTTTGTGTGTGTCTGTGGCCTGCTGGTTGCTTACGCCTCGGTTCGGTTCCTTCATTAAACAGTAAGGCATTCCACCGTTCGACGACCGAAGTTGAGCCAGTAGAGTAACGTTTAGCTTTTTTTTGTTTGCTATCGGCTGGAACTCTGTTGTACTTTCGCTTCCTAGCGTCAAGTGAGCCGGTAGGTAACAAGTAACTTACCATTTCGCTCGCGTCCCAAGGCCACTGATCCTGCTACCAAGCAAAGCGCCCGTCCGGGAGATTGCTTCAAATTTAATTAACTAAACAACACTGGCCCACGACTGAAACGCTCCTGCCGGTATCGCTCGCTTCACTTAACGCAACGATTCCACCACCAACCGGATTGTCCCGGATCAGTCTCGGGGACGAACGCTTTTTTTTTTAAAGCTTCCAAATCCTTATATATTTTACGCCCCAGCCCGACTGGTGCTGCAGGCGATTTGGTGAACGAGACGAAGCACGAAGGCTCCGACAAAGCCACACCAAATCCTCCGCTTTACCCGCAGCGCTATTGCCCGGGATTTGGTTTTGAATATTAAAAACCGTCCGTCTCAGGAGATCAGTTGTATGGGACGTCGCAGGAATCTCAGAAGCAAGCGGGCAGCATACAAAAAGAGTGCACATTTTATTCGTCATTTTGTCATCGTTCGGGCAAGTATGCAGCCATTTTCGAACGAGTGGCTCATATGAGGAGCGCGTTCTTTCTTTCGGCTTAATTGAATCTACGCTTCAAATCGAGCGAATAGAGAAAGGAATGGAGCGCTGGATAAACCTTCTTTTCAATTCATTGTGTTTCTTTAAGCCAATACGCGTTTTCTTCAAGAGCACGTTTTTTATTCATTCGTTTAACAGACATTCAATGACTTTGATTGCAATATCGTAGCGATGAATTCATCATAACTTGAATGCTAACTTTGAGGAATATTGCTTCGGTAAAGTTGATGAACAAGGAATGAATATAACGTGGTGAAGCTAGCCTTTGTTTCTAGAAGCGCAATGCAGAAAAGAGTTCGAATATTTAGTTAATTTTTCATCCACAAATATTGAGTGACATTCGGTTTCAACTTAAGAATTCAACCTGCTGGATCTTATAGTAAGGTTCCAACGCAAGGAATAATCAATCTTGAATAATGAATATCATATGCTTGCAGCATTTTATAACTAACACATCTAAACGAAACACCACAACGGAGACGAAAGGCTCATAAATCTAAAAATCAGAGCGCAATATTTGCCTTTCCCTAGTTATATTTCGCTATCGAGCATCATGCATTGCTTTTCAGTGGTCGATTTAAATCGATTCCATATGTGTATCTAGTAAAATGTTTAATAAAAGAAGATCGACGCTTCCTAGGAAGCTGCTTCTTTTCATTCAAAAGTACGTAGGATTTTAGTCCACTGTTTTGCCGGGACATTTCACAATTTCGGGCTCGAACGATTATATTCTTCGAAAATTCCAAACTGCTCCTTTCAAAGGAATCGTTTACAAAGCTAAATTGCCTCCTGTTTATGAAGAATACCTTAAGGATTTCATGTTCCACGCTTTAAGTTATAACTACACTGCAACTACAAATTCGCTCATAATCGTTGTTGAAAGTGTTGCAAACTTACTTGAGAACCCAAAGAAAAAGTGATCTTCTCTTTGAATCGCTCCAAGATTCCAAATCGTCTTGAGTAAGTATTGGAAAGACCGTGGAAAGAAAATTAGTTTTGTATTTACTGAAACATTTTTACATACTTTTCTTGGTCCTTCGAATATATTTCCCTTATCATTGATGTCTCTCACTTTTCAATCATAACAACATTTTTTATTGCTTACTCCAACGCAAACACTAACGCAGCGTTGGATTTAATGATTTCAATGAAATTTCATTTCATACCCTGTATTTATAATCGCTAGATCGATGCTGACGGTGATTGTGAACACCCTTCGATGTAGCTCTACACCATTTGCTCGATAAAATATCACTTTCAGCTACCGAATGCCGGTGGCTTTCACCGCAGCACCCTTCCACCCTTCGCCACCGATTCCGTTTCCGCGAATCGATGCCGGGACGGGGGGCAAAAAATGCAATTAAAACATGGAATTCGGGTCAACGCTTCCATTATTCCGTGTTTCTTCCGCTTCGGTTGCGTTTGCTGTCATTAGTCAAACCTTTGCTTCCGACAGGCCATCGCGTGGCAAATGATTTTATCTGGCTGCGTCGATCGCACAATCACCCTGCTGCGGTGCGGCTTTCTCAAGCTTCCATGGAACCCGTTCGGTTCCGTTCCACGCCACACCGAATGACGTCAACGATGCACTAAACGCTGTCGCCTCTTGCCATCTCCCCGTTCCGCTTTTCAGTTCTGCCAATATTTACCGTCTACCAGTGGGGTCAAGGACTGTGTTCGGCCGCTTCCGGAGAGTATGGATCCTGCCAACCGAACAACGAGTGCGTGCTGCGCGGCGGCATACCGGCGGGACCGTGTGCCGGTGGGTACGGAACATGCTGCATCTGTAAGTAGTGGCGACCGGTGACCGCAACATCTTCACCCGCTCGTGACACGTGCCGACTACCGGCATTCTTCCATTTGCAGTCATGGCCTCGTGTGGTGGTGTGGTGCGTGAAAATGGGACGTACTTTGTCAATCCGAACCACCCGGACAGTACGGATGGGACGGGAAGCTGCCAGCTCACTATCTTGAAGATGCATCCCGACATCTGCCAGGTGCGGCTGGACTTTGATCACTTTTCACTGAACGGCCCAGAGATCGTGAATCATATCTGCAATACGGATCAGTTTCTTGTCTCCGGTGGAAGTCCGGCACCGACGATCTGCGGTAGTGCAACGGGCGAACACAGTAAGTTTGTATCAATCAATGTAGAATATTTTAAGCAAACATATAATGACAAAAATTGATACCTCGAATATCATTGATACCTGAAACAGCATACCTAAAGAGGCAAATATTTACTTCTAAAATATTCTTCAAATTCGTCTTTAATTGGAATATATGATTTAAGCTAAAGAAAAAACTATAAAAGACCCAATTTAAATCTTTTAAATTTGGAAACGCTAAACCAGAGCCTCAACTTAATACTACTATTAGACCCTTGTAACGGTATCTTGCGATAAATACCTCCTTTACCATGATTTAATAAGATAAAACCATATCAACAACACTTCCGTTGTTATCTGGGTAAAACTCTGAAGAAATCGATTTAAGATTCAAAATTTTCGATTGCTTTCGAATACATATAGCAATAAAAAAGGATCCTCACAATAATCAATTTTCAAAAGAACGTCCCCAAGTTATCCTACTTTCGAAACGTCCTTCAAAAGGAAGAGGTTTTCCCTACAAATGTAATATTCAGGCCTATACTGCACTCATCTCGCTTTGCGCTTGTGTATTTTTATGGCGTTTTGCCTCATAATGTTTTTTTTTATATTAAGCAAATTGTATATAAAACATACTGCGAGGATTGTTCAAATAATTTAGAATTAAAAAGAATAAGTACCGTTTCTTGCCACTAGGTGGCGCTTTTCAAATAGGGTTTCCATGTCCGATCGAAACCTGGCATCGATGCATGATGTCTATGACTACTATGTTTGGTATTCACTTTGCCACCACTTTGTCGTAAAAGATTAATATATTTCAGCATAAGGGTTTTGTTCGACAAAATTTTAATCAAAGCATAATAGCCAAACAGTCAACATTATTTATGTCGCTCGAATTTTTCATAAGCGTAGAGTTTTAAAGCTAAGCTATTGTGCACATCCATCCCGTAGCACATTATTTTGATATTTTCCAAACTAGAAAAAATGCACAAAGGCAAACCAATAGCACCGCTATTTTTGAGTGATCAAAGCATTTCAAAGGCAATCTCTGCAAAAGTACACGTCAGTCGGTTGATCGGTTAGAGTTACGATAACTTTTTATATCTTACCTTTTTATCTCTCCATTCACCCAAAATGTCCCTTGTTCTGCTGTTCTTCAGTGTACATCGATGCGGGCATGGGACAGAGCAATCCCATCATACTGACCGTCATCACCAGTGGGCCAAGTTTCCCGCGCTCGTGGCGCGTTCGGATATCGCAGATACCGTGCGGTGCGATCGCCAAGGCGGACCAGGGTTGCCTGCAGTATCACACGGGCGTGAGTGGTAGGGTGAAAAGTTTCAACTTCGATCCGGTCAACGGGCGGCAGCTGTCCAACCAGGACTACAGCATCTGCATCCGTACGGAGCGAAACTTCTGCAGCATCCAGTACACGGCCTGCCCGGGCGTGGTACCCGGCAACCGTTCTCGCACTTTCACCCTGTCCGGCAATAGTAACAGCATCGTGCAGGCGATGGTAGGCGGCGGAACGCAGGGTATACCGAATTCCTGCACCAACGACTGGCTGATGGTACCGTGCGCCAAGATTGCCGACCGGCTGCCGATGGCCAGCACTTGCGAGGACAAAATATGCGGCGGCACTTTCAACGCGGAGGTCAGCTCGGTCGAGCGGACCGTCGTGTCAACGATACGTCCGTTCCGGTTGGCTTTCCACGCCGACTCGGTCGAGGCACCGACCGACGTCGACAACCGTGGGTTCTGTCTCGATTACGTGCAGCAGCCCTGCACTAGCAATAAGTAGAGGGGCGGAAGTGGGGTGTTGTGTTCTTTCAATCACCAGTAACCCATACGCATGCGGCCACCATTCGGATGAGTTTGAAGGATCGCAAATTTATGCGCTACAAAAACGAAAACACTCGCGCCAACCGTTTTTGTACCATTTTCTGGAAAAAGAAATGTTTCTTACGAATTTGTTTATTTGAATCTTTTGATCTTTGTTTTCACAATCAGTAGGTTGTATGTTGTTTTGTCTTCATTTTTTTTTAGATGCAATGGCAGAGTTCTTAGGCTCAGTGTTGAGAGTGAGTGAGTGAGCGAGAGATTCGTAGTTGCGCGTGGCAGAACACCATATCAGACGTTTAGTTCAATTTGTAGAGTTCTCGTGTGGTGTGTTTGATAACCGAAAATCGGAATAAAACCAACTGCAGCACCGTTTCTGCACACCGAATATGTGTTTAAACTAATTGTTGACTGGGTGACTGAGTGTACGTGTGACTGATTAGCGATAACAACAATGACACATTCCACTAAAACCCACCCTCCCACTCCTGCACCCACCGTTTTGTTATTATATTTGTTTTTTTATGATTTTTGACTCGTGTAATATCGTTCTACCTTTCCACGTATGTATATATATATATATATATTTGCATAATATACTTTGATTTTCCGTTTTATCCGTCAACCGTTTTAAACATTCCGAGTGGAGGTGATGCAAATGTCATGTGTAACACGAGAAAAATAGAGACTCATCGTATGTGTACGGGATCAACTAGGTACTAGGTACGCGTCACGGGCGCCAAACGAAACCGATGATGAAAATGTCGTTCGATCCGATGCCTACTATTCGTTGAATGACTGTGCGTGTGTTAGAGTGTGCATGGTGTTTGGTGATCGCTTAACTAGATACGCTTCTAAATTCGCCGTCCCGCTCTCGCACAGTTCCACTTTCGGGTGTTCGGGTAGCATAAATTCCGATTTACGCTGATTTTACGTCTTTTTTTTGTTTGCCATTTTTGCAACATTCCCTACTACTCTTCTTTGACACTTTCGAGTGAAAGATTGCTCGTGGCAGCAACGTGGCCGAACTGCTGGACAGAGTTTGTGAAGCTGTATTGAACACAGCAATAGTGAAATATTTAGAACATCGAGTTGAAAGTGATCCAGGTTAAGGTCAAAACATCGTCTTATAAACACTATCTGTCTATGCCTACTGCATTTCTCTGTTCTATAAGTTTTTTTTCGGTTTGCTTCGTTTCGCTCTGTAATGTTTTTTTCTCTTTCTCTCTCTCATTTTTTTTGTAAGTGTCTATGTGTGTGAGTGTGTGTGCACTTGGTGGCACATGTTAACATTAAATATAATCAAATAACTAACGTGGTAAAGTGGCTCGTTATACTATCATTTTAAGTGGTACGTTTTTCTCTCCCACCCCGCTTTCGCTTTCTTTTTCTCCCTCTCTTTCTACCGTTCTCTCCGATCTCGTTTTGTTTTCAATTAAACTTTTTAGCGCTTCAAATAGAATGTATCTTTGGTTCGTTTAGTACGGCAATACATGTTACAACATTGATAAAGATAAAAATTACGTTACCATTGCACTGTCACTGCACATTTGCGTCGTGTTTCGCAAATAGAAAGGAAAAGCGGTCCACCCACCCGGCACCTCTCGATTGCGATGCCGTCGGATTAAAGTTGGATTTTGTAAACGAAAATGTTCAAGTTGCTCTATTGTTTTTTGTTTTCGTTTTTTTTCTGATCCTGGCGGTTGTAAGTTTCATCGGTAGAGTAAAACATTTTTATTTCATTACAGTGATCTTGGTTGCACATCCTTGAATTTGTGCTTGTTTTCATACACTTTTACGTTGCAGTTGACGCTTTCTCTCTCTCTCTCTCTCTCTCTCTCTTTCTCTCTCTCTCTGTCTCTCCTCTCTTTGTCACTTCTTTTTGTCTGTCATTATTAACAATGATTGCATAATGTAAGCTTTGTTTTGTCCATTGCTTCCGTCCCTTTCACATTCTCTTAAAGCTTATATCACTTTCAACGAGTTTTGTTCATTTTGATTTATTGGTCATTATTTGCATGTACAGTTTTGACACCGTGTATGTTTCGATGCAGGCTTCTGCACGGCCCGCTGCGTAAACCAAAGGAGGAGTGGAAAGTAACATCGTTTACATCATGCTCGTACGCTTTAAAATGGCTCGTTTTGCGAATGTGCTTCATATAGCGCTTGCTTTTACTAGCAAGCCGATGCGATCTATCGAAAGGTACACGAAAACTGTGGCAAGTGTTGGAAGAGGTAAGGCAGATTAACCTCTACTAAATTTTATCGAAATAGGAATGGGATCGGATCAAGGCAAACAAACAATAACCATCCACTGCAAGGTGTGCGTTTGATTTGATCAGTAAAGACATTTTTCATCGTGGCAGTACGTTAAGCAATTCTTGGTTTGTCTCTAACATTCAATCAAACGGTTTCGTGATAACAATAGTGTGGTAAAGGCGTGCTCAACAGTTGTTGCAACTTATTTCACAATCATCGCTGTTTTCTCCCATCAGCTCTTAATATTAGGTGAACAGGTAGGTGAACAGGTAGGTGAACAGGTAGGATGAATGATATGATATTCTACTTTGTCAGAGTGATTTTTGTCATGGTATGTTTTATTTTGCTTTGTCTTGCTTTGATTTGCATAAATAACAGTTTCAGATGTAAAGAAGAATTGAATTCAATCACCTGATCGAAAATAGATCTTAATAAGTAGCCACACACGAAAAAACTTATTCTTTTTAGAGCTTAATTGCAAGCAGCATAATCATACTCTCGACTCTCCAGTGTATGTTTTAGTTGATGAAGGTAATATTTGCAAATTGTTTGCATAAATAAACCCATTTCCAATTTCGAAACTTAAAACAAACCGACCAACCAACGGTAACCGTCGCCATAACGAGGGGACAATTTTTCTAAAGCTTCATCCTGCTTCATATGGCCCGGAAATATGGACAGCGAAAATGCAAAACAAAACAACACGGGCCGAATCCTTTTGCCGTTGGGTTCGTTTTACTGTCCGTTCCCTGTACCTTCCCAGTTGTAAATGGGTGCACAGCGGTGGACACGACGATGAAAAAGTTATACACTAGCCAGGACCGACCGGCTTTCCCACGTGCAGTAAACCCAACGGGAAATGGATGCTTAAAAATTCATCCATTTTGCCGTCCAAGTTAGCCGAAGGATTCACTCCCACTTTCACGATTGGACCTTTTCTATTTTTTTTTTTGCACAATATGCCCATCCTAAAACAAAACGGAATGCTAAGCGCCACCCGTACGATGGATTTTCCTGCTACGGTAGAAGAAAATAGAAAACGGGGACACGGAAGATATGCCATCGAGTGCCGGACCCGGACCGGCAGGGATGCGAAACGCTGTCTGCTACTATGATGGTTGCGAGGCCTTATCGATACACGCTTTCGTAACCATGGTCACCACCACCATCTCAAAAAGGAACCCCTCGGAGACACACTTGGTGTCACCGAGCAGCGGCATAGCGGTATTGTGGAAAACGAACATGCTCAATGCCGCGTGCCGAATGCGAATGCGGAAAACGGAAATGGAAATAATTTGCAAAAGTTATATTAAAAAGTTTAACAAGCATCCGAACACGCCGTAACTAGCGGACGGTCCGTTGGGACACACACTGTAGGCAGGATTCCAATGGTCGCACCAATCGGGTGGGGGATGGGGGCGTTCGTGAAGTCAAAGCAATCCGAATGCCAATAACGAGCATTGTTGCGTTGCCATCCTTTCTATCGCCGCTTTGTGATTACGTTTGATTTTTGTCTTTGGTTGTTTTTTTTGTTTTGTTTTGTGGAAACTTATTTTTGACATTCACTTTAGGATTCGCTCGAGGAGGTTTTCATTTTTTGCTGTTCAGCAGTAGATGCGGTCGTCGGTCCCAATCGATTGCCGTTTATCTTAAATTCCGCATTGCATTGCTCTCGATTTCTGTGACTATCTTCTACTTCGCACACACACAAACGAACACTGCTACTCCTTGAGTGGCTGTTCATTTGCCTTTTTATGATTTTATTCATCATTGTCATTTAGCGAAGCCTGCTGCGCTCGTGTACCGTGCTCCCTTTCGTTCGTGGCTTTTGTGAGTTGGGCTTTAGTTTGTCATCCCCATCCTGCCGGCTGCAATCAAACTTCAATGTCCGCATTGAAGCGTTTGTTGAAAAGAGTTTAGAAAAAGCGGCAACCAGCGTTTATGTAAACACGACCATTGTTGGCGTGCTGTATGGGTTTTTGGTGGATGCCGTGGTTGGTGAAATGTGCCGCAAAAAAGCAACCACAAATGGGTACGATGGGCGAGTGGATCTGTGTGTCTGTGTGTGTGTGTGTTTGTGTGAGATCGGGTTCCGAGCTGGTATCGAATGGCTTACGCGTTGGGTACGAACGCCTCCTTCGACTTCATGAAGTACGTCAGTATGTCGATCGGGAGCGGGAATACGATGGTTGAATTCTTTTCCGCCGAGATGGTGTTGAGCGTTTGAAGATAACGCAACTGCAGGGCGGCCGGTGAGTCTCCGATCACCTCCGATGCCTCCCGTAGCGCTCGGGACGCTTTCTGTTCACCCTCGGCCGCGATCACCTTGGCACGGGCTTCACGGGCGGCCTCGGCTTCCGCTGCCATCGCACGCTGCAGCTGTACCGGCAGACGCACGTCCTTACTGTGATCCGGATACGATGTTTTTTTTTTTTGTTTCAAGGGGAAAAAAGCCACATTGTACAACAATCTAATATCTAACACATGCCCACAGGAACTCAAGATTGTGCATAAAAACTCATCCGAAATAAAAAAAAGAACCAAATCTTCCCATCTTCGTACTTACATCTCAACACGCTCCACCTTGATGCCCCAAGCTTCGGTCGCCTCGTCCAGCGAAAGCTGCATGCTACCGGAGATTGTCATTCGCTCGCTGAGGATTTCGTGCAGATGCCGGGTGCCCATGGTGTTGCGAAGCGTGGTTTGCGCCAGCAGCCGGGTCGAGTGATGAGCGTTTTCGACGTTCGCAATCGACACGGTGGCATTCGACACACGATAGTACACTACGGCGTCCACCGACACGGTGACGCTGTCCTTGGTCAGTACCTTCACGCAAAAAGGGAAGCGAAAATTCAACAAAAACGCACAAGAACGAGAGCTAGAGTAGCCAAATTGGCGAGCCGATTGGGATCGCTAATCATCGCTAAACTGTTGCATGATTACGTGCGAAGATACGAACGCCCACTACTTACCTCCTGCGGTGGCACGTCGTACGTACGCGTACGCAGATCAACACGCGCATATGCATCTATGCAGGGCAGTATGAAGAAGATACCTGTGGCGGCGCACGACGAGGTGGGCGCGCAAGGGAGAACACAATTACACGGTGAATCAATTAATATGCTAAGTACATCCCCGGGAAATGCGCGCTTTCCTTCCCGGACCGTGGCGCGAACGGTGACGGAAAGTGTGGCGGAAAATTGTTCCACCCCTAAATTACCTGGTCCTTTGGCGCCTCCCTGCATCAGACGACCCAGTCGAAATATGACGGCTCGCTCGTATTCCTGCACGACCTGCGACGGAGAAAAGAGGATACGGTGTTTTTTTTTTGTTTGTTTTGCTTTTATTTTTCTTAAACGGAAGCCATCATTATCAGAGGGCACACTTTTATCTCCAACCCTCCTAGGACATGCCTTGTTGATATGTTTTCATACATTTTTTTTGCTTTATGTCTTGCGTGACTAGATTCAAGTGATTAACTTTAATTAAAAAAAATACATTGGATTGAATTTCAACCCATTTTCACGTCACAAAAAAAAACAATTTTATGCTATTTTAAGGTACAAATCTGATTGCGATAGTACTAAGAAAATGCGCTTTCATACTCTTATATGCTGCAGGACGAAAATGTTCGTATGATTATAAATAAGCAAACAAACAAATCCAGCTCTAACGTATGCTTTTCAAGCTTCATCGTATGTACTCCAAAAAAAAATCCTATATGTTAAGCTAATTCAATACACGCGAAAATCCTTCATCGGAATCTAGCAGATAACCGTGGAAAAATAAATCCATCCAACCTCGCTCCGCATTGTGCTTCATCATAATTCATACCCAATGGTTGCCCTTACCCTGCCGAACTTCCCTACCAAACAACCGTCGAATCATTCATCTTCAGTCAATAAATCTGTTGCACAATCAGGTTGCGCTTGGTACCGTACCGAACTGTACCGTACCATAAACCTTTCCATTACCAACACAATGGTTCGCGTTTCCGATATGGCGTCCAAAGCCGTGGCTCCTACCCCCTTTTTTTGTTCCTTTTGGCAACCCATTTTATTCGCGTGCGGCGCATTTCGCGAACCCATAAACCACCGCGGTTCGTTTTTCGTTCCCCTCCCACATTCTCGGTCGGTCCCGGTCGGTGCCGGGCGGGCTGGCCGGCCATCGGCGGGAGTGGTTCGGCAGGAGCGAAATTGTTTGTCGGTATTTTCATATTCACATCGTTCGTCACTTTATTTAAGTTCACACTTCATTTAGCCAGTCCACCCTTGCGTTTCCCGTCACGTCGGTTGTGTCGGCCCCCAAAGAACTGACGCTTACCCGGCAAACTAGATGCGAGTTCTCAAATGGGAGCAATTTTCCGTTAGTTTCCTGCCCGCCGATGTACGGCTGGAGGGTTTTGTGGCTTTGGCCACGATCCTACGGATGACACGCACATGTGTGTGTGTGTGTGTGTGTGTGTGCTAAATAACGTGTGACTGTATGTGTCCCGTGGCCCGTATGCAAAACGGTGTGGAAGCTTGAATGAGGACCAAATTTAAATTTCATTTCGTCCCTTCTGAATCACCCCCCCCCCCCTCTCCCTTCTCGAACCCTCGTGTCGGAATGATAGTGGGAAATTTTGGAGCTGAAGCTTTTTCCATGCTTACCTTGAAGCAGACGAGCAGGCTGAACGGCATCGTGAGGACGACGAGGACCCAGGATAGAAATATCAGGATACGGCCACAGGTCGATGCTTCCCCGTTCGTGTCATCCTCGGCTGGAAGATAGTACAAGAGTGGCGTGAGTTCCACTGGCAAACCCGGCGAAATAACGTCGATACAAAGCAAGAGGTAAAGAAGTAGTGGTACAAGAAAGCATAAGAAACCATCGTAGATGGCTGTGCCGCCACGACGGTGTGGCTTTGGCACCTAACGCAAAGTGAAAAACTTTTATTAGATTTTCCGCCATGCATCGCTGCGGTGGTTGTTCTTCGGTAGCGAGTTCTTCCGCGTATTTTCGTACGATTTCTGCTGGTTCCGCTACGGACAACTTTTTTGCACCACCCAACCATTTCAACCGGGTAATTGCTACAAGGCGATGGGCTCACACCCCGCTCTGACACTGCCGGCTGCTGGTCGCAAATGGTCGCATGTGTGACAAGTGTTTAACATTAGATTACTGAGGCCGGCTGTGTAACATGTTGCGCAGAAACATTACAATTGGCCACCGGTTTTAGCTCGTTCCATCGCACGGCACCAGTAAATGAGGTGCTGCGTTGGGATTGCTTAAGATTTAGTAAATTAGCTACCGAAGCATGTTTTGCTGTATGGAAAGGGTTCATTGAACAAAGTTATATAAGATACACGTAAACATTGTACACACAACGGATAGCAAAAACTACGGAACCTTAAAGAGGATTTAATAATCAAACGTTTTAAGTTCGGTTATGAAACTATGGTTAACTTTTTGAAAGTTTTTACTGGTTGTTGTTACTAACTCTCTACAAACATATGATCCATTTGTAGTTTATGAAGTCAACAGCGTACAAACCGGTTCATTAAATGAACTCATACAACAGCTTTTTATGGAGCTTTTCTGTTTAATATTTTATGTTAAGCATTAGAATAAAGTATTATATTTTTAAATACAACAAAATGTATTAATTTCCCCTTTTTTAGAAAGTTTTTTTTATTTATTTTTTTATGACGACTACTACAGCATGCATTTTAAGAGCTTCACATTTTGCTAATAACGAACATCGAATACACCTGTTTAAGAATAGTATTAATTTAATAGTATTAAATTCGATAAATTGCGCATTCTCCAGTCGTTTGACACTTGATAATTAAACACAATTTTTTGTTGAGCTCAATCGCATGAGAAAGACTAAAATTTGAAATCATACTTTAATCATCAAAATAACTGGCTTAAGAAAATGTTATTTTTTATTCAATTATTACATGTATGAAGAATTTATTTGAAGTTAAAGACCCCTTAAAATTTACAAATATATATATAAAGAGGCATAAGTATATCTAATCTAACATGAGTAGCATTACAAATGAACAACAATGCCACTTTTTAGAAATTCATTTATTTTTTATTTCTATTTTAGACTCTTCAACCTCTTTAGCTTTCCATGGGTGTTATTCGAAGAAAGAAAGGCATTGAAATGATTTGAATTTAAAGTAAATAATTAAACTAAAAAAATCAATATTTTCGCTTCCCATTTCTTTTACATTTACCATTTATTAGTTTTTTATTGTAAAAAGTTCCAAATTTCCGTGAATAATTAAAATATGTTGGTCTAACGATGATTACAAACCACAAATTTTAAAAGCCGATTCGATGACGATTAAAACATACTTTAGAACATAACTTATTGCAAATTTCACCAAACAACATCAAAATCGGAAAGTCTTTTCAATGAGATCGATTTATCAGGACTCAAAAATGCTAAAGCTATCCATTCAAACGATTCACGTAAGCATTAGCACACAAAAAAAAATGAAATGTTCCCGAACTTTGTACACAACTTTTTGCATACAATTTGTGTTAAATAAAATTGCATTACATTAAACGAAGTGATACTTAATACACCAGTTTTATTTTCGCTCGCAACAGCGTCTATTCGGGGCCATAATTCATTGCTCAAACAAAAACCAAACACAACCGTCAAACCGGAATTGAAACTTTTTACGCTCTTCCCTCACCGTACGCTAGTAAATCACTCTCTAAAGTATGCGACTCGTTCGCAGCGCTTCCAGGCGGTTCTTTTCATCCACATCCACGCTTTTGTTTGGACTATCATGGCTATCAAAAAGTTGAGCCCAGTTGCTGTCGCAAGGAAAAGTGGATTTATGTCCGGGGCCAGCACCTTCCACATACATTCTCGTATCACCCGGTGCCGAAGCAGTGAGGCGCGTCTGTTTGCATACCAAACCGTTGCACATCATCCCGTGTCGATCCATATCGTTCCGTTTGGTGTCCGGGGGCTGCAAAACTTTAACGCCAACGGCTTTTCCGTGCTCCACTTGCGACTTTGGGAGACGAAACACCGACCGACTTAACTGTCCATCACGGCAGAAAGCTACCGAGAAGATAAACAAAATTTAATTTCCAAAGTAAACCCAAGTTGTCGTATTTGATGGCACACAGCTCGCTTACGGTGTCTTAAGCTAGCACTCATCGATGGTACCCGGTTCCGGGAAAAATCTCCACCGAAAGCCCACACGATATGGCCGATACGGTCCGCTTCGTTAATGAATTTTGAAGATTAATGAAACACACCACAAAGCGTCGCCGCGAATCGAACAACCAAAATACAGTCGCTCCAAATTTCCGCACAAAAAAACATTTAGCTCACTTCAAAGCATCAAGTCAACATCAAGGACGATTCTTGGGCTCAAAATTCAAGCAGACAACGGGGGCCACACAACCAAAGCGCCAAACAACGTGGCCTTGATCTGTCCTTTAAGGGCAGAAAGCGACCGGATCACCCTCGGACTCTGGTTTGCATTCGAAAGAAAACTCTCCGAAGGACAGAGAAAAAAAAACAGCACTTTTCGTGAATTAAATGATATACTTTATCCATCTTTCTTATCGCTCTAGTACCGCCGCCGGTACTCAGACCGAAGGTCGCCCTTTTTTAACGACCACTTGAGCCCGGGATGCTGCCAGGGTGAAGGAAAAATAAAGCCGCTGTTCTATTTCGTCACGGCGAAATTTCACCAATACGGTACGATGCAAATGGGATCATGTCGTAAATTTTCATGAAATTCACATAATTGAGCCCGGCGGGAAGTGAAGTCTGGCGTTGATCGCCCGAACGGTGGAATAAGTTGATGCAATAAGCGAGGGTTTATAAGCTGGCATTGTTGGTAAAGGTGCTGCTGAATGCTGCAATTAACTTACGCAGCCAGTGTTATAGCCGGCTGGGGAGTTTACTATGAAACGGTCGAATTTATTGCAAATTACTGTGAGCCAAAGGTGCGTTTAAAGGCCTTGCAATAGGTTCGCCCTTGCATAAAGATGAAGAAAGTAATTGAGGTGTATATGTCGTATCAAAACTTTTTAAATTTAGTGTGAAATAATAAATAAAAACGATGTATTCTATCATCACTGTTCCTCATTAGTACTTTTAGTCCAATACGCTACATGGTTACTTTAAAAATTTATTTATTTAGCACACTTAGTATAAGGTAGAAAAAAAAATGTGTAAGACTTTTAATGGTCAATTGTTTAATTACTGTGCATAATAATAAGTAATTTTGAATAATTTAAAAAATAATACTGCATTTTTTTGTGAAGAAAATAAATTTCACCACCGAGAAGACTAAACTAACATTTGGGATTTTTAATTACTACAAACTACCATGCATTAAAGGATGAAGAAACCGATCAAAAGAACATTTAGATTTGGAAAACGGAAGCCCAAAACCACACACGATAGCGGCGCAATTCAACTTTCAACCGACACTTGTTAGTGCAACGTTCGCAAATAGTAGAAGAGGGCAGCTGGGATGTAACTGGGAAAACACTGAAACGGGTTAATGGCACGACAACCGCAAAAAGGTTTCACTGTAGTTGTCATGCAAAACATACTGGCGCTCAATTATTCGCTCGACTGTGCTACAAACTACTACTGGTGCTGGAAAATGGATTGATAACTTCGATTCGGACAATAAGAGCGGTGATGGTGGAGGTGGTGGAAAATTGAAATTCAAACGCACGGCATACGCACAGGAAATAGGACATAATAAGTGTTGCTATATGCAAGGACGCCAAGAGAGAACAAGATGTGGGAGTAAGAAGAGTGGAATCAATCAAGCACTATGGAAAAAGTGTCTACTACAACTTCGAATAATAAGACTTCTACGTACTTCCTGCAGATCGTTCGAGAAAACGTGTTGCGCAGAGACGTGTCGACGAGCCCAACAGGGACAGGTTAGTTGAACACGCGGGAAGGCGAACCGTTTATCCGTCGGGCACGATGATCGCGGGATGAGTTTGTTTGTGGTGATGTATCGATCAAATCGTGAAAAGTGTGTAGTTTTGGGGTTTTATATGAGGGGGGGGGGGGGGGGAAGAAACACAGCCGCCATAAGGACGCCAGACAGCCAGATGTGAACGGTAACACGGAGAGAAAAGAGGGAGAGAAAATGTTTTCACAATTTGTTCTTTGGGAGCAAAGGGAAAATAGTGACCGAAAGAAGAACCGTCCCGTTCGACTCGGCCGTGTGTGAACGATTTTCTGTATCTTGACAAACGAGCATCCGCTACCCGTTCAACATGTCCGTCGCCGGAGGCTGTGTCACCACTTACCGTAGAGTAACAGATTGTTTTTCATTTTTACATCTATAAAAACGAAATGGTATGCAAAACATGAAAAGATGAATTAGTTTGGATGTTAAATTTTGGTGAATCAGTAATTTAGTTCGATCGATTGGGTTGTGTAGGTGGGGTTATAGTTGACGGTGGAGAGGATAAGTATCGGACGGATTTAGATGCATCCAATGAGCGCCACATATTCACTGTGTGAAGTATGATTGTAGAAAGATATGTGTACATGAGAGCATTAAGTAGAAACGAACAGCGCTTCGGCATCTGTTTAAAGTTTCCCTTATGAAAGCCGTATTTGATAGTTGTAGTTTAACGCCAATACCTGTTTGGTTTGAAATCCTTTCATGATGTTGTCATCATGTTTTCTATATCCTTGAAACCTCCTCGCTATATTCCATTCCACTGCGAATAGCGTCTAATCGTAGAATTTTATTATTATACCCCCTGGCGTTTTGGACGTACGATGGCGGCTACATCGAGCTTATCCCGAAAACTGTACTGCCGAACTAGCATGCTCTTGAGCCACACCATCGAGGGAAGCACTCGGTAAGAAAGCCACATTGAGAAAGGTTCCAGAACAGCAAACACTTCGCTGTACGATCCTGTTAAACTAACAAACATTCGGTTAATGCGCCCTATGCCAACGATAACTCGCACTGCGAGCTGGTGTTCACACACCCGTCCGAAAAAAAGCTATACGGCAGGCGGAAATGGTTCCATTGCACAAACCCGCTGGTGCTTGTTTCACCTCAAGAATACATCGAGCTGTGCAGCGTGGTGGTGAGTGTCGGATTTCAGCAGCAGCAAAATTATGTTCCCCAAGTAGCTGCACCAACCAGCACCAGCGATGCAGTTTGCTTTCCCTACTTATCGACTGCGAATTACTCCTTCATCTTCAGGCTGCGGTTGTGTTTTGTTCGCAGCTCTCTGTTTATTTGGCTTATTTATCTGCCCCCTCTTTCGAGATTCTTTACGGGTACGCCGACGTTATGTGGCCCGGATCGCAGACTGAATGCACTATCGCTGGTTGGAAGAGATTTGTTTGTGCTGCAAATATATCTTTTTCATGTTGCCACCGCCGGAAGCATACAGCGCTAAGACAGGGTGTAGCGTTTCAGGAAACTTTTTAGCTCGCTATGCCAGCATTAATTTGCCAGCGCTGCTTCTGTTTCAACGGTGCATTTAGGCATTAGGCGGCTTAAGTTGGAATGCAAAATTAGCACATTAGAAATAACTTGAAAACTAGAGTAGGCAGCAAATTCCACATCGGTGATAGTTCAGCTTAATATAGAAAAGCAATAACAGATTTATATACAATAAAGTTTCCTATAAAACGCTCGTTTTTATGTTACACAACATACTCGCGCCTGAATTGATACACTCTTCCTATTCAGAACATTTTGCATCTGTTCTATTGTCGGTGGAACTACAATCGCAGAACAGGAACTAATGCCTCAAAGATGAGAAAGCTCCGCTGACGGTGAAACTCCACGCAGTTTGCGTGAAAGGTAAGTAAATTGCGTTGCACGTTTCTTTCACAAAAGGAATTCTTTCTCAATCCCTGTTCCGTCGGTCGTTCCACTTATGATCATAAGCAATGCTTCTGGAAAACTGGCCAAGTCCTTCGTCCTATTGAGCGACCACATTTATTCCATCGGTAGAGATTGCGAGACTGCTGGTATAAAGAGAAGGACAACAACAACAAAAAACATACGACTTTTGGCCCACCTCTGTAAGTGATCAGCTTGGGCAAAAGAAATAATACTTTTCTTCGCTTTTACCGAACAAAAGTTGGAACCGGTTCTAGCGAATAGGAACAGGTCGCAGAAGTGAGTGCTGCGAAGAATTGGAGCAAACATACATTAAGCATGGAGAGCGGGGACAGGCTGAACGAAACCCCCGCGTCTACTTTCCACACTATTTCTCCGAGCTCGGTAAGCACTTGCAAAGCCACTCGTCAACCTTCAAACACAAACAAATGCAAAATTGTATGTACTTCAGGAGAGAGTGCGACCGCGTTTTTTGCCTTTTTGGATCATCCATTCACTGGTGGCTCTTGAAACGCAAATACATATCGCGCTAGCCGAAGAGAAAGATTTTTCATCCATTTGTGGGACCATTTCAAGTAATAATGGAAGTGCAAGAATAATAAAAATGTGAAACAAAAAAGTTGTTCAACAGGATTACGCCGAGTGACACAAATGTTGAAATGGAAGAAGATAAGTTCCTTCACATGTTTAAAGAGTTTGTAAACTTCCAACACAACAACGCAGCGGCATGATATACGACTACTGCTCTGCATTTTCTCATAAGATGTCAGCTTGTTTAAATCTAGGCAAAAGATACTGCGCTCTAGAAACTGTTATGCACTGAATATTTTCACAAACTCATCAAAGTTACACTTGCTATGATAAGAATCCGTCAATACAATTTTCTTAGACTTTTTTACACTCAATGGAAAGCATATTAGTAAATAAGTATGATGGTGCTATTATAATGTTCACGAGTCATAATTTTAAGAATATTAAACTTGATTTAACGATACATCATGAGCATATTTCGCAAGGATAAGCCTATCAATTGGCAAAAACTGTCTTAATAAAATGAGAAAACTATTAACACAATTCCATCTCAATCGTATCTTTGCATCAAAGCAATCCTATCGACTAAGGTGGTAATCTTCTGTTATCATAAGTAGAAGAAAAATGGATGGATAAAATGCGGTTGGGCTCGTAGCAAAGAATTGTCGCGCAAGCTAACACCATATTAAACAGCAAAAGTTAAATCTGAGTTAGAGAATATTTGGATCAAATTGCAATCAAAAATCCATGGCGTATTCAAATCTGTTCAGTGAAATTAGAAGCGTATCTTTCCTTGAGTGTATTATCAACATAAATGCCTAGCATGTCGATAAACAAACGTCATAATTAAGATCTACGTGTACGATTTCCTTCTAAATTATTCCATGGACAATCACCATGAATTGTAAGGGCATTTTATTCTATTTTACAGCACAAATCATTCCACCCTAGTATTTTGTCCCGCCGAATACTATGTAATATCAGGGTACGTTTCATGTATCATCAATTATGAAATTCGTGTCCTTCGAAAAAGGATCCGGCAGGTTATAAATGATCACCATGGGGTAAACCCAGCCAGAATCGTCTAGTCGTCGGTTCATCGACAGCAGCTGCCGTTTTTCACACCGTATCACTACGCTTCAGACCTTTGAATAACACGAAACGAAGGGTATCCCACTGATATGCGTAATGACGATTGCGGTTTGGCATTCGAGAGCCTTCCTCGGGCGTAGATTACGCAAATGAAGACGCAATTAAAATGATATTACCCATAGAGATGGTCGTCACGCCGTTCTTGGCCTGCTTTTGACTAGCTTGCGGTCTAAGACCTTTTCCGCCCGGTACTATAATACCATCGTCTTCGGCTCAACATTCGCTCGAAAACTCTCGACGAGAACAGCTCATCATCGATCGGCTTTTGGGACATTTGCCGCCTCTTCCGGCGACACAAGTGGCAAACAGAACGTAACGGTGATGAGGAAAATTAATAGGATTCACAAAATCACCGCCCAACGACACTCTCGTGGGATTCCTTTCGAAGGGGTGGCATGGACGAGGGGGAGGGGTGGGGGAGATTGGAACATTCCTACCCAGCGAGCGAGTTTTCGGGCGCTGCGCATGCAGAGCACCTAGCCAGCAGCCTAATTAGACGGAAGAGGTCTGGCTGCCTGTGCCACCAAAATCAGAGTAACGAGAAACACTTTTGGCTATCGCTGGAAAGGACGGTATTAGATCGACACGACGCGATAATGGGACACATTAGGCTCGTGTGCCGCTGATTGTATGCTAGGGTTTCGGGCCGCTCAGTGGTGTTAGTGAATGATGAATGATGTGTGCTTCAGGATAAGCGTCGGCCATTTCCCAACGAACGTCGGGAGCAAACACGTGTCAAGGAAGGCAATTTCACGTTCACCGATTATGATGTGATTGTGGTAAACATTACCCGTGTTTATGTAGTTGTACTTTATTTTGCATACAAACGCAACACTCGTGACTAGAATTTAATATTTTATAGTTCATCTCTAACTGTATGTGCAAGCATTTCGAACTCAAAATATCACCAGCCTGAATTTGATCTGTCTTTAATATTTTCTCAAAAACTTCACGCTGTCAAGCAGTATTCATATTAATCGATTAAAGCAGCCCATAAGTGTTATATGATCTACAGTTGTCCTCATGAGACGCAGAGCTAAAATTACATTTGAGATGATGAATGTGATACTTTTACTGATAAAAATGAAAACATGCAAAAACTTGCTGCAAACTCTGCTCACACAAACCGCACTAGATTAGTTAGTTTATTTTCAAACCATGCACCAAATATGAGCTATGCGTGTAGAAATAAACCGGTGTACGTGTACGAACCGATGGCTAATCATCATTTATAACCTTTCACTGGTTGTAAAGGTAGCCAGCAAGCTGACCACTGGTGTCCACTTTATCACAACATTTCTCTGCATGGTTACAGAACCAGCACGGCACTGGCCATGTGCCGATAATTATACGCTCTATTTGATGGCACTACGGACGTTCAGAGAGGTACGGCTGCAGGGATAATTGTGAGCGAAAGACACCAATTAATTCACTGTCGCCAGTAAGTCTCGTATCTTGTTCTTCGTAACGTGCCACATGAAACGTTGGTGCCGGAACATGCCAGTTCATTTGACTTTCCAGCACCGGCAGCTACCCGCGCTCGGCCAGATTCCGCTTTCCGTCCCGAATCAATCGAGGGACAACAGTTTCGAAGCGTAGCAACAGCAGTACAACATCCTTCTCGCTCAATAACGACGTATAACGAGTTGCGATGGTTATCGCGATCATTCATAATCATCGGCACGGCAAGGCCGCCAGTAGCAAACCTTCACCACACGCGGTGCGCCAGTTGTTGGTATCTCGCAGCGAGCATAACCACACTGAAATAACCTCCACAAAGGACCGGAATCTCCGACCGGAAAATGTCTCCCAACCATGGATATCTCAATGCCACCGAACAGGAACCATTACCGTCACACGCCACGATACGATCCATCAAATTGAACCACTCGCTACATGCAAGCACGACTTACACAAAACCCCTTTTCGGGCGAGTGTGCCTGTGCGGAACGAGCGGCTGATGCGAAGATTTCCATTCATCATCAGCAGAAGCCGGAACTTTGTCCTCTTTTACGAAGGAATTTTGTGAGAAGAAACGGAAAGCTCATTTTTCTTCACCCATTTGCTCCGGTTCGTACCACACGGGCAGGAAAATGGGATTCTCGTACGCAGAAGCTGACGGAATGCGCCCGAGAGATTCTTCTCGCAAATGTACGTGGCAAAAGGGGATATTGGAGGTTCCAGCGGGGCTGGCGATAAATCTCTTGCCTGCTGATGAGGAAAATTTAAAATTTTGACATTGTAATTGGTGAAAGTTTCATGATTTATGCGTCGTGTGCAGAAGTAGAACCGCTGTAGCTCGGAGCCTTTGTTTAGCAACACAGTTTCTTCCCCAGTGAACTGTTTCGGTTTATGTACTCCCCATTAATCAGATGGCAACAGACGGAGCGTACGAGCTGTTGCGATGCTAAATAAACCATACTTAGCCGAACAGTTTATAGTACTAAGTTTCAACCCAGCACTAAAAATAAAACCCATGGAGGCGCCTGGAAGCTTTCGGGAGCTTGTCTTGCCTCTATCGGTTAATGTGGACACTGCATTCGAGTGACTATCACGTCAAACTGTATCACGCATACACGCGCACGCTCAAACTTGCCAAATTGGAGTAATTAAAGCGATTTGAATTAATTACTGGCTAGCTCGGAACCCTCCCTCAATGTGCGCCGTAAAACATTGGACCGGTTTGCTGTACGGAACGCCATCTCATCATCGCAAGAGAAAGAACCTGATGAAGACAAAACGGTACCGCACTGTCCTGCAATTCCCCGCTTTCTCCATGGTGACGAGGATAATTTAATTAAAGTATGCCTGGTCTGCGCTGGTGTAGTGTAGCACTGCGGCATCAAAGTCGGGGTCGGAGCGTTGCAGCAACCGGTTCGGTCCACATTACTTCGGTGCGGTGCGCCTGTGTTGAATCTAACGAAATTTGTCAGAATTTGCAGGAATTCCACCGAAAAAGCGGGATATTGCTAGCTCCTCGATGTGCCTTTAAAATATATGCAGGCACATGGAGGTAAATAATTAGCCGCATATTTTAATAGCATGAAAAAACGGAATATCATAATTAACCAGGATGAGAGTGGAAATGTTGCAATTAAACCGAAAATACATCATTAGCAGCGTTAGACAAGCGCCTGTACACAAGGCATTCGTTGTGAAACTAAAACATCGTTAAGCCCATGGTGTACCTGCTGTGACATATAAATAATTAAAAATAAACATAAAAATTTACTTTTCATAATCAGAAAAGAAAACCATGCAAAATCAGAGCCCTATAAAAATTTGTGAAAATGTAGATAGCTCTTGTAAATCTTGATTACCCACAAACGATAAAACAGTAAAACACATTTACTGTTTTAAGTCAAATTCACTATATCTGGTGAGCACATTTTGTGCAGATATTTATGCGCAATGCCACATGCATTTCAACCTGATAATCTAGTGCATTATTTGAGTGCAGAATAGTAAGTAACTGTGTCCATAACACAATAAGTAGTAGTTATAAATACTGGACATCAGAAAAATGAATAATCTTCTCTGGTAAAAGCTACAAGAACTGCAATTTATACGTTCTTACAAGTTACAATAAAAGTAAAAAAGTATGCGTATAATATGAAATTGAAATGTAACGACACTTCAAAGAAGAATCAAATAATAATCACTAAAACAGCAGTATGAATGAAGGTGTAAAATAATCATGTAGGCGCCATGTGCGGTTAGTATTTTTATGGCATTATTTATTTAGCAATCTTTCAATCGAATTATAAAATGATGTAATGCTACAAAATTTGCTACAACATTATGCTCTAATTCTATCTCTTATACATGTTATCGTTAAATGTTGGTAATTAAAAAGGTAGATGATGTCTATTCACGTTGGTGATGCATGAAACATTTTAAAAAGCTTCTATAAACTTTTTAACTTCTTAGTACATTCTTTGGTACATTTTCAGCGTAATATATCAAGCTTGGTTGAATAAAAGGTACGATAAAAGGTACATCACAAAATACTAACCATAATGTCGTATCCATATAATCCAATAGTCGAAATTTCATAGCGCTGTACTCATACACATCACCCACACAACGCTACAGAGTAAATATTGTTTCGCGAATGTATCTCCTACGAACGAGGGTACAAAAAATCAATTTAAAAACCAATTCCCTACAAATGGCAAATACCACACCCATTGAGGATTGCTTCATCCGAGCACAATGGATCTTCGCTGAGAAAAATCGTTTCATTCTACCGAAGCCGAGCACCATACACAAGTTAAAGCAGAAAACGAAAAAAAAAAAACGCAACCTGTCACGTTTTCCATTACATGCTGCGGCTTTCAATTTCCTTTCCGTGCGGGTTGTAGGCGCAACCCAAAGAAGATACTGCACTTGGTGAGAGCGCGATTTCAACAGATATCCTACAATGAAAATGTATCAAAATCGTGTTGATACTACTGTATAGTTGACGTCACAAAGGCATATTCTATCAACACTATGATATATATGTATTGTGGTATCGTATCGTGGAAAGTTGTATCGAATACATATAAGATAATTTAAAATAAATAATAAATAAATAACAAGTAAATAATACCAAAAGATAGAATAGCATTTAATGCTATGAAAAAGTTATGATTCATCCCCAAACATGTATGGAACATCACCGTTCGATATAGTATCGTTCGAAATGACGAACAAACGAAAACCCCGTACCTTAAAATACGATCACCTTGACTACTGCGTCACCAAAACACACAGCGTTGACATCAACGCAATGACACCGCAACGGCCATTCGGAACGTCGACCATTTCATCAAGCATTCAAATGGGTCGCATTTCGACGACACACCACCATACCGTTCTATCCCTCAAACCATCCACAGAATGTTTTGTACAAGCTCGCCCGGCCAGTGGCCAACGTACGGCGATGTGGTGAGTGTGAGTGGACACCCCACCCACACGCAGGAGCGACCGAAAACCCGACAGCCATTACGCCAACGTGGACGAACCGATTTCCTTTGACCGCAAATGATTGAATTTTACGGTACCGATGGCAATAAATTGCCTTCATTCGTTTTGGCTGCCCACTTTTAATTGAATTGAACGATAGCGACGCTGCGCTCGAAATCGCTACGACTTTCATCCCACCCTGCCTCGGACCATAATGAAAAGCTCTTCACCAAGTCGTGGGCCGTTACCGGAGCCCAATTTGATTGTGAAAATATTTTCCCTCCACTAGGTGCTATTTAGATTTGCTTGCCCCGTTTCGGGAGGTTCGTGGTACATTCGCATAGGAAAGGGAACGATTTATTAGCAAATTTTTATTTCATTTCAATCGCACTGGGGATGCAATAAATTGCCCCACTCCATTTACCGCTAATTCGCACAAGCTGCACAAATGATGTGATAAGTTCAGCAAACGATTTTCTTCGCCACAACCACTTTACAAATTGCTATTTGCTTTGTTCTATCGCCAAAAGGAAAATTCCTGCTTCACCATCTGCATCTGCACGCTTTTGAGGTATTGAGCATTGAAATCAATGCAGAAACTTTCTTCTACAATTGACGGTCAGTAGCGTTTTGTGAAAGTAAATTCAAATGGATTTGGCAATAGAGTGTAAGTCATTTTAGTTAAGATTCTGCAAGTATAGAAAGCAACTATTTTTAGAACCAATACTGAGTGATGTGATGCGAAAATGATCACATAACGTGATATGCACAGTATTATATTAAATGATTTATATTTTAAATAAAAAAGAGCCCCATCAAATCCTCCATAAATCATCGTAGGAATTATGTGTTTTTAAAGAGCTAGCTCAGGGAAAATTGTTCCTCAATGAAAGTGTAAAGTTTGCAATTATTAAACAATGATTAAACACATCTTTAGTGTACATATGAAAAAATACTTCTCATCTCTATTGATGATTTGAAGCAAAATCGGAAAGTTCGAAAACATACGCTTTAATCTAATCATGCATAATTTGAAAGAATGTATCTTGCTCATTGCTACACTTCTCGGATTAGTTTTTACTGTGATAAACATTAATTTCGTTGTATCTAGCTGTTGTTAAGGAGTTTTGAAGCATTTTTCATGTTCGAATTTCCAATTAAAAATATTTGCTTATTTTACCGCAATTCTTTCTTTCACAGAAGCTAAAACCAGTGCCCTTTTTAAACATTATTATTGCCAATTTCAATAACATTCTGACATGTTTATCACAAACGTATAATTTCAGACACATTTTCGATGTACAATGTCTGCGCCATGGTCTTCATATTCCTGTCTCGTCACCCAGCACTGATCGAACATTGGGCTTTGTGCTACTAGACATCCACCAGTCCACACGGTCAGCGTTGGATTTTGAGCGAGCACCACTTTATGTTTATTCGTCACAGGTATCCGCAGCGCTAGCTCCTGTTGTAGACGCTCCGAAAATCCGCTCAGCATGGTCGCACCCCCGGCCACAATAATGCTAGCGTACAGATCTTTACGCATATCTTCCTTGCAAGATGCCACGCTCCCGGCAAAAAGGTCCGGTAGGCCAGCGCTCTGCTGGTGACCGATAGCAGCGGGATTGAATAAAGCTTCACCACAACGGAAACGTTCTGCACCGACCGTTACGATTGTACCAGACCCCGTTCGGCACTCTATCGTTTGCGCACCTTCCTTTGCCATGTTGGCACTGACCGCACACACTTTTTCCATCACCTCCCGTGCCACCTCCCTGTCGCTTACGTTGAGAGCCCCTGCGAGATAGTTCACCATATCGCATCCGGCCAATTCAATGTTCACGATTGCCTCCTTGACAGGGGTGCTTTTGTGGATGGGCACGACACTTGTAAGACCATCGCCGACATCCAACACGGTACCACTTGTACGGCCCGATCCATACAACGCCAACAGCGCCTGCATCGACACGTACGTGGCAGGTGTCGAGAACTTTTCGAACATTATTTCGACGGCTTTTTCGCGATTTGCCCTCTCGCTCAGGGGTCGATCGGTAAGCAGCACCTTATGCTCCGCCGGTGACACCTTTAGCACAGCTTTGAACGTATGCTCCCAAATACTTTCCAAAGCATCCCAATCACTGGGAACACCGCGTTCGATCGGATAGTGAGGTTGGCCCGTTGGATTCACTGTTTCCCCTATGCGCCTAATTCCACCATCCGATACATGCACAACAGTTCTAAAAATGCTCTTAGGGTCATCATCCCAGGTGAGACCGGCCTTAATGGTGTAACTTCCGTTGTCAATAACGATAGCAGAACGCGCTTCAGCGGACATGATTTCACTTTCGCTTCGATCAGCAGACTACGCACGACTAACAGTCGTATCGGTTCCGTACTTATCTATAGACACTTCATATTGGTAGATACACGATTCATCAACAACAGTAACAACAACGAATGACTGGCAAAACGTATCGTTTTGGTTATCATCACACAAAAACTGATAACGATTGTTTGACAACCACAACTGTGCTTGATTATCTAAACTTGAATTGATACCGCTTTTAATCTCATAAACAGAGTGCTTTTTTTCAAAAACAATCTCACGATTTCTGCCGTTTCTGCTTCTTGTTGTACATTGTTAGTGAGTCTTTAAAAAATTGCGTATAAAAAAGGTCTCTCCACCGCCAACACGCCTCCAGTTTAAGCTAAATTGTCTTTCAAACTGGAACAAATTGGATGAAATAATGCAGCAAAAAATTCAGCATGACGAAGCTTCTTTCTGTGCAAATGGAATTCAGCCTTTAGAGGATTACTAATCATTTTCTCCATCGCTCTTTTCTTTCACCTAGACCAGCCAAACGGCACAAAAAGTAGCAAAGTTTTGGAGCTTGTCAACGCCCCAACATGCCCGCTGTCACGCTTCTCTGTCACGGATGACAATCCGTCATGATCTCGTCGAAATGATTTCGACATTGGAGTCGATATTACCGATTTGGCAAATGAATCTCGCGTACACCAGGTTCGCACACGGTGTGATAAAATGCAGTACAAACCTACTTCGTAATAAATCACTATCGAGAGCTCCTTCGAACTGACCTTCCCGTATGCAGCGACGTTGGCCCACCGCCAAGCCTTGAGAGTCGAACCTGAGGGCTCACTGTGAATTTATTACTCGGCCTACAGAGGCCTACGGTGGTGTGGCCAAGCCCAACATTCTGAGCTAGGGCCATTGCGAAAGGTCAGGATGACTTTCTAAACGACGCCACTGCGAAACGGGTCACTTGCAGGCAAAGTATGCCGGGTTTGTTCCACAACTGCCAGACAAACGCTTTGCCGGCTGGTGTTGAAGTAGGTCAGTTCGGTGGCGACCATTTAGCAATGGCAATGAGCACATGATTGAGCAAACTTTAAAGGATAATTTATTTTATAAAACGTGCCGTCTGCATACTATCGCAGGCTGCTACGACTATTTGCCTGTTAGCTCAGTCTTCGGACGCGAACGCCCGAAGGATCTGTTTTCACTTGCAAACGAGACCAACAGCAACCCCTTGGCAAGTGCGACACCAAACTGCAGGCAATAAAAGCACTGAAGCGTGTTCAAAAAGTAATCTAGGATGCTGTCGGATGCTGAGGGCGAATGCATCGTCACAGGGCGGGCACGAAGGCGGGTTTTGTTTTGGGGTTTGCCCGAAAACCGAAATACCGCGTCTATCGAAGCGCAGATTGATTGAAAATGCTTATACCAGCGCAACCACCGTCATCATCATATTTTATCTCGTTCTTTCCGTTCATTAGCACCGTGTGCGCTCCCTTTGTTCCAGCATCGAATCTGGATCCACCGGTTTAAGCTTCGCCTTTCACCACAACTGTCGAAGCTGAGCTTGCACATCAACTACCGACGAAGGAAACCTATCGATACTCGCTCACCGCACGCAGGGCTTGTGCTGGATTATAAACTGTATTTTCATCAAATGCTCATCAATCACTTCTGAACCCTTTTCAGCCCGGTGCACCCGGTGTGACAGAGGCGACATTCGTTTTTATAAATAGAACCTCTTTTTTTTTGTGCAGAATCTCCTCATCGCTCTTCTCATCACCCAGTTTCTCGGCATACCACCAGTTTCCCGTACATCCACGAGACCAGAACTGCTGTTTTTGATGAAGTGTCGCTATCGTTACAAGCAGCCTTTTGCTCTCTGCATCCAGCAACAGTATCCGGTACCCCGGCGACGGGTGCTCGAATAGTTGGTGGAGATTTTATATACTCCTGGCTGAAGTTTCTCATTTCCTGTTGCACTTGCTGCCTACCGAGTGCACGTCAACAGCTCCGCCTGTGCAGTGCGGTGATGTCAGTGCTTTACATTCGTGACACACTAAGGCTGTGCGGCTATGGAAAAGTGATGAAGCGACCGAAAATGACAGCGGCTCGGAAAAGGCGGCTCACTTCCGTCCGACCTGGTGCAGTCCATCAACACCCTGCATGCATGCATGCATTCGGTTGGCTCTCAAGGAAATCGTAAAGCTTTACTGGTCTGTAGTGTGTGTGTGTGTGTGTGTGTGGTGTGTGTCTTGTGCGAGATATCTGTGCATGAATGGTTATGAATATATGAACGGGATGCAAAACGTTGCTCAAGCACAACAGGAAAGTCAGTAGAAGGTTTGGATTTAGATGTGTAGACAAAAATCAAAACATTTTCCCGGAAGCATCCCGGGAGGTGAGGAGGTGTGCATGTGCGTGTGACAACGTGTTCGATGGGCGAGGAATCGAATCGGTCGGTGCGGCCACCACCGATCGCAGTGCAGTCGCATCGACAAGGGAAGGGGATTTAATTAAAATTTTCATGCATCCGTTTTGCAAAGGTTCAATCGTGTACGGTTGGCGCACTGGCACTGGAACCTCGCCACGCCAACCCAAATACACACGTACCTCGCCACGTACCACCGAGCATCAACTATTGACCGTTTTGCACCGCAATACTGATGGGAACTAGGACACAGGACACACGGTGTAAATAGGATGTGCGCACAGGACAAATACATGTGGCTGTTCGATCCAGTGGCTCAAACCATCCGTTCCTCCCTACCTTCCACTATGACAGCACTGTCTTCTGGCATATTTCCGTTTATCAGTGTGATGTGACCAAGCTTTCCTCCTCCGTTGGTAGTCGTCGTGATGGCGGATTTTTTCTACGTCTTCCGTAGAAAATGCGAGCACTCGAGAAGAAAACCGCCCTGCCGTCCGGCTGCTTCGCAAGCAGCAAGCAATTATCCCGGTGCGATAGAATCAAGCACCGCTGTGCGGTACTGGTTTCTGCAGTAGCTGACCTACTGCACTGCTGCTTGTCTGCCTTCGACCGGTGTGCTATCGAAAGGATACTTTATTTACCGATATTACTGGGCCGTGCTTTAAAGGTCCGCTAGTTTGGTTTGCGCTGACGGTTGCGCTGTGTCGTGGGGTCAGTACAGGAAAACAATTTGCCGCGAAATCAATATTCTATAAACATGCATCATTTCGCAGCCATACGTGGCTTTGCACGGGGCACGATTACACACACGTCAATTTACGTACGAAGCACACAAACACACACACACACACACATACACACGCACACACGTACAAACTCATTCACATACATATGTACACTAAGTAGAAGAAGGCATCCGATGTGCCTTTCCTCGTCTGCCTTGCAGCGATTTCTCCGCAAACTTAATCCCACCGTCTACCGTTATTGATCACGATTCGTCCGTACGCGTTATAAATAAACGCACCAGCAGGGACCGATGCGCGCGAGATTGGAAAACCTCAGCCACTGTTACAGCCCCAGGTCCACCGCGTCACGCCGATGGGTTTTGCTGGCAAGGTGGAGCACAATTTTCGGGTGACGAAAGATGAACAAACACGTGAACTAAAAACACCCGAGCACAGAGGCTGCTACTGCGGAGCTTTCACTGGTGTGGTGTGATTTGTAAGCCAAGAGTGTAGTGTTGGCAGTGATGTACGATGCTGTTTTTGTTCACGAACAGCCTAACACAGTTGGCTGCTGGTGGATGGTTTCTAGCGAAATCGCTACGGACGAAGCCACCAAACTCGGCTCAATTAGACGCTCAACGAACAGACACGTGTTACTGACGCTGCAGCTGCTTCTGGTTGTGCTGGGTTGTTGTAATAAAAACTCTTCCACCACCAATCGCGAGACCTGGTGGCAGGAATTCATCAATTCCCTGCTGAACCCACCGCAGTGCTACACACAGGCTGTATAGGTTAAAAGTTTGGAAAAAGTTTAATAACTCCCTCGTACAGCTCGGCACGGTGACCTCAGTGCACCAATGGGAAGTTTATCATGAACCTTTTCCGGGGCTCACGGGTATTTTGCCTTCGCAACGGACCCTGCTGTAAGAAAGCGAGAAACTAATGCTGCAACATTCATTCACACACGAGCATACACACCAGCACTCATACACACACACACACATACAGAGAGACGCAACTGCTTTAAACGCACAAAGAGCACAAAGAACACCAAGCGCGGGGATAACGATTTTGAACGGAAATGAAACCTTGCCCGGATGCGATGCTGATGCTGCGGGAAGGCTACACACGATACTACGCTTGGATAGGGTTGGAAAGGAAAGCAACAAACAGGACTATCAAGCTACCGACACTGGACGATACGTCGCGTCACTTCATTTTACGTTTCTTTGGTCGGTATTGTTATGCTTAATTATGGAATATCCCGAGCAGGTTTAGGTACCGTTTTTCATACGTCACAATGCGGATCGAACACGCTCGTCGCTACGTTATCAACGCTCGGGGACGCAAAACGTACAGCTTCCGAACGCAGCACTGGATGGGAGCGATTTCCGAACCACTCGCTAGCAGACGCACAGCTAAACTAAACTTCCAGCAAGCGTGAGCGTAAGCTTTAGAGCCCAACGGTTTTCCCGGTTTTTCCCCCTTCCCTCTGACTGGTTGTCACATTTGCTCGAGTGGACATCCTTCCACCGAGTGGATCTCCTAGCCAGCACGGCAGCACAAGTCTGCTGGTTGGAGAGCGTCATACATTGTACGGAGATTCGTGAGCGAGCAAGAGAGAAACGGTTCGCCTGTTAAGGTTTCTCCCGGAAAAGCTTCGCCGCATAATGTACCAGACAATGCAACGAGCTGTTAGCTACCCAGGAGACCCGAAATCCGACGTAACGGTGAGCTTTTTTTGTTCAACAGTGTTTTGCAACGTGTTCCACTCGCGAACATGTCCCCGAAAGCTTACGGAACGAACAAAGGATTCCGCATGTAGGGGAAAGCTTCTCCTGACACTGTTCTCTGCTCACAGTTTCAGGGGAAGTTACATGGTGAGAGCGTGCAGCATCTAAAGAGAGCTAGACGTTCGGGACTTTTCTCACTCACTTACACTCCTTACACGCACGTTAAATGCTGCTGGACGGAACCGCTAGAGAGTCCCTGTTCAGCATGCGACTATTAGCAACCAAGCATACTTGTATCCTTCTCACTCTAGTAGGACTCTGTTGCGTTTACCGCCACAAGGAAAGCTTTTTGGCGTTTTGTTTTGTCCTACGGGAAATAACCGAAGGATTACGAACCAATAGCATCGAGGGCAAAACCACAGATTGGCATACAGGGTTGTAGCTTATTTTATAAACAGCCCGCAACAGCGACAGCAAGATGAATGGGAAAACATTTTTTTCTATTTATGTTTATTTGTATGCTTATGTTTGTAAAAGTGCCAGTGTAAAAAATTTGTTCAAAATCAACGATTTTAACAATCTCCCAATTTTCTGCAATGCTTTGAAACAGTAGATATTTCTATTTCCAAAATAAAAATAATTTAAATACATCATTACGGACGTTAATGATCTTTTTGAGCCCAATTGAGCGTCCATAATAATCGATCCCATTAGGCCGATAATAACAGTTTCACAACTATTATCCCCTTGGTAGTAATCTATTTACAATGAATCATTATTTCATAATTTTACATTTCTTTCTATTTCTTCCGATTGGTTGCTAATGACCCATCAAAGGTCATTTCAACAAAGTGAACATTCTCGATTATCTCGCAATAGATCACCAAATTGGTGTTTTCATAGGTCAACGGCCGCCTTGAGACTTAGCTGGTGGTAACGCACATTTCGAGGTCAATTTATTTAACAAGCACAGTAATACTTAGACATAATAAGCAGTAACCAGAAGAAAGGGAAAGATACGTCCATATGTTACACCATATGTTACAGTTCCGATCAAAGACGAAATTTTCGTTGGCGCGTAAAAGTAGCATACTAAATTAATCTATAATTTAAAAAAAAAAACATATCCAACGACAGAGAAAGTTTTTAGAAAGGGACATTTATTATTCTGTGAATCTAGCATATGCTACTACCTCAATATGAAACGGTCGTTTTTAAGATCAATAAATACAGTTCATTTTAAATTAATAGAATTTTTAGGAACTAAAACAACAATTCCCCTTGAAAGCAAATAACTGTTTTCATGGAAGAATGTGATTGCAGGCAGGTCAAATAAATAATACAGAAAAATAATCCCATTACTAGAACTATCTATTTTGCTGACTACGTATCATAACGCAAGTATGGCCGTATAACATGGCTACTACATAGAAGAAGAAGGATAATTGTAGTATTAACAGCACTGGATAATGGAAAATGCATGTCTTAATCGTCTTAAAATTAAAAGGAGAAGATTCGTTACTGTGCCATACAAAAATATTGAAATTGAAATGACATTAAATGAAACATTTTTCATCTTGGATCTCGTTTTTATTCAATTATCATCGCTACACTTTAACTTTTAACGTAATAAATACAACGATTCATTCGCTCTAAGGCCTGTCTACGAATTATCTTGCTTACTTCAAATTTTATCTCCCAAAGAGAATTGACCTGATGACCCCTTCTTCTTTTACTTACGTCCTAGGTTTTATTCGCAGAATACAACTACGTATCAGGTATGAAAATGATATAAAAATTGCACTGTTCATCCGAATATCGAACCAATTGATTATAATTTCAGGTCCTTTACCCTTGAACAGCGTTGCTCCATGGTCAAGAACATCGCGTCAAGTCATTAATCAAGCTTACCCAACCAAAGGCAAGCGCATGTCGAACGAACAAAGAAATTGTTTACCCCATTGACGTAATGGAAGTGAATTTGTTTAGTTTAGGCGTTCTTTCACTTTTGCCACGATAACAAAAGCCGAATAAAACTACGGAACAGAAATCAGGCCAATCGAGGTGCTCCCACTTGCAAAGCAGTGTGCGAGGCTCGTGCGTTACGCTTCAACGTGCAGGTAACGTGGAAGGGTGAAAAGAATTAGCACGCAAACCGACGATAAATTCGGTGCACGCGTAAGTCACGAAATCACGCCCCACGTGTCATGGTTCAGCATGGGTTAGTGCCGCCAAGCCATAACCGAGAAGCGAAAGAACAACAAGTTTCAACAGATTTCAACAGGTTTACCGTCGTAATTTTCATTTCCCGGTTCAGCAAACAACTGCTGGAATGGAATAAAAAATCGATGTAGCTCGCCGGAATTCATTTGTAATGGTGACACGGCACCGTACGGTACTGTTTCAGCTTTCGATTTGTGTCGGGAAGAAGGTACTAGTATGTGGAAGAATTTATGTACATATTTATATATACCAAGAGTTTTTATTTTTAACAAAGCAACCGAAAAAATACTAAAAGTTATCTGTCCTGTTCAGATTTAGAAGGTTCAGATTCAGTTTTATAATGGTGGCTCTCTACTCTGTGTCACATACGAAAACCAAATTCACGAAACTCACAGCACCATTCTCATGCTCCATCTAGTTGAAAGACCCTTGCACACGTTCCTGTCATTTCTTTGGTTTTTGGAAAGTGCAAAGTAGCACGAAACTTGCGAAGTGCATACCGTTATTTCAACTATCGTATACGCTTGCTCAACAGTTCGCATACTCTTTTCATACAATATGCATCAACTTTGGTGACTGCAGCAATGAGTGTGTCGGAGCGAGCACTTCCACTCATCACCCACAAATACTGACGATTGTGAATCCCTGTTGTTCTACAATCTACTTGACTCAAGGAATGGATATTTCCTAATCCACGCAAACACGTGCATCCATCCCATTCGTCACAACGGAGATTTCGCTCTCCGACTCCGTTCGGTACCCTAGACTTCTTCAACTCAAGCAGACCATCTGTAGTGCTTTACTCTTGCAAGTGCTCTCCGAAATGCTCATCAGTAGGAAGTTACGTGATCGGTGAGCACGGACAAATCTACGGCACGTAGCAGTGCACTTACCATCACCACGCTGGATATATTCTACCAATCGACCCATCCTTTGCCGCAAGGTGAGCAAACATTGGACTGTTTGTGTATTATTTGTTCATAAATGTTTATTCTAATTAGCATCACGATAATTATCACTCGTGTGCGAGGGAGCCGCCTCGAGCAGTTTGTTCTGGAAAATATTTGCTTTAATCTGAAGCAATTTCATCGTCCACATTTGCGTTTTTTTTTTTTTCATTGAAATTTTAGAATGTGTTCATTTGCAGTATGATAATTGTACACAACCAGAGCATTTGGAAAGCGTTGTGTGACCATCCTGCCTTGGAAAGAAAAGTAAAAGCTTTAATAACTTATAAATTTTAAGTACGATACTAAAATGAACTAAACATTCACCCTTTAATACAAAACTGTACGTCTAGCTCAAATTCATAGGCTATTCAAAGCATCAGCTCATGCTCATCAAGGGTCAAAATAATTACTTCCTCGCTGTCAGGGTAAATCCCCTTCAAAGCTAAACCATGTTTGGATCGCATGAAGCTATAATTAATTAGCTCTGACATCGTTAAAAAGTTGCAATCCGCTCTCTACCCTCCGCACTAAGAGTGTATCTCTTCTTCCAAAAGAATTACGTGCCGTTCGGTGTACGAAAGCATGTGTTTCAACCATGGTAATACGAATAAGCGAAAGGGATAATCCGTGGTCTCAAGTTTTCTCACCACTAGTTTTTATATTTCATCTCAGGATCGCTTTCGGCTGTAGGATGTAGGAAAATGAAAAGAATGTATATAGTACAATTTTGATCAAAATGCTTTGCCACATTCGATTACATAGCAAGACAAAACGGATAAGCAAGCTTGCGGTGGCATGCTCGTTTGGCTATAATCTATTGGTTCAAATGTTTACACATCTTAAAATCTGTGTGCAGCATGTGATAAAAACTAACACATCAAACTTATGCGAGCAGTGTTTTGCAGTATTTTTAAGAAAACACAGAATGCAACATGGTGTTACATGATCTAAAATGCTTATATTTCCGAAAACTACTTCAACAGCCATAAGGTGTGTGGCTTTAAACGTTATATTCTTCTCTTTTTCATTTCGTATTGAAATAACAATCCAAAACGTACATATTTTTCGTATCACTTGCTCCAACGGTTCCTAGAACTTGCTGTCCGAAACGACCAATATAAAATGTCGTTCCCAATCTCGGCATCCATATGTTACACCTGTCACCATCAGGGAAACATATTATCCAGCTGCTCAATCCAGCACTTTATAACCCATTTCTCAGGACAGAAAATCTTCCAGAGCAAAAAAGTATCATAAAATGATTCGACGTTTATCGATGGCCGGAAATGCAGGAAAGAAATGGTAGCATTCTGCTAGCAGCGAGGCACATAACACGCTAGCACAAACACAATTTCAGTTCGCGGAAGAAATGGAATGGAAGTGAAATTCATCATCTGCTGTCATAATTGCGTACGGATGCCGAAGTGCTCCCACAGACGGGCCGAATAAATGGAGCATCCGTTCTTTGCACAGGTGCTAAGTGCGGGAAACTATGCCGGAAAGCGAAACTCGCCTAACGACTCGAGCACAAAACGCAACGGAAGAAAAGTGCGGAAAATGTTCTCCTTCTCCTTCCGCTGGATGACGTTCTGTGAACAATTTTCTTCACCTTGTTTTGCTTTACTTTTTTATGACCGACCGAAGACAAGAGACTTCGGAAAAGACGATGGCGAAAGAAACACAAACCAGCATGTGAACGACATGAACAGATTTAATACTAATATTTTGAACGTCCTTTTTGAACGGACGCTAAAATCATGGTATAACCTACATTTATTGATGAGATTTTGATGTACCGATTTAAAGTGCTTGAATGAAAAAAGTAGCACAAAAAATTTACAATGTTTGGATTGAAATTCTTTGTTTCGTAACATGTTTGATATACTATAATTGTCCTAGTTGATTCAATCGTTTGCGTATTATTTGAGTACATCATAATAGAGACACTTGTCACGTAAAATTTATCCCGGTTCAATTAACTTACCAATCAATTAACGTTTATCACTGTCTGTCCGATCCTTCAGCTTTAATACCTTTTCATTTCATTACAGCTTAGTCATTAAAGCGATCGACAAGGCATGTCAATGAGCAAGTCATTGTAAAGATCAAGGGATTTGTTATCCTTGCCTACTTCCGAAAATACCACTGCAAACGACCACACGTACAATCTATCCGAGATTGCGGAACCGATGCACATTTCCTACAAGCACAGCACAATACGGGATGATACATTCCACTGAAGATGAAAAAAATCTTAACTCGAAAATATCAAACTCATCGTCCACCGTTTCAGGTTGGGCTTGCAGTACAAGATTGTGGCGGTGGCTGATGAGCACCGGACCTAAGCGTGTCAGAAATCGTATTCGTCACAATACGTGTCAAGCTAATGTGCCTGCGTGCCTGGCGTGCAGTCGACCTGGCTGGCAAGAGCACGGTGGACGGTATCACAAGTATTGTGGTAGGAGGTGAAACTATCGATTTTCCCATCACAACTCCTACCGGCAATCATTTATCAGCATCGCACGACTCAAGGTTCTCAGTAAAAAATAGTGATTCGTGATCTTCCGCTGCGAGGTGATGCAAGAAAGACGTTGACAAAAGTGAGCACAGCAAAGAAAATGAGGCTGCGTGAAAACGTCCATCTCATTCAACGTGATTCGTCAATCATTTTCGACAATGGAAGGCACAAAAAAAGTTCAAGCTCGCTCAAGCAAGACCGACGCTTAAAACGATAAGAACGATATGCCCATCGATGTGTCGTGCCGAAGGAAAGTTGATGGATTGGTAAAATATCGAAGTAATTGACGACAAAATTTATGATTAATTAAGCGATAAATGAGACCGATTTGAGGAGAGTTTTACAGGCAGAGGTGAAAAAAATACTTACACTTACTGTACAAACAGATTGGAGTTTTTTATACTTGAAGGGCACCAAAAATAATTCTAGCTGATTATCAAATATTTGTAACTATTTTACAAACTTATAATCATACATTGAAAAGTATCAGTTTCAGTTATTAAAAAACTAAGTTAGTGAAATATATTTACTGATGCAGGCATAAAATATGTTTGTTTTTTATTCTAGTACATTATTCGTTCATTTCAGGAACATGACCGAACAAATTTATATGAGTGAGTTATTCATTTTCCTAATAAACGTCACATATGAAATAAAATAAAATATACAAGTATTGACATTTCAAACAAATACATCCAAGTTTTTTTTTTGTAAACTATCAAATTAAAAATGTTTGTTACACTATAAAAAATATGCACAGAGCTTATGATAAAGTTTCCATTCCATTATTCATACGCGTACGATTGTTTCCTTTTCATTACGTTTCACATTAACATCGCGATGCAATAAAAACTGTAGAAGTAGCAACGAATAAGATACAACGCTATTATCAATGCGCACACAATTGTCAAGAAAATCGCGCGGTTTATGCATGACCCTTGAGACACGTTGAAACCAGATTGCTTGGCAAACGATGAAATGAAAGAATAACCATCCGCCAAATTCGCCAACTGCTCGCTAATGTACTTCCCCAGGCAGCATGAGCTACACAAAACACTGTTCTTTATTAAATACAAACAAACTAAGACAAAGGGCTGCTTAGTTCTGCACCGTTTGTTGGATAAAAGAATCACAACAGTACCTCCAGTACCAGATGAGAAGAAGAAAGGCAAATTTGCCAATGATATCTTGAATGAGATTGTTTATTGAAGCTGAGACTGCTTTCGCTCGTTTGGATTAAGTTACACAATCATAAATCAACAAGGAATACACTGCATTTCCATCGACTACCTACATACAGACATCATGCGACTAGATGGATTTAGATTCTGCTGCTAGCGGAGTAATAAAACACCATCATCGACGCGAATATTGACAAATTGATTCCTTTGCAGATTAATGCGTCTGCAGACAAATCTCACTTGTTAGCTTATAAATCTCTATTGTTAAAAATATTACCTATTATTACGTTACCCGTACATGACGCGATGGATAATAGAAAATAATTCTCTCCCATTTAACATTGTGTTACAAACAAAACACACATTTTCTACAAACGCAACGACAAACACCACACTCATAGCTGAAAGAAACACATTTTATGCTTCGAGCAGAGAGTGAGGATAGTCGAAACGATGAAACAGATGTAGGAACAATTATTCGATGTGAGATATGAACGAGCATACGACGAGCATTGCTAACGATCCCATCGTTCGGTGTAGCGCTACATCTAAAATTCTCCCTTCACCAGAGTCTATGAAGACCTGGCATCGGGAAGAACGCTGGAGTCCTCCGATAGAGTAGATCATATTCTTCACATAGATTGCTTCACATTCTCTTGCATAATGCATTCGTAATGTGATAATGAATTTTAATTATGACCCTAGATTGGTACATTTGAATCAGCATAACGTTGGCCAAAATTTGGTGCTACATGCATATGACTGTAAGCTGAACGCATTAGAAATGCATAGGATCCAACAGATGATGTTGGAAATGAATAACGTTTATTCTTAATTGGAACGTGAAACCGTCGTAGATTTGGCAAATGTTAAATATTTCCCAAAATGTTACAACTAAGCAAAGATTAGCTAAATAGCACAGTAGTATTTTGAATTTAATTACAATCCATCAACATTCACCAACATTACTCTTTACAGAGAAAAGGTGATGCATAAAAAATATGTCAATAATCTGAAGAACACAAATTTGAGCAACACGTTCCTCATCTATTTGATTCCATTAGCTGACGCATATTTCAACAGCGTCATGCTGCTGGCTTCGGCAGTGTTTTCCTATCGCAAACAATACCTTGCACGACCTGCACGGCACACGATAGGACCGAACAAAAAACACCTGTAGGAAAATTAGGTCAGCCATCCACTTTATTTGCAGTTCAATTTTGTCCATAGACCCGAGGCGAGTGAAAGACGAATTTCAGCTGTTGGATTATCGAAACGGTACAACCAGTCTGAAGCTTCAACAATCAAACCAAATATATTTAAAAATGGTTATCACATAAAGCAGCTCTAAAGAGGCATCAATAAATAAGAGACCATATCGTCAGAAGTTATAAAGTAATTCATACCAAAACTCTTGCTCGCTAATGCAATGAACCCAAAGAGCAAACAGTTCAAAATCATGTTATGCATACTTATTCATATAGCATAGGTGAATGCAATTATAATTGCTTTATTCACCAATGGTTCACATTAATCACATATAGCTCGCCGTGGCGGTTGTTTACGGAATAATCACGCAGAGTACGACGAAAGCGTAATTGTGATCGAAAAAAATCCCTAGCAATGTTCAGAAATTACGTTCAATCGAATAAACAGCCTAGAATGTCCTTCAACTACTCGATTTTATGGAAAACGCTAGCACAAGTAGTTCCAACGTACGAACAAACAGCTCCAATGCAATGGAGCTTCTAGAAAATTTGATTCCATTCATTGAACCGTATCGGTCGTTACAGGTCAATACACTTTTGAATGCTCCATAATGCACGGAATAATTGACTTTGGTGCTCGACCGAACACTATTATGTAGTTAGGCCTTGAAAGCTCGGATTTAATAAGAGATTTTTATGCAAGAATCACTTTTTAAGATTACTCAAACACCGGAAAACCGTATGTGCTCATTTGTGTAAATACAAGTTAACATATTTTCAATAAACCAATCCTGAATCACAATTTTTATATTTTTAACCTGAACGATGTCTGTTTTTCAACAAGTTAAAGGTTACAAAAGTATGTAAATGAGTCTAAAGCATAATCTAACACGACATAAAAAATATAAAAACTTAGTGTTTTGAATTGTTATAAATTCTTAAAGCTAGGTTTATAAAGGTTTCAAATGTCATAGAACATTAAAATCACAACGGTTCTGATAAGTTTCTGAGACTAGTCTTTAACTTTTTTTCGTTAACTTTTTGTATTTAAATGAGTCTAAAGGTTAATCTAAAACGACATAAAAATTATAAAAATTTAGCGTTTTGAATTGTAATGAATTCTTAAAGCTAAGGGTTTCAAATGTCATAGAACATTAAAATCACAACGGTTCTGATAAGTTTCTGAGACTAGTCTTTAATTGTTTTTCTGTAATCTGAGATAAAAAAGCTATGTCAAAATGTTGCTAAAGTTTCAACCGAACCAAAGAATAACCTAAACTGAAATAGTCATTGAACCAAATTAGTGTAATCGTGTGCTCTTACCAGAGAATCAACTCCAAAACGGGTTTTCAAGGTTTTTGTTTATATTTACGATGGTATCGATCCTCGCCACTCTCCCCGTCATATTTTTATGCTTGATTAGCTTGTCGGCATCGTTTCCGCAAAGTATTCGCGCATTACTTTATTCTACTAAGGAACTTGAGCTGTCCCCACAGTTAAGCATTCTTGGAATGCCTTCAAAGCTACCACAAAACCACCGGAACCATAAACCGATTTTGACTCCAGCTCCAACTCGATTGTTCCCGATGGAATGAAGGTTGTTATATTTCCATCGGTTTGTCATTCTCTGCTCTCGCTCTGTTCCTATTTTCCCAACAATAAGCAACGCAGTATTCTTCACCAACGAACTGTGCTGCTAACAATGTGATTGCAAAGATTTTTGCACACAGATAGTGGCAAAACCTCTACTCGTCTTCAGCAACTTCCAGTCTCCCAGCACGCGGTACCAGTTTCGCGCCATGGACAAACATTCCGTAAAAGATATCTTTTCCTTAAAGCCATGGGAGACACAAGCCCATGGGTTCCGGCATTTGCTCTACAATACGTATTCCTTGATGGCAAAAACTTTTTCCATCCATTCCAGTTCCACTCCGTCCGTACGGTTCACCCTCGCTCTCTAGTGCTGAAAAACAGACATCGCCGGAAAAGTCGTGAGCTCAAACCACTAATCCGAGCGAACCAAAGCACCTTTCCCGGTTTTGGCTGCTCCCTGCTCCGGAAACTCGGAGAGCAAAAACCAACGGAAAAGATTCAAAACTTATTTACAGTAAATTGCAACTTGTCGGAAGCGCTGTGACACTCTGATTAAAAGTAAATTCTATTCTTTGTTCTAGGGCGCCCCGGCGTAACCTCCGGCAATTGTTTGCCCGTCTACGGCCAGCACTGCTTGCTTGTTACCTCGTTGCCTACGACGATTCCCGGGAAGGATAATTTTGCCGCGGATCGCGTTATTGACAACGAGGGAGAAAAAAAAACATACCGATGGCAACTTTTTCCCGCCATCAAGATAAATGAATCGGACTGATACCTGACCATGGTGGTAGCGATATTTAAAGGCAACAAACAACAAGTAGACAATAACAACTGACGCGGATGGTATTAATCAGCGCGACGTTTGCAACGACTTTATTCGCACAATTGCCAGGGGAAAGTTTAACATTTACAATGAAATGGGCAAAGCAGAGCAGAGAATGAAATTGAAAGCCATTATAAATACAACTTTTCAAATACATTGCACACAGTGTCCATTTATATTTTTCGGCTTAACATTCATAATGCAAATCAATCATTGCGATAAATTAAACCATTCAATATTGATCATATTTATATTCAATTCCGAAAGTTCTTAGCCTTTTTGAACGCTCAAATCAGAATTTGGAATTTGGACGTGAAACAAATCACAAGTACGAAAAACGAGGTATCATGATGAAAAACACGAAATTCCATACAATTTCTCCACCTCAATTCCTGATTGAAACTTTTAAAACAGTTTAGATTCTTATGGAAAGATTAATTATATTCAGTATCTATAAAAATAAAGAATGTGCTGGAAATTAAATCAACATACTACATTGAAATAAAAAAATTAATAAATTAAATTTGCAAAGGCTAACATTCAAATATGAATATGTATTAGTTGTTTAATACGACAAGACATTCATTCTTAAGAATAAATTTAACTAGTTCAAAAAAATCGTAAAATTTAATTCAACTAGCCCTAGCTTCATTTATCTCTAAGCTGTTTAGCTTTATCTAACCCTACTATTACTTTTCAAACACATTCAAACAAAATCCTGTTTAGAAAATCAATCCCAAGGTAGTATTTTAAAAATAAATTATGTAGTTCCAGTGAAACCCTATTGTTGCTTCCGTATTCCTACCTAGTATAAAGGGATTTACAAAATATACGTGCAAAATGACGACGCTTTTCGAGGAACTAGTTGTACGCACACATTCGACAAATATTTTTATCCATTCGGCCTTCAAACGGTAGCACCGTAATCTTGGAATATTCATGATTTTTCTGAGTTTTGCGTTCCACGCGCTTCAGTCTTTCGGCATGTACGTCTCGAAAGAAAACCAAAAATCAATCCCAATCCCTTTTTGCGTTTTCAAAAAGCTATGGCGGACGAATAACTTTCTACCTTCATCCAATTGGAATAAGTAAAAGCAACTTTCTCAAACCCGCTGGTGCTTAGTTGTATTCTGACTTTATTTTCGGCGTCGTACTCGCATTGGGCGGCAAATCGGAGGGTAAATGCAAATTAGATCCATTCCGCATCGAGCCCCAAACGCAACCCGGCTCAAAGGGATCCGGAACCTCGATTTAACCGAAGTACGCTAAACTGCCCCCTTGTTAAATGGCTTGTTCCGGTCGTCATTATTTTTCCCCCTTTTGCTTCCACGTGTCCTAGCACCAGAACGATGTCCAGCCATAGACGATGTCGGACATACCCTTTACCATACCGATTCAGATTAGTCTCAGGCGCCAGGAAGATGGCTGTAATAGCTAACACGCTCACCCTACCTCTCGTTCTATGTGTGTATGAGTAGTTACATGCTTCGGTCACGCCTAAGGTAATTGAGGTTTCCTAACCAACGTCAATAAAAGCTTCGAAGGTAGCATCCTACATTAAGTTGGTGAGTGCGTGTAAAAGAGACATTCAAAAAGGAGTTATAACATTATTTGCTTATAAACCATTTGGCGGGAAAGTGTTCTGTTAAGGAAACGCTCGATACAAATGAACCAATTTCGGAGCTTAATTTGTCGGTACTTTTTTAAAGATGGCCTTCATTTGTCGCTAAAGTCGCAAAATTTTTTTCGTTTTTATTATTTGAAGGTTAAAATACGTTTTTAATTAACCTTCCAAAACATTATCATTTAAGGATCTGTTTATTATGTATCTTCGGCTATTAGTAGAGCATTAAAAATGTGAGAAGTGCGTATAGAAGTGTACACCTGTTTGCACAAGAAGTAAAGTTTGCCCATTATTCCAGCCATATTCAGTATTTTTCACTAGACATTAGATTCACTGAACATAAACTAAAATTGGTATTTGCTCATCATCTGAGTTTTCTAGCTTAGGTAAAAGAAAACTTTGTTCATACCAGTACTACGGTCAATTTTTTTCCCGTTTGTGTGTCATACAAATAATAAAAAAAAACACAAATAATGATCCCTATCTTCTAAATCAGAACAAAAAAACAGACGAACACTGTAGCCCGGCATGAAGGAGTGGTCCATACCAATCTTGTCGCAAAACATCAACCACCACCACCACGAATAGGTCGTTTTATGAGCGCTAATGTTTACTGCGGACAATTTGCACCGGTCGGGAAATTCAATTTCAGCCCACTTTTAATGTGTTTCTGTGTACCAAGCACAAACACTGTCAACGTATTATGGCACGAGGACAAAGAAATTACAAATGGATGAACATCCCGCGGGGCAACGAAAAGAGCGTTTTTTTTTGCATTTCATGTGAAAGCAACCAAACGAAGGAGAGTGTAAAGGCCGTTGCAAATATTCATGTTCGGTACTGCGTAACTGCGTTGTATGAGAGAATCATTTTCGTGAAACAGCAGTTACTAATTTAATAAACTAAACTCGAACTTGGGAATAGACACAGTAGACCGAAAGGAATTAACTAACTCGTTAATTTGCGATGCTGCCTGCACTGCTTGTCCGACTCGGTACTTGACACCGCATTGCTCTATCCTTGGTGGCACAAGTGGACTAAATTCAAAATCATTATTATGCTCAGTCCAACATGCATCTCACGTTCACACTATTGGATTATTTGTTCATCCACCGCCACCACCGCGTTCGAGAGCTCTTCGCCGAGTTTGTTTCACTGCCGAAGTCATTAATCAATGCCGGGCGTGAGTAAATGTGTGTATTGTGAGCCACGCCAACCACTTATCACTTCCTCCGCATAGCAATGCAATGTTCTGTCTTTGCACGTGGCACGTAGCCGTTCGTCCGTGATGGTATTACACATCATCCACGTTCGTTCATTCTCCACATACAAATGAAACACCATGCGCCTCCATTAGCCAAGAATTACCAGGCGTCTCCATCATGAGCAAATTTGATTATCCTACCGAACATGAAACTTTTCTCCGCAAAAAAAGAAACAAGAAACAAGTCTCAGAAGCGGGGATTCTGTTGCCCATGCTTCTTCTCTCCAGCCCAGCATCTCCGCTCCAACCAATTAATGGTCCTCGCTTTACGGAAATTAGTTTATCTTGAAAATCAAGAAAATAACAATAATTTGCTGGACTTGCTGGCCTTACCCCATCCGTAATCGTCCCGGTGTGTTGTCACGGGATAAGCAACCCTTTACCGTACCGTCACAGTCCAGTAAATGCTGGTATGCCTGAGGCTAATGCCCACGGGCTTTCGCCGGCTAATGCCTACCTCACACTGTTTCTATAAATATTCCAAATTTTTGCTACCTTATCCAATCGCACCAACGCAAATGGGCTCGTTTCCATAATTAAAAGCTTCATCGGCAGCAAAATTTCTGCTCGCACTACCGAGCTCGCGGTAGCAGATGGTATTTTACCCAGGTCATCCATTGCTCCGCCGAACGCAAGGGATGAAGGGGGTAAGCCAAAAACCTGCGGTTCCTGCGAGATAATTAATCAACTTTAGTAGTAATTACGTAAAGCCTTCCAAGCGCAGCTATCTGTACGTTATCTGAATCCTTCGCAAAATCGGCCACACCATGGAGATCAGTTTCTTGCATAGCCTCAGAGGATACGCAGAGTAAAATAGATTATTAAATATGAATTTGACCTACCGTGCCGGTACTTGCGTTCGATTTTGCGCTTCAAATAATTATCTTTCAAAACGTTTGCAGCATTTACAAAGTTCACGGTGTGCACATTGTGCTGCGCAACATTAAGGAAATATCTTGCCGCACTGAATCATATCAGCCGACGCGGAGGTATGCGCCTCAATAATAATAACATAAGCCGTTTTGCATGAATGCCCATAAATGGGAACACTGATGCAAATTAATATAGGACGGGAAGACGAAAAGATGCAGAGGATTATTTTACGAATATCAATAGATGGAGAACCAACCGTACCTTTTCTTTGTACCCTTAGTAATATACTCTTGATTTGCGTCGTACCATTATCCTTCTTTACTACACAATTTGAAAATATACAATATCAAAACTTCCCAAAATATTGCTGAGTTTTTGGTTATCCATGGTATTTGATGTTAGATTCCTATATTAGTTTTATATGGTAGCTTTGTGAGCTTTTGACCTAGAAAACCTAATAAAAATTATGGGTTTAAAGTTTGCTTAAAATGTAAAACAAAAACTATAAAAAAGCGATGGATTTTGTATGTTGTGTAATATCAGTTCTGTAAGCCATAACCGCGTAGTTTATGCCAGGAAGAATGAGAACAATATCAAGAAAAGTTAAAACTGAATGTTAGTTAGATTGCATGTATATATGACTTTAAATACTTCTTTTCAATGATAAAACTTTTTTTACATATAAATGATATAAAATATTATCAGATCATAAATAAAATCCTGCCTTTATTTGAAAATTTTATCTTTTTAAACCATCGAATCAATGTACTTTATTAATTGAATTAATAGTAAAAAATCTAATGCGAGATGATTTTTTGTACATGGCATAACCAATCAAAAATAAGGTTGAAAACAAGTATCTGAAGTACTGCATGAATAGTAAAGCATTAGAACACATCGAAAGTATTTATATTTGGCAAGAGATTTCGTAGAATAATTCTATTTTGATCATATGAATGCAAAATATGAATATGTACTGATACTGTAATTTCAGTTTGTTCCACAGTAAAATCATCGTATTTCACCTTAGGAATATGACAAACCAAACAAGCTTGACCTATGGATAGGCCTGTTTGTTATATTTCTTCATATTTATAGGTGCGACAAGTGCTACGAATGATAGATGATATTCCTAATGTGTCTTTAATATTTACACGAAATAAATTCGAAAAGAAATGCATACACACATGTTTTACGCGTTGATGAAATCATACGATCCAAAAACAAAGTTTTTATTCGTCCGATATGAACGTTCGGCTTTACGTTCCATTTCGTCCTCTTTCAACTTATCGTTCCGTATCTGCGCCATAAGGTAAACGGAAGTGATACCATAAACTTTAAGTTCTATTTATCATCCGGGGATTACATTTTTTTTGCAATATATCTTCTGGATAGTGACCAGCCTCCACATGAACACACACATACACAAACAGTTCCATTCCAGCTGTCGCAGTGTTGCACCGGGCAACCAAACCCAAACGCAACCACTGCAAGGCCCGCTCAGCCTAGTGTTACAATTTTGTTTACGACTCGCAACCCACGATGTCCAACACGATCCCACAGGGGCACTCCAACGTTACCGCTAGATTGTGGGTGACTGCAAATTTTAACGACCAAAACCAAACAGGGTAAATGGGGTTTCGCACCAGCGCTGGCCAACGGCTTGCGTGAAATATTTTCACAATTTTTCGCGCGCAGCCCCTTTGCGCATCAAACGACCAACTATAGAAAGGCTATTTAGGGTTGTGGATGATATTTTAAATAAATTTACGGACACGGTTTTACAATTCGAAACAGGAGAAAAATAAGAAGATAAGTTCAAAGCCCTTATTTATGCGCCGATGTATATAATTGCAGCAATTACAATAATAATAATCTACAATTTAGACGCCATACCGTTCAAACAAATGTTGAAATAGATAAAATAACAAACAATAGAATAAAAGTTTTAGTAGTAAAATATAATCTGAATCTACAACCCGATACAGTGTTTGATTGATAAACCATCGACTCCTTTTCTAGTATCACTTATCTTCGTCTTCCTATGCGAACGAATATTGCATGTAAATGCTAGCCCCAGCAGATGTTGCAGAAGAAAACAGCTGTCTCATTGCTCTAGCCGATCGCCACCATCAGCATATTATTCCACTCAATGAATACGTTATTGAAAACGCACAGCACTTCAGCCAAGCAACGACAGCTGGATGTACGTATCAACCGCAACCGCAGCCGGGTCTGTCTCGTTCTATTCCCAAAACCACTGTCAGCATTTCGTATTACGAAATCCCACCGGCTTCATAGAAATCACTGCAGATAATTTCATGGGCACGTGCGACAACCAAACGCCGTAAAGGATTTCGCAAATTACACGATGGTTTTGTCTACCGCAGCAATTACCCAACGGCGCAAATTTATCGAAACAAACTGAAGCAGATCGACGAAGGCATTCGTTTTCATCGTCGCCGAAGAGATACGGCACGTTTGACGCTTGGTTGACGAACGTTCCACACAGGAAACTTTATCGTTTACCCTATATCGCGACCACACGGATGCTTGCAGCATACAAAGCGATTCTCGTAGTAAAAAGAAATTACCCCAAGATACCAACCTGAGGTGTACATGGAGGAGCCAGATGCGGTAGTATCCGGGCGTCGCATTGAACTGGCACGGGAGTTGTTGTTATTGCCAAAATGCAACATTTTGATGGGATGCGTCGCAGGATTAATAGTAGGTGCCATTCAGTAGGTCGCCTTTTTGCACGCGGTCCCAACCAGCGTGCACAACAAACGACGAACGTCAGTGCCGCTGCACGGAATTCCCTAACGCTTAAGGGCGGTTAATGGCGTTGTGCAGGAAGAACCGGCTGCACCTTACAGCTCACACAGTGATATCCCACAGGTTCACGCCTTGATTCACCCGTGGAACTGTCACCGCGCCTTCCAATCGTATCAAAGCGGCAAACCCAACGTTACTCCCATGTGACAAATTATGCACCTCCACACTTGGCTACACTATCTCGTTCGGTCCTGATAATGGGCCAGAACGAGCTGGATTCACCACACCGCACCGTAAATTTTGCCGCTTTTTATGAAACTAATGAACTGGAAGTAGATAAACACACGTGTACGATAAATTCACACAACCACGCTAAGGACCAGAGGTTTCTCAGCACCGAACTATCCGAGGACTAGTTTATTCATTCGCTTCGATGATGGCGTACCAGCGCAACAGAAAGTGGATCGATTCACTTTAACTTTCTGGTGTATTTGTTTCGATTTGTTCTCACTGAGGAATGCTTTCACTTTGATGCTGAATGCGCGTCGTGTATGCTAGAGAACGTTGGTGTAGCAGTACACCTCAAGAATGCACTTAAGATGGGTTTCGCGCGGATTTTTTCTTCCCACCGGACACTATGGTTTGGCCAATCAGATTCGTTTTTTGTTATGTTGCACGCTGTATTACACTAGCACGATACATAACCCTTACGCTGCAAGATTAAATGCAAGTTTTGAGGTACACATAATCCAGTGCCAGTACGAAGAACACGATGCGGCAGCTCCTATGCAGCACAACACAGAGGGTTCACAGAGTCGAGATGTGTTGGGCATTCAAAATTCATGTGCGGAAAAGTCCACCTGTCGTACTCGCAAAAACGACGTACCATCGTCGACTAACGCCACTCACCCACAGTCACGCTCCTCGAAGGTACTCTGGTTATTTCTGCCTACTTTCCACCCATACCGGAGGACACCAGTACAGGCAGGCACTTTCACGACGGGACGACAGCGCACATTTGTCTGTGTGAGTGTAGCCAGCAGCGGCGTCGAGGTGGTACTACAGGTTTGGATCGGTTGTTCACTCGCCTACTGGTTGCTATGGCAGGACGAGCTACATTCACTCAGGACTCCTCGGAGTTACTCATTCATTAGTTACTCCGCAACAGGACGAGCTCGGCTGTGTTCAGAGGCTCTCAGACGCACGAAACCATAGCTCAACGGTTCTCACTCGTCCGCACCGTTATCGGGGGTGGTGTTATCGCGTGTGGTATCTTTTTCCGAACATCATCATCATCACTCACCAGGCGGCGAACGGCCGATTGACCGAGCATTCGCGAGTGAACGGCGCGAGAGTGATTTTATGAGTATGCTTTTCTTATTTGTTTTTAACACGCCGAGCCACGCCACACGTACGGACCGCCGGATAAGCGACAGGCACGAAGCGGTGCGGCACGGGGATTGAAGGACCACGCTGGAAGGACCAGTGGCGCAGAGGTAGAGGGAAATTCCATTCCACACGCGAACGATTTCTTTATCGCAATTTTCCGACAAACACTCGTACAATGTGTCCCGCTAGCATCGCAACGGAAGGACACGCTACAAGTGCGCACACTAAGACACGTCCGACAGAAAAACATGTCAGGCGAACAACGTTATATGTTTGGTGGTCAAAAATTTCACCTTTTTTTAAATTTTTAAATTAAATATCCACAACAATATAGCAAAACACAAATTTATCGTAAAATAAAACAGTAATTTATAAGTTTGTTATAATAAAAAGAAACCATTGTGAAGTAAACGGTACAAGGAAAAACAAAAGAAGTTTTGAGGAACAAAATTGTAAAAAAAATGTAATTATGAAAAAAATATGTTAAGGCAATACAATAACGCCTTCATTAAAGACGTAACGCTGGTAAGAAGAATATTACATCCAGGCATTCGAAGTGTACGCATGCGTTCCTTACAGGAGTGGTACGATTCATGCCCGTGCAGATTCACGCTACTCAAGAGTCTCTTAAACACCGAGAACTGAACACGAATCTTCAACCGACAGCTCCGCGGGTGGTACGGATTTTTTCTTCTTCTGTCGATACTGGTTTAAGGAGTTTCTCGTTCGTTCATAATTTCAATTATTTTCTTTTGCTTTTTTCACCCACCCATCCAGCGTACGAAATCATACACCATCACAGCATTCACTATTTTATACGACCATAAACTGAACACTTAAGGCTAAGCAGCTTACAACCGAAACAAATAGTGCTACGAAGCCTTTGGGCATCGAGACTAGTTTCTAAATCTCCTTTTGCCAGCCGGCCCGCCTGCCTAAGGGTCCTCGAAAGAAGCCAATGCACTAACACTTCCATCCTATCAGTAAGTAAACTGGCTTGACTCGACGATCTCTCCTTTTCAATCTGGTTCTAACAGCTTGCTGGTTGGTCGCTTTGCATTAGCTAACCGTTGAATCCAGCAAAAAGGGGTTGTGCAAACAAGCAAAAAAAAAGACAGAAAAGTTGTAAAGACAAACATGCACACTTTTTCCTCATTCACATTGAAGCTTCCATTGCGCGACCGCTTTCATGTCGGACGGACGGTGTTTGCCGATTCGCTTACCCTGTTCCAACCCAGCCCGGCGGCTATCATTTACACCAAATGAATTGCCCAAGCCCTCCGGGGTAGATTCTGATTTGAATTAAGCAACTATAATACACTGCCGAGCGAAAAGTCGTCCCGGATGGCACGTTTCGTTGGACTTGCCTTATCATTCGCCACCCTTCTGGAGGTTCTTCATCTTCGGTGTGACTTCCGCCCGCCAGCCCGCCCAACCGCCCGGCCACCCGCTCCGTGCCGTTACACAAATCATCCGCATGATCTGTGAAGTCCGCTGAACCGGTAAGAAGCAGCGCAAGCAGCAACAGTGACTTGCGGTCGTACTGCTGCCTCCCACCACGGCGTCACATTTTCCGTTCCCAACTTGTATTCATCCACTGGACTTACGCGCGAGACAAAATTGAGCAGTGTTAGCCACCGCGACAGACACTACCGAATCACAGTTCCACGACCACACACACACACACGCACACCCACGCCGGTTCACTTAACGACGAAAGGACACGTACAAAATGGACTGTATAAGTTGGTGTCATAAAACAGTTTTCCCGTTTCATTTCTCATTTCAGAAATTGCGGACTCTGCCCATCCCAAGAACGAAGCAGGCGGTGGAAGAAAATAATGACAGGGTTTACTTTTGCGGCCCGCATCATCTCCGCCTACTTGTCCGATTTCCCTTTCCACTGTGGGAGGATGTATGATAAAATCCTTTACGTGTTCTCCTTCGGGAACGCCGTTCCCATTAAGCCCGTGATGAAACTTTCGCTTCAACTCTGCCCTTAGAATAAACAGCGTTTGCTTTGTGCGTTGCGATAAAGCGTATTTCGTACGTGTGTGAGTATTATTGGTGCCGGATATGACACTGTTTACTTAAAAATTCTTTCTACATGTTATACATGGGAATATTTTTTCCCCGTTCACTCAGGCCTGCTTGTGAAACGGATCCCACCCCAATGGGACATGTTTGGCAACTGTAGGTTTGTGTATTTTTGCATGGAATAAAATAAATATTTTTTCCTACCGATATCGCATCCCGTCCATAGTATTCCATAGTCGCGTCTAGGTCCAGAGAAAATCTGCATGCCGCAACAGGTCCTGGAAAACCGCAGCAGAAATGGTGATCAGCACACACGTTCGGACGTGCCATGTCCGATTCCATCCTGATTTTAGAACGAATGTTTCAGACATCCTTGACGTCGAACAATTCGCTAGGGCCAAACCAGAACGGTTCATGTGCTATCGTACGGAAATGTTTTAAACTGTAAAATTAATGCTTAGCTGTATGAAATTGAAAATGTTTTTGCTTTACTTTTGCAAACTACTGAAAGTATATTTTTCGTCAAAAAAATATTAAAATGTTAAATATTATATTATTAAATATTAACATATTTTTAAAATGTTTTCTAATGTCTGAAAATTATGTTATAAAGTATGCATAAAGCTTGAGTATGATAAGATATTTAAATGACAAATTATTAATGAACACTGCAGCTCCGCTTCCTATCGTCTATCGGTTCTGCGCATCCTACACTACCAACTTTGATTGTGGCGTACCGTTCTGACACCACACACAAACCGTACGGGCCAACCCCGTTAATTATGAATTATGCTGTGGGAAAATTTCCCGACGCCTGTGTCTGCTTTATCCACCATCATTATCCACATCATGTGTGGTAAACATGAGCGTCTCGTATTCCGTGGTATCGATACAATGGAATGGATGAAAAGTTCGACACAGAAATCGAGAAATCAGTAGGGGTAGTGGACACCGAGGAACGACACACTTGGGACGAACATGGCTTGGAATTTCTACCGACAGATGGTTTTGGAAAAGTTTCGTCGACCATCCGACGACTTTCCTCTCGGCTGTTACCATAGAGTGGTTTGACATCCAACATCATTTATATTCAACAACATCGTTTTGATAGCATACGCTTCCTTCAACTAATGAGTCGTTTTTATGCGAGACAGATTGATAAAATGTATTTGTGTACTACTCATAGCTAAAAGTGTGTGGACGCTTTTGTGAAGGTGAAATATATTTCACAGAAAATCAAACTAATACTTTGCAAGCATGAGGATTGATAATTTTCATTGAGTGAAATGAAGTTTCAGTATATGTGTTACCGTTTTATCAACCCCTTAGCATCGTTCATTATATTGATTTCAAAAGGTTTAAAAACCCCGAAAACGATCAAAAGAGCTTGTTGAAAGCTGCTCTACGTTGATTTCAAAGAAAACCACTTCAAACGGTAGTTTAAGATGAAAATTAAATTTTGTAAAGTTATCGCTTTTACACAAATTTGCACAGTGAAATCTAAATCACCACAACATGTCGATACATGGAGCTCAAGCTGAATTTATTACTCATAGTTTTTCGTTTGTAGGTGGATTTACTAAGACAGATTTTTACAAGAGTGAAGTAAGATGTGGAAAAAGTTAGAGACGCCAATGGATTAAAAAGCAAGAACAGCTTATACACAATATCATCACACTTTCTTGGAAAACAGCAATGTGTGGCTGAAAATTTCACAGATTTCGGAGAAACTGTTCTTGTTCTAAATTCTTTTTAATATGTAACTACGGTTCTGCAAACAGTCACATTAATTTCAAGTATTACAATCCAAATTCAAAAATATTATTTCCTACATATGTTTCCTAGAAAGGATTAGTTTATTTTGTGCGCATGGGACGAGAAAATTAGTGGAAGCTTGTTTATATTTGAATTATTATGTGAGTAATCATAACTAATTGTTCTATTTTCACCATTCCATTCTTTTATAATTATCGTTTTTGAATTTCTCTTGCTCCACAATTTGAATGAACTTCCAAACAATAATTATCTACCACCGAAGTGGTTTGAAGAATGTGGCAAAAATTCGGGTTATTTCAACCTCATACAAACTTAAGCCCAATTACATTTTACGTCTTTTTTGGATCTGTTGTACTTCAAAATAAATTATATCACTTCAAACAATATTAGAACTGTTGATCATTTTGGCCAAACTTTCTCTCATGCTCAGCTTTATCGGTGATTCTTGCACTATTTATTTCCGGCCCGTCATGTCAAAGGCACGTTTCTGCATTCGGTGCACAAAATCTTCGCCTCCCCTTTCTTTTCCCCTCAGCTTTGAAAAGTGAGGGAAAACACCTAACCTCATCACGCACATTTAGAACAACTCGAACGCCACACAAAACATCTAACATTGCTCAATGTATTGTTGCTCATTTTTTTCCCGTCCCTCCCTGTGTTCTTCCTGTGGGTATGCCTGTTGTTCGAAACAAAATCGGACAAAATCGTGCTGCTTTATGTTGGCCACCCAGTTCGGGTGGATCTGACCGACAAGTTGCTTACGTTTTCTGTTTCCCCGGTGGGCGATAAAAGTTTCAAAACGTGATTCGCACTCATAATACCGGTGAGGGCAAAGAAATCCGACAACTTTTCCCGAAGCAACGCGACCGCACGTACTTGTCTCGGACTTTTGTCAGGCTCGACCTTCGTTGTGTGTTGTTTAAACGCTGGTCGGTACAGAGGACACCGACGTTTGGTAGGAATAAAAAATGAACACCTTTTTGGCATATTTCATCGCATGCTCAGTTGTTCCGGCGTTGCTTGTGTGTGTGTATGTATGTGTGTGTGTTTGTGTGTGTGCAGAATTAACACAATTTTTCATTGCTTTTTCTAGTTCTTTGCCGAACGGAGTGGAAAAGAAGCAAGAAGGCCACAACAACCCGACGCCGGTTTCATTAAGCGAGCGTACCGGCTAAGGTCGAGTGAGCAATTAAAACTCCCGACCTTCTCGAGCGTTCCGTGAAGAACTTGCCCGGATTCGGATGAAAGTGATAGGTCAACTTCCTGCGCCAAAAGCTGCACTTGATCCAGATATTGAACAGTTTTATTGATTTTTTCACTCTCGCTATCTTCGCCCCATAAGCTGCACGTAACTGCCTATCTTCATCCAAAGCATGCTTGACATCCGTGATGACAAACTGTGATAAGACGAATTTATTCCACCATAACATGAAGGAAACCAATCACACCCGCAGGGCATTCGCCAACAAGACAAAGTATTGAGGAGCTATATGAGATATAAGAAAAACCAATATATGCTATCCACTACTTCCTGCGTTCTGAAAAGTCACCATACCAGTTTACTCATAGTAGGCTTTTTCTCCTACGTTAGTTTCTTCTGACTTATGACCGCTCGTCGAGAGGACCGCTAAATTTAGCTGTGTTATTGTGCTTTTACTAACATTTTTCAAATATGAAAATGAGATTGACAGCCGTACCGGCATAAATGTGCTCTTCCCTCACGGTCGTTTGCTGCCGCAAACATGTTATCTTCTATGTTCCGGGCACTTGACCGGCCAGTGTCGAGCGTTTGTCGTACCTTAGCTACAAGTAAAATAGACATCCCCAGTTTCCCTGTGATTGTCGGTGTAGGACAACCCATGGACAGAATCGACACTGAATGCATATTCGACAAATATGATAACAACTCCACTGAAACGCTGATGAACAGACAGAGCGCACGGCAAAACAGGAAATGGGTTGCTTCAGGCAAAACCCACATTTCAGAGCACGGTGATGGAAAGCAGGAGCGAAAATTTGTGAAAATTTGAATAATGACATCGCATGCAATTTTCCTGCCCAATGTGATGCTTTAGCAACGACAAAAACGGTGTTTGAATGGAACTCGGTGCTTGGCTAACGAGTCGTTAGTAGCGTTGATTCTTTTGTGCTATAATGCTTGATTTTGTTTTTTGCATTTTCGTTTCTTACTCCGTTGTAGGGAGAATTTTTTTAGCAAAAGATCTTGACAATGCTCATTGCCCAAACTAGACGATTTTCAATAGTTGCGTTTTTCATTAAATTTGACTTGCATATTCTGTTCATATTATCAATTTTTTTGGGCTTTTTGTAAATTTCCTTCATTTTAAAGGGTTATCCTTCAAATTTACAAAAGCTATAAACGAATATGCAAAATGGTACATAAAGTAAAAATGGGAAAATCATACACATAAATGACAATATATTCGTAATAATTAAGATAATGAATTAAATACTTATCAAAATTACCAGAATTTTTGCTAACACGTACATTACATCTTACATCATAACTATACATTTTATCTTATTAAATTGTGTAAGCATGGTAGTAATTTTAGACATAGGAACTATATAGGTATAGGTATTTTTCGAGTTGTTTATGTGTATTTTAAGAGCATTAGCAGGACTGATATACATAAGTTAATGTTTTTGTTTCTTCTTTCTTATCCATCTATTCTACAGAGAACTCTAAATTTAATTTCGTTCATTTAATGTTCTAAATTTTTTGTACTTTTGCTGTATTTAATTCCAACTTCATCTATTGCAGTAAAAAGACGAAGACATAATCAATTGAGCAAATAATAAGACTAAAACGGAAAAATTAAAGTAATGTGTGGAAATCAAACATATGCGACAATAAATTGAATTGGCAAACACATGATAGGTCTGGATCCTTACATTTTATGGTGGACGCATTCGAAGGACTCAATTAGAAGCATTAAAAGAAATGGAGGAAAACGAGCAAGGTGCATCCATTCATCCAAGAAGGTTGAAAGCGTGGAATAAGAATTGAGTATGGGAACGGTGGTCATCAAGCAAAATGAGACCAAGCATATGATACCTGTACTGGTAACTAGGCAAAGGGAGAGGCAGTCTAATCGCAATTCCCTTGAACTTATTTCAAACCTTGTAAAAGATTGTTTTACTATTCGATACGTCCGACATGAGTTTGAGCTGTAGAAAGCCAAATGGCGAATCCATATTCAAGTGATTTTCTAGCCAAATAATCAAATGGTATGACAAATTCTCAATACGCCATAGTACCACAATGCTCTTCTCTAACCCACAAACTTAACGATAAATCAGTGCGGTTGTAAGATCTATACAATTAGCAAATATATTCAACGAATGTTTCATCACGTATTATATTCTGTAGTAAATTTTTCGTATATAAAGTAACTCGTCAAAAACCACACTGTAGTACTCTTAACGAGGTATGAGTTTTTATGGGTTAAAGATGTTCTTCGTTCAATTACGTATTCTTGTCTCAAATATGAGATCGTGGTCGTACGACACATTTTAAAAATCGTTAGACAATCCGAATGATTATTTTAAACTATTTTTAAATTATTCAATATAATACTGTTCACTTTAATGATGCAACCCAAATGCTGCATACATACATGATGTAACTAGGTATTTGTGGTTAGTAAACAAAAAACTATCAAAACAAAAACGGACCATTCGAAATCAGTATGCTAATGTATGCGACACACCATAAAAAAACTCTCTACTCTCAGCGGACCTCGCCTCCATTCGGAGTGAACTTTTGATGCCGAATGCGTAGAAAAATATCTGAACCAAATCGTTGCATTAATCGTGGCATTAAGCACCTCGCCAACCCTATTCCACGGAGAGAACGGAAACAATACGCAACCAAACGCTTGCCGAACAAAAGCGTACGCATTCATCCCCATGGTCCTGCTATCTTCGTGTTTGAAGTCTATGTTATAACATTTTTTTTTTTTGCAAACACACATACACTTTCGATGCTTACCAATGTCTAACGGGAGACCGATACAGAGACCTTTTCTACTCCTAATGGCTTCTTGTAGCTACAACGGCTTACCCACGGAATCCTTCGGTGCCACTTTCACGAAAGTACTACCATTGAAACCTGAAGCTCATTACTTTACCGACGCAGCTTTGTTGCTGTCCGCTTGCCACGTACTTGCCGCAACGGTGGCCAAACCCACCACGGTCACACCGAAAAGGATGTTCGTAAAGTGGTCGTCGTGGTATGGTGAAGGTGATAAGTGCACGAGGAAACCATAGAAATCCACACGGTTCGCATTCGTACCACATTTGTGACTCTTTTTATCCCATCTAATGGTGAACGTTCTGTTCGAACTGCCACGCTATTTCTTCATCCGACTGCATGAGAATGGTTCGGAAATCCTGTCATTTGACCAGTTTCGAAACTCGGGACGGAAACTGTTTCTATTATCTGCTCCAATCTACCCGGTATCACCTCCAGCGAATGCTTTGATGGCACGGAAGGCACGGAGGAACGGTTGTGAGATTTCAGCACAGATGTTGCCATGACATCGAATGTGGTGCAAATGCCATTCGACACTGTCAATGCCCACTGAGACCATCAATGTTGATGCACAGTTCCGGATGGTAGTATGGAAGGCAGTGATTATTTCGCTTCCACTGTTATTGAAGGATGTTAATTTTTATTTATACCAGTAGTGAAAGCGATGCTGATGCGGTGGATTGACAGTAAAAGACGAACCTAAGGCTGGTTTTCGTGGATTCCATTTTTAGAATCATTTCCCATCTCAAATACAAATACTTTTTCAACTTCTTTTTTAGGTAGCGAAGCTTTTTTAACATTTACACTACACAGGAAACAAAGTAATTAAAAGGTTAAACACTTACCATAATTTCGCACTGTAGCTATTTAAACGAAATGAAGCAAAAGAAACAAAAACAAATCTATTAATTCCATTATTGTAAGGATGCTCTAGGCGCATTTGATGCCAAATGCTTTAAGAGTTGCGTTTTATCATGCACTTTGTGAGTGCTTTGAAGAACACTTACTTCCCATTATTTTGCTCCGGTATTCGTCATCGCGCCTGCGAAACGACGCGTTCGTACTGATCGTCGAAATGCCATAACTATGCGCTACTGCACCCGATGCATCTCCGCCAGCGTTAGTGCCGACACCACCACCATCACCACCACCGCCGCCGCCATTCACCACGGTCGGTCCCATAGGATCGAGTGGAACCATCATCAATGCAAATATCAAACGTTAAGTTCACACTCGGTATGTTCACTAACCACTGCGGCAGAAGCAGCTGCAAAAATGCACTTTAGATGAATTGAACGATCGCATGTACCTGGACGGGAAAACAAAAGCCACATAAACCGGCGAACTGATGTGTAATCAAGTTAAATTGAGCCCACAGAATATAGAAGACTATTCTTTTGCCTATACCCTTTCACCTTCACTCTTTCATAGTGCTACAACAAAGTTGCAACAACAGCAACTCACCGAGTGCACATTTCGGGTGGGTGCAGGTTTCAGACTAATTTACACTTACTTTTTTCTTTTACCCTTCCCTCAGATTACATCACGAATCTATCCTCGCCCTGTTAACGATCGTATCGCACAGATATCGATACTCATACAAATGCATCGAATGCGCTTCAGCTCACTGGTGACATTAGTTTAAATTATTCAACCTTTGCACACGTCACTTCCATTCGATAAATGCCTATTGAGGGGTTTCACATCGATAAGTTTTTTTTTAAATCGATAATGCACGAATATGAGAAATAATTAATAAATGGATACTCTTTTCTTACTCTCTACTCTTTTGAAATGAAAAACGTTGTATAAACATGGTTTACTCTTCGAAAAGTATGATAAGGTTTTTTAATTTTTTATGACTCCATTCAGTTGGGATACTTTCTTGGATTTTTTTCGTTATCGGTGCCTAGATGGCTTACAATCAAAAATATGATATTAAGTGTGCAGTACATACAATACACTGACCCAAAGATTTTAGCTCCTGTAAGCTGGTCATGGTGGTATTGTAGCACAAACGTTTCACCGCATCAAAAATCCACGTCATCTGCTCACTTGCGCTACTAACTGACCACATACATCATCGCTGAAGTAGGCGTTAATGGTAAGCTTAAATCTTATCCAACCCACCCCGATTCCGTGCTTGAAATACCCTAACACCTATGAACATTTTTGGAATGCCGAGAAAAAACACATAATTTAGCTGAAAGCTTTCTACCACCACGCTGCGCTCCTTATATTCCACCGTATCGTTCTAACTGCACTCGACTGACCACAATGAAAAATGCAACAGGTTTAAGTGGAACTAAACATTTCGCCATCGAAAATGTTCACCAGAGCAGTAGACTGTGGTTGTCAGCAGATTCAGGATACTTTTACAGCACACCGTTGCAACTTACCTCGGTGAATGTAATAAAATAACGTAAAAATAAGTCAAATTACTTAAACTGTTGTACAAATGAACGACACTAAAAACTGGGAACGCAAGGGAACGTAAGTAAAATGACCTCGTACTACGGAACCGAGCTTCGAACTAGTAAAGTTGTGGAGTTCGCTTGGTCGACTGGCACGCTCCATCAGATGCGGATGGTGGTGTAGCAATGGTTGCTAAGTTGCTAACAGGAGCAATTCGTGTTGGGAACAGAATGAAACTTTTCATTTTCAACTCACTTCCCAATGCATGTCCCCAATGCATTCGCTCCGATGCAGATGCTATAGAATGGGCCTTCATTCGCTTCGTAAAACAGCACCACTACAGCCCACTCAACCGCACTGCGTGGCAAGAATGGATGAGAAAAAAGAACACAGTCGGACGAATGCAAGGCGATCATTAAAAAACACCGCCCCACTGTCACTAAAGGAAAGCGGAAAGCAACTCTCGTGGGAAGCTCTTCTCCAGTCTGCGTGAAGTGGCTGTTTCCAGGGTCTGCCGCAGCTGCAAGCACTCTCACCATGTTCTTCGCACCGTTGCTTCCAACTGCAACACTTGGCACTATTTTATCCATCCTGTTCTGTCCGCTACGGTGGTATTTGTGTTTCTAAAGACTTACTTTTCTACAAATGCCTACTACGATGGCAACGGGTAAGCGAGTTCTTCTATGATGTAGCGTGGCACTGTGGCAAGACGACCCTGTACAACCGACCTTTAACCTGGCGAATAGATCGAACCAACTTCCACAATGAAATAATTCATAAACAATTTTTTCCCTTTACTTTTCGTTCTGGTTCTATTTGCCTTAGTTGATGTCAGTACCCACTGGTACCATTTTCAAACCATCATTTGTCAGTGCTTCACTGAAGTTATCAACCATATAGAGAGCACACACACGGATACATTCTAGGACAACTTAGCGGAAACATCCACGTCATATCGAGAATAATTTACAATGCTTGCTACGACGGGTGGTAACTATACGTGTTGCATGATATAGCCCATCAGGAAAAAAGATTAAGAGTTGTCCATATTTCCGTACCAGTAAGTACGTTGTGCCTTCTCTCGTTGAATACATTTATTTATGGGATTGATTGAGGGTCATAGCATGTTTCAAACTATTTCAACGAAGATAAGCGATTCAAAGGCTCGTTTTAAACAATTAAAGGCGATTGTCATGAACTTTAACGCACTATGCTATAATTGGAACACACTCAACGCTTTTTTGCCTTCTTTAGTCACGAAGAATTTGGTCGGCAAACTTGATACTCTTTAGAACAACATTTTCTGTAAAATAGCATAAACCGCATCTCGTAAATATCCAAGAGCTGCTATCAATCTAGTGCAATGATTTTATATTTCAACTGAGGTTTAAATATGTCTCAAACGCGAGAGTAAGGTTCTCCTTTATTTTCTCTATTTTAGTAAATTTCACTCTTGAAATAAATATAAAAGCACATGAATCAATGTCTGTATTGAATCCTCTGGGTTTTGATGATCTTAAATGATATTACCCATTTCTGTTTACACAAACTGAAACGATCAAACACTTTTGTACATTGTACAACTTTTCGGACGTGGGATGTAGCACGAGAGCAACGCAATTAATGTAAGGAGTCAGTAAGATTTATTTCATGCCATTAAATTCATTACGTTAATTGGGAGCTCAAAGTATTCCTCCAGCAGTCGTATTTTTTCTAGTTAATTGAACGAATAGTTCCTGGTGATAATAGTTTATGACGGATGCTGCTCGTGTTGTTCGATAAAGTATGTTTGCATGTCGAAGATGTTCGCATCGTACAATGTAGTTTAAAGTGTTTAAAACAAATGAATTGGCCAGTTTACAATTAAATTCAAATCTTACCAACTGTACCAAGCAGCATCTATGAAATGACAAATTTTCCTACTACATTAGCTATTGTTTTTTTATGGTTGAAAACAAAGTAGTGGAACTGGTAAACATAATGCTTATTTGGTAAGAAACGAATACAGTGTTTTGGAAAACAAACGATACTTTAAAAACATTTGCATTTCCTTCTCTCAGTTTTGTAATGCGCAAAGTTCCCTCGCTTCAGTCAAATTGGTCATAATCGGTGTAAGCAACACTCGAAACACTAATGCTTCACTAGAAATGCATACTGTTGACTTGATAACCATTTGAGTTGGCATCTTCTTGTGTATCTTATAATCTTAACGGAGCAAGATTCGTGCTGAATCACATAAAAAATGAAAAGATCGAAAGACCACCGAAATAGAAAGAAACGAAAGAAAAACATTCGTTTAACGAACACTCTAAGACATTTGCCTACAGATGCGAACATGAAACTTGCTTCCGATTTCAAACTTTCGGGGCATACGTTACAATGCAGGGGAAATCGTACAACGCAGCGAAATTAAGTGTTTAGATGATAGCTAGGAGCCAGGCCAAAAATATCATCCTACCGAACAGTCAGAATCTTTAGAATAGCCGATATCCCTGAGGGTTAGCTGATACGATCAGTTTGGACAGATGCTGATGAACGTGCGTCCACTTCTTCTCATCGACCACCGCCAATATTTCCTCCAGTATATCGCGGCTCAGCTTTTCTTCGTACAATTTGTTTAGATACTTAATCATACGCCCCTGTTGCTTCAGAGAGAACGCGTGCCAGATCGTTAACGGTAGTACCTATAACAACAAAAAAAACGAAAAGGATGAAATCAGTACAAAACCAACGGTTCGGTCGAGATAAACCGGAGCCAAACCGGCGCCAATTCCGTACCTTTGCATCGGTGTATTCAATAAATTTGCCCACTTCTCCGTACAGCTGCTCCAGCTCCTCCGCATAGTCCGGTTGACTCACGTCCTGTGCGTCGAATAAGTTCTGCAGTATCTTTAGTTTGCACAGCGCGATAAACTTTCGCTGACAAGCTTCCACCAGCTGCTGCTTTTGTTTATCCATTTGACTGCGAAGCAAGAGGAACGCATAAGGTTATACAGGAAAAAAATCCGGTGAAATAAAAATGAATCCTTTACTTACACTTTAATCTTTGCCGCATTCGGTCGATTGTCAACCTTCAGTCCGTAGTACGCAAGGAGAGCGTTCTGGTCGATATCCTTCAACAACAAACCGGTCAGTTCGATGATGCGGAGCAGTTTCACCTTGAGCAGCGTGGCCGGCGCCGGATCGGACACATCAAACGATCTCATAAATGCGTTCGGTAGGTTCTGCTTCAGCTCACTGCTATCGAAATGATCGGCCATCGCTAGGTGGGCCGCCAGATGGGTTGGATTATCCTTCAGCAGTGTCTGGTACAAGTTTTCCGCATTTTCCGCATCCAGCTTTGCAATCTGGGCCGTCTGAAAATCGCGCAAACTTTCGCAATATTCGTCCCACTTACTGCGACTATCCTTCTGTGCCGTTCCGTTTGGCCCACCGGCACCGTTGGCGGTACCGTTCGGAATAGTCGCTACGGAGCCGGTACCATTGGTGGTGACACCGCCATTGGTTCCGTTACCAGCACTATTGACCGATGCAGTGGCCGACGCAGTGGAACTCTTCTTTGCGGGCGGTCCCTCCGTTAGTATGTACTGGAAGCTGTGCGAGACGCACTTCTTTATAATGTCCTCCTTCGCGTACGTAATACTGCCCTCGAGCCACGAACACTGCGACGGAATGGAAGCCTTCTGTAGCTTCTCGCTCGTGATCGGTGCCAGATAGATGGGTCGACAGGCGCCGGCTTCCATGTAGCAGCTGGTCATTTTTTTACCACCCGACATCACCTGATTGTACGACTTGTACACGTCCACCGACAGACTGTTGCTAGCGAGCTTGAAATTGACGATCATGTTCGCCTCGGTCAGCTTCTCGAGCAGCTCCTTCTTCTCGTGGCGCACCTGCAGCCGAATGGTGTAGTCACCTTTTTCCAGCTTTTCGTACTTATCGTACGAATACGCGTCTCCACAGCGTACCATCATCTTGTTAGCATCGAACACCATCCAGAACTGAGACTCGAACTCGCTCTCGTACAGGATGTTGCTGAACAGGGGCGTGTAAAACGCTACCTCACAGCCCTTCGATAGGTGCAGCTGGTACGTCACCAGCGTCTGATAGATTTGCCGTGCGGGATGTATTACATCGCGACCGGTGAGCGGTGTCACCTTCGTGTCCGACGGTTTCAGCACCATCGCTGCCGTTTTCAGACACACTACCGGGTGCACTTCCTCGCTGGTCAACGCAGTCAAATCGATCCGATGGATTCCACTGGCGCTATGCATAACAGCTAAAAATTAGAACATACATTTTCGGTTTCAATAAACGCAAATCTCGATTTTTATAAAATAAACGCAAATCTCGACCACACACAAAAAAAAAAACAACTTACATCCATTCAGTGGGCTAATTCCGTGGAACTTAACCGAGTAGCGCAGTGGTAGCGTTCCAAAATTGGACCAAAATTTGGCAATACAGATCTCGATAATGTGATCACCCTGGAAATAACGTAATAAATACATTTGTCAGCCAAATCAACTACACACCTACGTTCCTCCACCGTACAAACCTCTACTTTAACCGGCTGCACCGTCGGAGCCGTACCGTCGACCGGCAGGATCTTCTGCATCTCCATCGCCTTGCAGTACTTCATCGGCAAAATTTGCAGCGTGTGCAGAAAAAATTTACCACCGACGGCATCATTCGCATCGGCAGAGCGCATCTCGATCACGGCCCAGGTCGCGTACTTCGGAACCAGGATAAAGTCCCGGATGATGGTGTGCGGTTTGCAGTCGACGGGTGAATCACTGCGAACGAATTCGTTCGATTTGGCATCGATCACGTGCGGTTGGACCACCGTGACAGGGATTTCGAACAGCACACCCTTCTCCGGGCAGGAAGAATCGTACGCCTTCACGCTCGCTTTGTACACCCCGGGTGCAAGCCGCGTTGGATCGACCTTGACAGAAATCTTGCGCGCCGAGTAGCATAGATCTAGATAGGTTCCACACTGGATCCAGGATTCGGTTGGTATTAGCGTCAGTCGTACGTTGAAGTTAATCTTATCGGTCGGATCTGCAATGTAGAGGCGACATGTTATGCGACATTATACTACATAGTACCCGACTACCGTACTACGCCCAATACATACCAGCAAATTTATCATTAAAAATAACCGGTTCAATGTTGACGGAAAAATCTTCCACCTTCGTCAGCACACCGCGACGCATGTGTATACCCTTGGCGTTGTTGTTGCCGACCGTAACGGAGAAGCGCAGTTTATTCTCCAACACCTCGCCGTAGGTGGTCAGATGCTCGAACGCCTTCCCCACGTTCAGCAGTCCATTGCCCTGGGCAAACTTGTCCACGTAGTCGATTTTGGTGGCCGTGTTCCACAGTGCACGTTTGATGCTGAATGCTGTGTACGCCACTCCCTTCTGCTTCAGCCCGGAAATCAGTAATCCGACCGAACCGGCTACGTGAGGTGCCGACATGCTAGTACCGTTCATCAGCTGCGCCTTGGACATGGTGAACTGCGGCACGGAAGCGATCGCTGCACCGGGTGCACATACCGTCACACCGAAACCACCGTCAATGCAAGGATCGCGGGAAGACCAGGTGTACACGTTTGCGGGTAGCTTCTGATGTAGCGCGTATTCGGCTTCCATCATTTCAGGCGACACGTACGCTCCGACACCGACACAGCTGGGCTGGCTGATGTCCGGTGGGGTTCCGATTGTGCACAGGGCCGGACCGTGATTGCCAGCCGACGCTACCCAAACAACACCGTATCGATTCACTAGCTCACTCATCAGCTCTCCCACACGTCCCGTATTGGACCAATGACCGTGCTCGCCGTAGCTCATGTTGATCACGTCAATCTTTTGGCCAGCTTCGCACAACTCCATTACCTTGATGATGGCACGCACCAACGCCGTTCCAGTTTCCATTGATTCCAACCGTCCATCGCCGATGGTTAGCGATACGATCTTAGCAGCCGGTGCAACACCATTCAGTTCGGGATCGTCCGGGTGGTAACCACTGGCGATCGAAGCAACATGCGTGCCATGGCTTGCTATAACATACAGAGAACACATACAGAGAAAACACATTAAAGATTGATCCTACGAATAGTGAAGGCACAGCACTACGCGTTAAACTTACAGCAAACACCAACAACTTCCAAAACATTTCCATCGTCGTGCACATTAATGGAAACGGACAGATAGTCATCCAGGTTTACCACTTGATGTGAACGCGAGTACTCCAGCACATGGACCGCGTTCTCGAGATCTCCCTTTTCGGTCGTATCGATAACCGCCATCCAGCCATCCTTCGTCTGGAACAGCACGCAATCGTAGGACGTTTTGACATCGGTAAACTTTTTGTCGCACGCATTCAAAAACTCCAGCGTACTCTCGAGATTTTCCTTCACCAGCTTGTCCTTTCCGCTCAAACCGGTGGCCGGATTTTTCGACTCGAACTCGCTCAACTCCCTTGCTGCCTCGCTCACCGCCAGCTTATGCCGGTCATCCCAGGTTTTCACCTTCAGATCGTTCACGATCCGTTCACGAATTCTAGACGGAGAAAGATCGTGCACGCTCTTCAGGCCCACGCGAAACTCTGTACCGGAAAGCTTTTCCGATTTCATCGTAGAAGACAGCGTTAGCTTACGACCCGATAACCCCTGAATGGTCCCATCCGGACCGACGGTCACCGTTTTGCTCGTGTCCACATCCCCGCAGCCAGAACAGTCGAAACGTTCAACGACCTTAACTCCCCCGCCCGGGATTTGCTGTAGAGGTGTGTGAAATGTTGCGATACAAAAAAGAAAAAAGAACGAACGAACGTAAGCAAGATGATATCAGCACAATTCATGACAAGTATCTCGCTCCGTTTCTCAGTGTTTACACTTGATCGCAATGACTATCTCTTTCGTACCTACCTCCAATCCTTTCGCCCGGGGATCAACGCCGGAGTCCAGAATGGCAATCGTCACGTTTCGGCCATCGTACTCCGGATACATCCGGATAAAACTAAGTGCTCCGGTTTCATTTTTGGGTACCAGGGACGTTATGGGGAACTTTACATCAACCACGCTTTCCATTTCCTGCCGTACGAAACTGTTCTCAAGTAACTAAAATAGTGATTTGCAATTACACCTGGCACCCGGTTTAAAATACGATAGTAAAAGACGTATCTATGTACACGAATAGAATGTTTTACTAAATTATCTATGAACTAGCAAACAATCTCTTCGATTCCGAACACCGACCGGAACATTAAACACAAGGTGGGTGTAAAAGAGGCACAGTCATTCTGCTCAAAGTATTGCAGTCTTTTAAAAAAATGATAAAAAATGACGTTAGACAGCACAGCTTGTTAATGTTTATAGGTTCGAAATCCGTGCAAGTGTGAACATCATTCGTTCTCGATTGTTCTCGATAACAATGTTTGCATTGAATTAGTTAATAATTTTTTACGAATTTCTTTATTATCTTGTAGTTATGCTATGTATGTATAGTCGCTGCTTATTGGTGTAACAAATAACACCCCTAAACATCAAACACACCATAAATATGGCTATGACAGGCTGGCTGCCAGAGCGCCACAAAACAGCAGCTGTCTCCATTGTCAAAATAGCAAATCAATTCGACAGTGCAACCTCGACAACAGTTGCCGAGAGGTGCGTATCATGTGTTACCGACTGTGGAGATTTCCTCACTATGGACTAGAAGGTTAAAATTGGCCAGAATAGATAAAAATAATCATCTTATTTTCAGAACATGCATGCTTGAATTTTCCACAGGCATGTTTTTCTTATAACATATTTTCTCCATTTAAGCCTCTATCACAATTTGAGGGTATTCTATTCACTTTTCAGGACATTTTTATAATTTCAAGTGAAATGAGAAGTTGTTACAATCCGCGAAACTGGTATAATTATGGTGGTCGGCTAACGTAAATTCACAATGATAATCACTGTATTTTTTACTGTTTGTAACCATGACCAAAATGCTCAACCACATTGCACCAGCTACGTCATATGTCAAACATTTGCATCCTTCGAGTGAAAAAAAACTTGCATTGCGGTGTCCCCAAATCATACGAAATTTTACGTATTTTCGTGCCGATTTTGCTACTGTTTTTGCTATCAGCGTGCTTTGTTGACTGCAATCGTTATCCTTATTATCTAGGCTTCACAATGGAAGAAACTTCATGTAAGTATGCTGTTTCGATATTGCGTGTACGTGTACTGCAGCCGGCTGTGTAGTCATCAAAGCAAAATGCTAAATAAACTGCCCACACGGTAGACATCTTCGATAATAAAAATGCAGCCTTTTTGTCTCGTGTACTAGCGTTTCGAACTTTGCAAAAACGTGTACGTTTATAACTTACTGCTCTGCATTACATTTAGCCCCATACTACTCTCGCCATTTCGTCGCTCAAAACATGTTGAAAAGGGCTTCTTTGTTTTCCTTCACTGAACATTGCGTTGCGTGTCACTCAAAGTAGAACGATGCGCGTATGCGTACCTTAATTATTAATCAAATTAAATAGTGCAATACTAGAATACCCCTTTCCGTGCTGGTGGTGTGTGCACTGGTTGTGAGTATCCGATATTCGCCACAACCACATAGTAAATTCTCGTCCACCGTTTGGCCAGATGCCAATCGTTATCGTGAAGGGTGACTCATTTTCGAGTAACAATGTTATCATAATTTTACGACAATCGTGCACTTGTAGTTGCTGTAGAATTAACGCCGCTCTATGGTTTAAGCTGTACACATAACGCTTCTGTTTGCAAGCAGTTTTGGTGTACGGCTATGACATAAATGTTTGCACGGACATTGAACGGAGTTTAAATATCTGAAATGCATAACAAATACATGCTTAGCACCTCCATCAAGCGATTAACACCTCCGTTCGGTCGTGTAAAATGGACATCATTCGGTAAGCTTGTTATAAAGTGCTTAGTAATTTTGTTTTTTAAAACACTTGAAATGATAATTTCTCTGTGCACTGACTACGAAAAAAAAACTTCATAGCGGTACATAGAAGTAATGCATGTACGAAAAAAAGCTTACAAAACTATTGGATAATAGGTTTTAAATCATGTACCATTATTCGGTGTAGCCATTGACAAACATTGCTAATATTGTATGGTTATCACGGTACAATTCAAAGAATTTTGGACAATATTTCTATACGTTTTATTCGTAATATACTCCATATGTAAAACGATCAATTGAGATCAAATCAAAAACGTTTTTCATCGGCTTTTCAAATCTGCCGAGTGTCATTTTGTTTTATATTGTATTACCAGATCTTGTTTGGAATTTTATTTATATTGATTTAAATTGATCGAATGATCATATATCATTATCCTGTTTAGGCAACATCAATACAATGTTAAGCAAATATATGTTCACCAATCAATGAAAGTATATCTAGTATACATATTTGGCTATAAAATGCTTAAAAATCCAGTCTATGTGATAGTCCATTTTTCACCCGGATGTTTAACACGATTCAGAATATTTTAAGATGGTATTTACGCAAATGAACACGGTCGGCTATCTGCTCTGGGCTTCGATCGACTGAAGTCACACAAGCAATAACGTGATCTACTCGTTCTAAAAGCCACCTTTCAGGTGCAATCTGCGAAAATGGCAACTTAGCTGGCGTGTCAACGTTACCTTTTCGGTAACCTGAGCTGACCATCAAACCGCATCGGAAAGCGAAAATACCCTGCTGAAGTACAGTCGCGTCTCTTACCGTTCTCTCTTTCTCGCTGTGGGACAGTAAATCGCACAATTAAACGTAAAACGAATCGAGCGAGGGTTGTTTTTTCTCACTTCCATCCACCGTGAAACGCTCGCGAGAGATCAGTGATACCTAGCGAGCATGATCATGAGCGATCGCATTTTCCCGGTGTAAAGTGGAGAGCTCTCGAGCACCAACACAGGAATCTGACTGTAGGAGAAGCTCGCGGTAGTAAAGGAGAGCTTTTTCGCGTACGCTTTTATTGCGTGCTCCCTTGACATTTGTTCCAACGGAGCTCCTCATTCCGTTTGCTTGAACAGTTTTCTCATCCGTTTACTTGCCACGCTGTACGCGTGGAGGGTTGTTCCACCGACCAATGCTTTAGTTCACGTGCACACTTTGGGGCTGACGGACAGCCATCAGCTTCAGCGGCCGTGTACCTCGCTCTCTAATTCAACCGCGCTCTAGGATCGTTTTATTCGATCTACTCTTGAGGTTCGCGTTACGGAAAAGCTTTTCTCGGTGTGTTTTATGGTCGTTTTGCTCCGAACTGGTTTATGATCCACTCTTGTTAGCGTGCTGCAAGCAGTGAAGGCCATGTAGCGGGCCGCTAGAACGGTGGAGCTAAAAAAGTGTGCCGTATCATCGACATTCACCGATGAAATTCGGGTGCCGGTGAATGTTAGTGAACCGCGAATGGTGGTGGTGGGCGCCTTTAGCTTCCCAATCTTTCCACACGCCACCGTTTGGTCAATAAACGACGCGTAAGTGAATGGAGCCGGAAAGTAACGGAACGTACATCGGCGCTGTGGATATAAACTTGACCGATGAAATTTGATCGATATACATATACGTTTGGAAAGCCCGCCCGCCCGCCCATCCACAGAACGATATGAATATAGCGTTTTTGGAGCTTACGTGACGATAGTGTCCAGCGGTTTTATTCCAGCGCGTTACTAACCTCCCCTGAGGTCAGTGGAGCATGAGAGCTTCGAGTGTTATGAATAAAACACAACCGAAACAACCGCACTAAAAGCAGAGAAGAAAAACGTACTGTAAGTTCGTTAAGATGTTGAAGAAAATGATCGTAGCAACCATCTCTGAAGTGAAACGCGGTTTTCGTTGCTCGGTTGCATCTCCATTGATGTGACACTTTCTACAAATGCCAGCAAAAAGCTTTGCACAAGTACAAAGTCAACTGTTCCATAAGGAAAACAAACTTCACAATAGAAAAAAAGAGTCGAAAAGTTTCACACAGGTGGTGAAATTTTCTCTACTCTATTCTGATCCAAGACATCAACACGCTTACAGCACAACCCGTTAAACAGATCTTCACGCTCTGCTACCAGCTGTCGGTTCCACATTTACCTCACAACGTTTCCGGGCGAAGCCATCCATTTCATCCCAGATGCTGTTTGTGGTATTGTGCAAGCACAAAGCAATAGAAGTGCTCTGGTCGGTGGTATCTGTTCGAGAAAGCGAATCTTAAGTGACTCAGTGCTCAGTGGAATAGGTTGCTAGTTCTTGCACTAAACTAAAATAAACGTCATATAACGATTAAAACTCACCACACATCAAACACGTGAATACTTTTAGCTTCCTACACGGTGTGCACAGCTTACAAACCCTTGATGCCGAGGTCTTTGCAATTCCCGCGTTGCGTACAAACATCGCACAACAACAAATTGCCGAAGCGAAAAGCATGCAGGAATCGCTGTTCGACATGATGTTGTCGATGTTATTAGGAACACAAAACAATTGCTTCATCGCGGCGATTCACTTTCGTAACGGCTGCCTTTAGCCGCTGAAAACTATCATCGCCCTCTTCGCTTGCTGTGAGTTAAAAGCTGTTGGCTGAACAGTGTCTGTGTTGGCCTACCTTGATGGTTTCCATTCTTGTATGTGCACCCATCATGTATTACGTAGCAGCAAGGAATCGTCGTGTGATAATGCTTTTTTAGTCCTGTTCACGGAAACCTGTTCAAGTGAAAAATTGTTTTGAATGGGGGAATGCAGTGATAAAACACAGCCATCCGCTACTAACAAACAGCAACGCGATCTGCGGGATCTCACCGGCAAAATGCGTGTAGGCGAGGACGATCTGCCTAGTCTCGAATATATCGAAGATCCGTACATCCCGAAGCTCGATCCGAACTGTATTACTCCCTCGCTGGACGAGGTGTACGATATCGACGAAGATGACGGGCTAATAGGTCACGAGGAGCAACACTGGTCCGATGAAACGGAGCTGTATCTCCGCTCCTTAACGCTCGATCAAATACTCGGAGTACCCTCCGACGATGAAGACATCGATCCAACGGCTGAGGTGGAGCTTCAAACCGCAGAGGCTGAATTTCATCCGCCGCTATCTTCGGACGAAGGAGATACTAGTGAATCTCGTCACCGCACTACAGCCGGAACAGCCGGAACGGATCCTGGTGATCGGTTAGGTGTGGGCATTTGTTTTGATCCACCCGCCAAAGACGGTCGCGGAGGAGCAAACCCATCGCCGGGCAGTGGAAACGTTGTGCGAAACCTTCTATCCAGCAAACTGCTGCTCGGTGGCGTTACCAATCGACGCATTCGCGCACTATTCAATCGGCGCAAGATTCGCGACGTGCGTGTCACTTTCATCGATTTCTCGAAGCCATATCTGGCGCGTATGTCCAGCGGTGATAACTACAAAAGTTTCCTCAACATTGGGAGTGCCCCAGGTAAGCAAGAACGGGCCCGCGGGTTTGGTGGGTGGCACAGGCTTGTTGCATAAGCTTGCACACCACCAGACGTTCTCGCAGTCCGTGAAAAAGAAAACAGTGCTTACAAAATGTGTCGAACGTTACACGAAACCCTTGAAGTGTTGATGTTTTGTTTTCTTTTTCCGTGACGTCAGCAAGATCACCGGCAGCGCTACCAACAGAGCGCGGTGAATATTTTAGTCCTAAAACTGGGCCTCGTTGCAAATGGATTAAATCATGCTGGTGCTATTTTTCAAAAACATTTTATATTATTTTCCCATGATTCGTCTGGTGCGGAAAAACAGATAAGACGAGATAAGTTTTTAGGTTGGAGATGCGCTTAAATTCTAACAAAGTAAGCACAAATTTTGTGTATGTGTGTGATAAAAATTGTAACTTAAAATCAGTCCGATTCTACCGTAGACAATCGTTTCAACCTGTGTTTTGAACAATCCCTTTTATGTGCGCTAAAAAAAATTAAAGGCAAAAATAATCATAGTTTCTCAACTGTATATCAATGTGTATATCGAAAATCCTATAAAAACCCGAGTACCACACAAATGAACAGATATAACTGATCACAGTGCTTTCTCCAAGATTGTCATAGTTAATTATCGTAATAAATAAGAGAACAAATTTTGTTGGAATCAACTGGAAGAAAATACGTTACATTTACTTTAAAAAAAACATTGGCCCTTTAGCTTGTGTTTTGACGGCGAAAGACGGACGAATCGTGCGCTTATCGCATAATAGAGATAGTGCGGGCAACGAGAGTGACCATTTTCGTTGACATATTTGTACGTGACGAGCTCCGCAAACGAGTGGTTGCTTTAGAATGGTTTTTATTCTTTTAGTATTTACTATTTGCTGAAGTAACATTATTTAATAACGACCATCCGAGCGGAACCAGTGAAAGGTATCCAAACTTTCACATTCCTTTTTTGTGTCCTGCAACCTTTACGATATTTTAGTGCTTTTATGGGATTGTAATGAATGTGCTTTTCTGTATCACGTGTTTTTGTGGGAAAAAGCAACCGTAGATTTTGCTGCTAATCACTTTTGCGCGTTGTAAATACCAGTACCACCACATATAGAGCTACGTACGAGCTCATTGCGCTACGGACCACAAAACATAATGCGAATAAGCTGTCGGCGTTGCTTTTTTGGTTTTTTTTTGTCATTTGTGTGTGTTGATAATGAAATCATACGAACGATTGGCCTAAATGGGGGTTTTGTCGAGCGAAGGTTCTTTCACTTTTTCATGGCCATTGATTTTAGTTACAATCGCTGCTTGCTCGATAAGTTTCGTGACAATTGAGTTTAATGGCAAAATTTACCACATGTTTTTCAAAATTTCAGATTTTGTTTGATTTTTTCGTTATTTTCGCGTGTCTTGTGATCGTACTGTTACCTAAAATTACTGACGAAGAAGAACATATTCACATATTTGAGTTGTTTTTTTTCTGTTACCCTTGACAAAGCACAACTGTACCATAGAAACTGACTTTAATTTGACGCGTTTCTCAGAGCGTGTAGTGTATCATATCACTAAACTTCTAAAACGATAAACGAACAGCTGTTGAAACATAAGCATGTATCGTAAGCAGGAGAACGTACGGCGGTATAAAGAAAGTCTATGCAGACACGTTGCAGTGTGAAATATTTCACGAATAACTACTTTTGTTTTGAACCTAAAATACGAGCCTATTAAGATTTGCACGTAATGTTTGCTATTTTGTTAATATTTCTTATGACTTTTTAAATTTTTTGTATGAGTACTTTAGTGTATACAGATATTTACTTTTGCCTAATGCATACCCTTCCTCTCTATTGTCTAATATTTATTTGCAGACAATTCTGGCAAATTGTCCGATGCATCTCCGGTTGGATCCATCAGCTCTGCGGAAATCGCAAATGAATTCTCCGGCCTCTCAGCCGAGGAGCAAACAGCGCAGCGTGAGGAATGGAGTCAGGTAGGTTATTTCTTCGATCGCTTGTGTGTTCGTGGATGATCGCGATCGCTCTCAAATATAACCGTTTTTAATCGCACCACCACTACCCAACCCAGTATCACTTTCCGTTTCATTAACATTTGATAAATTTGCGTTGATGGCAGGAACTGGCACGTGTGGAGGAGGAAATAACCACCTTGAGGACGGTGCTGCAATCGAAAATGCGCCACGCTAGCGAACTGAAGCGCAAGCTGGGCATCACCGTATGGAAGGAAATCACGGACGACGTAAGCCAAGGATTTAAGAACGTCAAAGAAAGCAATGTGTAAGTATGTGATGGAATAAACGGGAGGCGAAATCCACTAGGCAGCACTGATTGCTATCGTCGATAGAATCGACGGTGCGCTCGTTTGCGACACAAAAAAGTCTATCTTTGCTATTTTTCAATTCAACTAACGAGCGCGCACGAAATGCTACCGGATAATCGTGTGCAATTTCGTTTTTATTAAACCACCACAAAAACAACGTCAATTCCGCCTTATATTATCGTTTTCTTTTGTATGTTTCTTTCATGCCTTTTAAGTTATCAAAGCGTCGAAACGAAGGTGGGCGAAATTACGACCGTGGTTACAAGTGCGCCGATGTAAGTAAAGTGAAGCGTTCACGAATGCTGAATGGTTGATCAATTGTTTTTCGTGTCAATTCTGTGCGCTAACTACCTCCAACAGTATGTTTGCTTTCCTATTAACACCACGTATGCTAAATCTATGTACTTAAACCTTCGACTCGATACCTTGATTGCTTGCTTATATTTTCCATCGGTTGGAACAGTTTGGGTTTCTATCTTGGTTTTGGTTTCGTTGTCATGCGGCTTACTTTCACTGTTATACATATCCTATATTTCGACGCGATAAGAAAATCGATTCGAACGAATCGACATGACTGTTGATCGGTAGCTTGATCGTCCTGTCAATAAGCTTCCGTCTTTTTTTCTTCTGCTTGCATGTAAAAATTAGGATATCGAGAGGGTAAGTCACTGTCTTTTCCCAACACGTACCCTCCTTTCCATTCTATATGGTGCACTAACTAACTCTGAATGTGTGTATTTATGCTCCAACTCCTTTGAATGGCGCTTGTCGTGTACAACTATTTTCCTGCCACTCTTCATGGCCTACTGATGGCAGCACAGTAATGAATGTTCCCTTTTTGTTTACTATGTCTCCTTTGATCGTTACAGTTACCAGAAAACGGAAAGTGCAATCAAAACGACAGCCGGCAAGACGACGTCCGTGATTGGCGGCATTGCGGGAAAGATGACCCAAAAGTTGACGGAAATGAAACAATCCGATTCATTCCGATCGTTTGAAGAGCGCGTAGGTTCCGCGTACGAAAATGTCAGGGTAGTGTATCGAGCAACCGGGGCCAACCGCCCCTTCTGCGCCCTTTCACCCAATACTAACGCCCGTGCCCGTGTACATGTCATTGCAGTCGAAGGTTTCCTCGCGTTCGAGTTCGGTGCAGAGTTTGTCTGATATTCAGAACGATGAACGTCGCAATTCCGTGACCACACCGACCGCCATCCCAGAGGAGAAGCCCATCCCCTAAACTTGCCGGCGGCGGTCTATCTGGCGGCTGTGTATGTGTGTTTTAGCTTCTTGCAGGCGACCGGGGCGGAAAGTAACGCGCTGCTGGTATCGTCATCATTCATCTCTTTCGCTGGGTATACAGGGACAAGCTACATCGCCGAAACGCGGACTATTCTAATTAACTTTGTATTGCTACGTCGTGGTGTAATTCTATCATTTTGTGCTAATGTATGCGCTCGTTTGTAAGTTAACGGTACGCCACGCTATGTTTTAGCATGAACTTGAACGAATCTTATGAAACTGTAAGAAAATCAATCAAAGCAGGCGCAGGTTCTCGTGGTTGGAGTTATCTGGACTTTTCGCTGTCATGTGCCTGTTGGATTGTTTAGTCATTGTTGTTGCGCTGAGGATAACTAAGTCGATAAGACGCGAGCAAAAGTGTGAACGAGTTGCTAAATGGCGGCATTTCCTTCCTTTTTCAAACAGAATGTGTGTCGCGTCGGAACGATAATGATTGAAAATGGCGCCGCTAGAACCAGCTCGGCAGAACGTTAGCACACAACTAATAGTAATAAAAAAGTATCACATTCTCTTTAAAACTATTGATGTATTCACCGATTCCAGGTTCCGTTTTTTTTTTCTTCTACCAAGCTTGCTTGGGTTAAATTTCACCAGCAATTGTGCGTTGGGGTAATTTCGGAAATGGGTCGATTATTCTTATTAGCGTCTATCGGTTTCTTTTCTCGCGTCAGTCGTACAACGGTGCTATGTCCTTTTAAAGACCAACAAATGTGGCTAATCGCTAATCAGGAACACCTATTGATGTTATATACTATGCAGTTTGTGTACACTAACTAATGATATTCCTCCAGCGCGGTAATGTTAGTGACGGTAGGGAAGCTAGAAAATGTACAACGCGTTGTAGTGAAGGCGGATTCATTCATGTGACGCGAAAGCGAAGACAGCAACGCCGCCGTACGCAAGCGTCAACGTTTCACGTAAACTATAAAGGTGCCTAAATTCATAGCTATCGTCCACATTCAGTTTCTAATGATTATTGCAACGATACGATTTATATTTTTAAACATAGCATTCATCCACACACAGAGCTGACAGTGTTGCAGAGTAATTAGTTTAGCTCGTTTTACATAAGTCACACTTTTTAACAAGTACACTCTACCCCTCCCCCCCCCCCCCCCTCCCCTCCCAAACGTTCGTCTCGATCTGAACATACAGTAAAGAGCAAATCAATGTGTCCCCCAGCCAGAATAGCTTATTTCAACACGTAGACAGGCGAAGAGATGATTATTTATCAATACCTTGTTCGTACTTAACGAACGGTCTAGGAAAGTAACTATAAAAGATATACAACCCTCAATAAAGGATATAATTTGAAAACATTCAAGATCTTTTCTTTTGGGGGAGTGGAGGGGAACACGTGTCGTCCATCGAAAGGATAATGTTGGAGAGTTGCCGTTCATTTTTGCCGGATTATTTGCACCTCTTGGAAACTGGAAATGTAAAATGTCGTTTTATACATATTTTGTATCCCACGCTGCCGCAGATTAATTAAGAGAATAATAAAGAAAATCTTCCGATTTCTGCTGTATTTGATTATTTTTATACTGTTGTTGTATTAGTTCGTACTATTATTGAATTCGTAGTTTTGAACGTTAAGTTAAAAAACAATCAACAGATTGGATTGTTTCTTCTGATTAATTTACATCTATTAATTTACATTATTATCTATTAATTTACATCTACATCATTGGAATTTACATCTAAGGAGGCGAGTGACAATGTCGAAAGAAAGGAATAGCTCTAAACAGGGAAAACAACCGATAACCACCAACAAAGCAAAGTAGGCGATAAATTACGTGCGGGTGACAATCAGATCGAAGATCGCTCACAGACGAGACGAGACTCAACTTCAATGGTTGAATAACTACTTTTCCTGGGTGGTGGTCACAACAGTCTTTTGCACTTATATATTTCGGATGTGTTCTTTTACACACACAAAAGAATATTCGACGATGTATTTGTGTTTTTTTTGTTTTTCAACCGCTTTCATCATAACTATATGCCATATAGAGAGATACTTGGTTCTTTACAATTTCGAATTATGAGATAACGTTGCGTGGGTGCACACTGTAGGGATAGATGCTTATGTTTTTGTTAAGAATAAGGGATATTTACTTTTCTCTGCCACTCGCATGCTAGATAGATGTAACAGTATTGCGTCCCGAGGGTATATAGATTAAAAACAAACACAAGTGAATGAAAACAATACAACGGAAGCCACAGTTGATAGGGAATAGAGCGGAAAGGAGCAGAACCAATGGCAAAATAATATTCACATTCGTGCCAACAGCATTTGTGCGGCTACATGATTGCATATAGAGAAAACAAGAAGGCTATTAAACCGAACCGCTTTGCCCTACCATCGTAACAAGCTTGCTTGGAAAATTTTAAATGAAAACAGCCAACAATGTTCTTACCATTTGTCCGTGAAGAAGTCACGATGCTCATATGTTGATTTCTCTACAAGCGATGGTATGATAGTATTGTCATGTCTTTTTTTATAATTCATCTAATACATAGCAAGTATCGACAATGGACAGGGAAAACAACAAAAATACCCCAATCGAGGGAAAGATTTGGAATGAGATAGCGATCATCCTTCAGAAGCTGATCTGATATCTAAGCTGATTCAAATTCGCAATTTAAAATCAAAGCACCTGCTTCGAGAGGCTAACAATAACAAAGATAACAATGAAAACCTCCCGGCCACAGCGCGGAAAGAAGGAGAATTAGTTCACCGATTGTTACACGTTGGAAAGGATATCGGGGATAGCACACATTATATTGCTGCGGGACCAAACGAAACCCGTAAACGGATAGGAGCTTTTAAGAATACTAGGTGCACCGTATTCGGGTAAAGAGAACAGCGATAAACAATATTTACAGCTCCACTAGTTCTACGCTTAGACGAACATCGATAAAATCTAATGACGTGTGTTGTTGTTGTTTTTGTCGCTAGGTATGCTATATCGTTTCGTTTTTTGTTGTCTTGGAACACGATTATTTAACCTTCTTTCCTGCGGGTTTTACATGATGGCTCGGCACCTACCGTGGAATCGTTTGCCCGATGCGACGCAGCTTCATAGCTTACTTAGTGTACTGGAAATTTTTGTGCACCGTCGGTTTGATGTCGTAAACTAGCGTGAGGATTTCGCTCAGCAGGGCTGCTTTGTTCACCGAAATTGAACGGTTCATCTCTACAATCTTGTTGGCAGTGTCCGCATCGATCTTGGCCGCCACTCCCTCGCGACTGCCCATGTGCTGTACAAATTCAATCAGACAATACAGCTTGGTGAGTCTCATTGGTCAAACGAGCACACGCACTTGATAGTTTACTAACCTTCGACTCGAACTCTTTAAACTGTCGTTCCCGTTCCTGGCGATATCGCTCTATTTCCTCCTGTGCCTCTTCCTTTGCCTGCTTCAGACGACGCTGTTTTCCTGCGATAGAATATCACAATAGTGAGTTAATTATTCAATAACGATGGGCGACACATCTCCCATAATGCTTTGCGGGCTAGGGCTGCCCCCGCAAGTGGGTGACCGTGATGCCTGCCCCTATAATCTCGTGCGTGTTATCGATTTTTCTTGATGACACTACGCGGTAGACTCCCAGCAAAAGATAAAAAGCAAGAACTCATAGCTTACGTTTTCTAGCTTCGCCGACTTTTTCTGCTGCTCTCTTCTCCGCGGCCAAAAGTTGCTGGATTCCTTGTGTTTGGCTAGCCATTTTAACGTTATTAGTCTAGATTTAATGTACGCTTTTGCGTTGGGAAAATTGTCCAATCTTCAAGAAATTCCACGCAATGAAACAACCTGAGGGGATATTAGGCAGGTTGGATCATTTAATGTAAATTGTTTCGAGCTTCTACAGAAAATCGAAGCAATTTTTGACGTATAGGGCCAAAAGTCTCAACTTCTCTCTCGGATTGCAGAGTTCAAACGATAAACTGCTGACCTAAATGTACATCATCTACACACATTGAAGGAAACTTAAGCTGCCCAGTTTAAGCTTTACAATAGATGATTTTAAGAACACCAAAGCTATTCTACATTGGTTGTCCACTTAGATAAAACATAGGTAAAATAATGTAAATCTGCGTCTCTATGAATTTGAAAGTAGCGAGTTTTTCTCCATATTTTCTTCTTCAAAAGTGGTGAAATTCATTTGCGGTCTTTAATGGTGGGCAAAATTGCTTTTTGCTCCGAAAATTGATATTTAAGTATGTTCCACGACGTAAACAGTTTAGGGACACTAGGGTAAATGCACAAATTGTTGTGCTAGCACCAATTGTTGTGCTATCGACGGGAAAATGGAAAATATAAGCAAAGCATGTATTCAAAAATCAGTTTTGTCTTGTAGTTTATTTTATTTATCTATTTGTCAAGACTTTTTACAAGTATTT
>KI915054.1:1626253-1651091 GCA_000473445.2 Anopheles farauti
GTGAAAACGCTGTACAAACTCGTCCATAATTGGTGCACTTACCCTATAATTTCTTTTTACCATACACAGTTACCCCAGACGTCAAACTTTTCCATTAAAATGGCTACCTTGACAGGAGAGTGGTCACATTTTCACACCTATCTTTGGTATAGTTTGTTATTTTTTAGTCAAATTTGTGTAGTGATGGGAGATCTAGCCCGTAATTCCTATCCTAAGATTGGATTCGATCCAACAAAATGTATTCTCAGTTATCCGGAGGTCAGGAATACGGTTAAAAGACTTTAAACAATTGTTTGCCGTATTCCAGACCTCCGGATTCTCGGATGATTGTTTTTTTGTTCATACTTTAAACACATGTTGATAAAGTGAAAAGATTGGACAAATTTAAGCATTTTACGGAGATGCGGATAATCCGGATAAAGCAATTCGTTTAATTAAAAGCTTAATATTAAATGTAAAGCGATCGTTTCTTACGAGAAATAGAATTGATTTCAAACATCAACTTCAGAGACAACTATCACGATAAAATGTTTAATAATAATAATACATAATTTACCAACATTGATATTAATACCAAGATGATGTTTCAGAGCCATTTCAATGGGAAATTACGAAATATATTTAGATCTGAACAGCTTGTCTTATTATAAACACAATATAAAACGCATAGGAAAATTTCAACGATCATGCGTGCTACATCTCCGAAATCTATACACTTTGTTTATATGTAAGAACCTTGCAGTGGGGATGCTTGGGTAATTTTGACGGCTCTGTTGTAGCTGAAAAAATATTATGAACTAACCCCGCGTCGTCACATTCAATTGAAGCAAATAGATTGCATCTAAAATTATGGCGACTAAAATGCCAGAAATTCTTCCTTGCACGCATTTTTAATGTTAGTTGCTAGGAAAACTACGAAACTTTGTTCTACATAACACCGATCGTCGGGCCTACTGCCCCTGTCACAGCATCAAAAACGGAGTTGCTGGGCGCGTTTGTTCCGAATGCTGCAAACAGTGTGCGAGCGAGAAAAAAACATGGCGTCGGCTAGGCGCATTTCAGTGTTATTTTGTGCCTCATTTTCGTAGCGTTTTCTCAATTAATGTTGCGAAACTAAACGGACGACATCCGGCAGCTGGAGTGAAAAAAAGAATCTAAAGTATAGGGTGCATATTACCAGTTGCGATTGGTGGCGTTTTCGTTTGATCAAATTCGGAAGTCGTATCTATCGCATTTGGGCGGGCTGTTGGTGAGTGTGCTGTGTGGTGTAGATAACATACAGCTGTAGAAAACTACAACGGTTCCCGGGTTCAACTTTGCTCGCAGCGGAAGCCTTCTAGGAGGGAGAATATTATGCAAACAGAAACAGAAATTGAACAATGTCAAGCTCTGTGTTTAAAGTTTACGCCACCTCCAGCCGGGACGGGTTCGAGAGTGATGCCGGTTCGAGTGGCGGAATTGGCGCGAAGCAAAGTGAACTAGACGGACCCGATGCCGTTCCTGAGGATTTAAAAATTGACTCCAATCTGGTCATAGTGGTCAATAAGGATGGATCGGTTTCTGTGGATCAAACTACGCTGCAGAGCATACTAGGTAATATTTATAATATTTAACAGAATAACAGCAAAGTTTTGTTTACATTAAAAAAAAAGAAATTTGTCCAGACTCACATTTTACTCTATTTATTGTGTGATAAACAACAATAGAGAACGTTAGGAAATATTGTTTTTTTTTTAACAAAAATTTTTGATTTACTTCGTACATCCGTCAAATGGTGTTTTATTTTAATAGCTATTTTTTCACCGTTACAGCTAACGAAACAAATGATACCTCCGTGAGCGTGGTACGCATTTCATCGCCAACACCAAGCATTGAGAATGAAATCGAGCAAGAGCGCCTATTGAAGGAGCAAAAGAAACAACTCGACGCTGATGCAGATGCCGCCAGTTCGAATGAAGATTCGAACGAGGACAGTAATTCCGTTGCCGGTACCAGCTCCGCTACCTCAAGTGTGGTTGGCATAGTGACGCGCCGTGGTCGACCGCCTGGCAAGAAGAACGCTGTCGCGATGTTAGTGGAAGAAGACGATGATCCGAAGCACGTTAGCTTGACGGTTGAGGCTTACTATTCGCCTCGGGAAGCTTCTAACTTCGCGGCTCAAGTGCTTAGCCTCACTGGGTATGAGCATCCGCTGCGTAAAGAGGCGGTAGATATTGAATTCTTGAAACGCATTGTTTCGAATGATCACTGCTACACACCGCTCTCGTCACCGACACAAAAACTACCGCCCCGAACATTGTTTGACGATGTTGACTCTTCGGAGGAGTCTACCGTTAGCGTCCGGTCTAAATCAGATACCGGTAGCATTGCCGGAGCAAAAATGGGCAACGTTCGAAATATGGTCGCTGTGAAGGTGGGAAAAGCGAGCCCGATAATCACGTCAAACGCAACTGCATTGCCGCTTGGAAAGATCGGCCGAAAAACGGGCACATTACAGCAAGAGGACAAGAAAACGGCCAAGTCTAGCTACCATGTGGGAAAATCAACTCCAGACGACAAAGGCGATGAGGAGGATGAAGACGTTTTCGATTCCGACTACACGGAAGAGGAAACGTCCTACTCGGAAGGGGACGATGAGATGGATGCCGATTTTAGTGTGACTGGACGAACGACGATCAAGAAAAGAAAACGACCGGTCAAGAATAAGCTGTCCCCCAAAACGCCGCTCCGGCATACGTATAAAAAATCCGACATGAAAGATTTTGCGACTGAGAGCGCATACAAGGAAGGCGACAAACATAGGTCAGGCAAGTTGGGTGGCAAGACTGCAACACCCTCTGGAAAGCTAGTACCATCACAAAAAACGGTCGGTAAAGCTGAACAGACGGCGAAAGCGTTTTCAGCCAAGAAAGACGTTCTGCACAAGTCGCACGGGAGTTCGTCCTCGTCTGGTTCAACGACACCGACGACACCTAACAGTAAACATTCGCTTACTGGCCATAGTGTTGGAAAGCTTCAGACCAAATCTGAAGCTAGCCAACCAAAACAGCACACCCCAGCTGCTGTTATCTCCCCCGTGTCAACTGTACCAACCAGCACAACGGCACCGAAGAAGGAAAAGAAAGCAAAGTCGAATATGCACGATGCAGCGCTGTTCAGCGATATGTCTGCATTGTTTTCCACCCCAGATATTATTAAGAAGGTGAATGCAAGTAAAGCTGCAACACCGACTGTCAGCAACTCTGCTACGGGTGGTGGAACACCGGCACCAGTGGCGACCTCGGCCAGAAGTGTGGTTCCGGTGAAAACGTCTCTTGCATCGCCAATAACAGCATCTCCCGGACAAAAGCCGCCTATAGTTCCGACACTCGTTACAGCGTCTTCCAACCATCCGAATACTCCTTCCAGCAGCGAACAACGTGTGCTGGACCTGGCCGATGCAGTTGGGCAGGATAGTTTAAATCCGCCCATTTCTATCCCCCCGATGGCTGGAACTTCTACACAGTTGCCCGCAGAGCTGCAACTTCCACGGGTTGTGGAAGTGCCGAATGTTTTAACGGTCCTGCAAACGCCTTCTACTGAGCCTGGTGCGCCAATAATGAGCACTTTAATGCCCGAGGAAAAACCAATCGCACAGGTGGTGACACCTGTCGTAGGAATGCTACCAGACACGAGTATCCTCGACGCGCTCAACAGCAACGATGATACGCTCCCAGAAGAGTTGCTCGAACACGTGGCTGAGCTAGCCAAAAATAAGGAACTACAGGAAATACTCGACAAACAAGTGCTGGGCGTTATTGGCAATGAGGCACTGTTGGCTCCTCCGGTAGTGCCGCTTGGTACAGCGGAAGTCGTCGGTGCGAGCATGCTACCGGAACAACACCTGATTCTGCCCATAGCCCAGCACTCGAACCCAACCACTTTCCCGATAGTTGCAGTCCAAAATCCTGCGCCAAATACTAGCGTAGAATCCGCGGTGCAACCGGTGCCGCCACGAAAGGAAGCGATACAAATTCGACGCAGTGATGGCCGCGTAATAACGCTACCCCCTATCGAGGCACCAGCTACTCGTGCATCGAAACGACGCGCACAAGGAAGCGGCAGTGGCATAGCGAATGTGACGACAAGTACGACGACGACGACGACGACGACGGCAACAACAACGCCGGTACGTCCGACACCATCCAGTGTTGCCAGCGGTAGCGTAGACCCGACGGTACCGTTAACGGTTGTCGAAAGTCCCAGGATCTCGAGACGTCAGTCGGTGAAAAGTGCATCGACTCCATCGTCCTCTCGGCCTGCAACGCCGGCTACACTTGACGCTGGCCCAAGAGAGTCGGAAGAGCCAGGCGACCTGGTTATTGACGAGGCAGCGAAAAGTAAGCGAACTAATAGCGTTCGTCAATCCGTCGACAACAGTAGTCGGTTGAAGAGGGTAAGCTCATCGAACGTAGCCATTGCCATCGAAGCCGCCGCACAGGACGACGATTATGAGTCGGATGAAAGCTGGAACTCGGAGGATGACCCCGATCGGTAAGCATCTTGGCCCTGACGAGCAGACTTTGTTCACACGATTTATGTTTCTTTTTTCTTTCTTTCTTTGATTTCCCGCAGCCTTTGGTGCATTTGTAGGCAACCGCACAATAATCGATTCATGATATGCTGTGACTCGTGCGAAGATTGGTTTCACGGCAAGTGCGTCAACATCACCAAAGCGATGGGTCAACAGATGGAACATGACGGCATTGAATGGACTTGTCCGAATTGTCTGAAGAAGAAGCAGGACCGACAGGTAAGATTTGCAGCAATGAGTTCGGTGTTTTTTTTTCTTCATTTGAGACTAACAAAACTACTCATCTTAGCAACCCAAGCTTATGGCTTTTTGGCAAAAGAGCAGCAGCGAGGCTTCGACAGCAGCAACAACATCGGCAGTAGCAGCAACAGGAACAACAGTAACAACAACTGCAACGGAAGCCACACCCGCCACACCGAAACCAATAGCAACAGCACAAAGTCCTGCTCCTCCTGCTGGGGGGCTTTGCGTTGTTTGCAGTAAACCAACCAAACCCAACTCGATTTACTGTAGTGATGATTGTATCCGCAAGCACGCCGCAACTACTGTCGGAAACGCGCAGCAGACGGTGCCGAAGAATGACAAGCCAAAGGACCGTACTAGTGTTGCCGCTTCGGCCGCAACACCGTCGGCAGGCGCTTCCGATGCATCGAACGACGCTCAAATGGTGATTATTTTGATGTTCATGTGCCCGAGTGCGTTTTAGTTTATGTTAATCGTTTGATTGTTCACCTACAGATCATCGTTATGGAGCGCAAGACTGGACGATGTTTGACGGGGAAAAATGCTCCGTCGATAGAAAATTTGAAAAAATGGCTTCAAGCACATCCGACATTCGAGCTCGTACCGCCTGGATCCGTACAGGCTTCAATCATTCTCGCCAAACAGGCCGAAGTGCGGAAGCAGCAGCTCGCTAAGGAGGCGGCAGAAAAGAAGAGCAACACGTCTAATGCCAACATTGCCTCCACGGCCAGCGGAACCAGCAGCCAAAATTCACCGAAAATTCAAACACAGCTCAAATTTAATGAGCAGAAAAAGATAGTAATTTCCACACCAAGCTCGGCCAACGCATTGCAACTGTCTGGAAAGTCGCAAACCACTCCGAAAGTACTGACGACCACGAGTAAGCAGACGCCCCAAAAGGTTGCCGTAAGTGCGTCTAGTCCCGTTTTGGTTGCGAAAGCTGTTGCCACGCCACCCGTGCGGGCCGTAGCAAACGCCGGACAGCAGCAAAAGTCGAACGTTCAACCAACAACGCCGAACAGTGCGACAACGGCCAGCAACAGCAGCAAGCAAAGGAAATTTTCACACACTCCATCACCGGTGGCGTCCGGCAGTGTCTCAGCGGAGCAAACCAAACACTCAAGAGGTTCCAAAACAGCCACCACACCTGGTGGTGAAAATATTCGGGTAACCGTTAAGAAAACGTTAAAGGTACGCGCTTTTTACGCTCTCCGCCTTGGTGGTGATTTTGGGCGACTCCTTCCCATTAATGTTATGAAATGCTGTTTTCTGGTCTTACTCACTACAGGAACATTTGATGCAACGTACTGCCGAGCTGCCAGAAGATGGTACTATCAAGCGACTGACTGAGGAAGAGATCGATCGCTTTGTGAGCGATACGGAACATGAGATGTTTCTTCTTTTCAACAAGGATACCGGGATGAAGTATCGGGCAAAGTATCGCTCGTTAGTATTCAATATAAAAGATCGCAAGAATCTGTCGCTGTTTCAGAAGATATCGGAAAAATCCATCGAGCCGAAACAACTGGTAACGTTTGCAAACGCTTATATCTTTTCCCATACCTTCTTCTCATTCGTGTACTGCTGTTTGCCCTGTGTTTTGTAGGTGCGCATGACTGCCGATGAACTGGCGAGCCAGGAGTTGGCACAATGGCGTGAAAAAGAAGCCAAACATCAGCTGGAGATGATAAAGAAGTCGGAACTCGATTTGCTCGCCTGTGCGAAAAATTACGTGCTAAAGACGCATAAGGGCGAGGAAGTGATCGAAGGGAAAACGGATGATCGCGTACAGTTGGATCCATCGGCACCCCTGGAGGATGTAGTGCAGCTGCTGAACAATTCGGCCGTCAGTAGCACTAGCGAGTTGGACGAATCATCGTCCAGCTTTTTGGAGGGTTCATATCGATCGAAAGATTACGACTACGGTGGTGTGTACGGTAAATCGTACGCTGGCATCTATGGCAGTGGACCAATCTCTAGCAGCAGCAGCAGTGGTGGTGGGGCCGCAATGAGCGGAGGTAAACCGGAGCATGCCGGAGGAACTTCAACATCATCTTCATCGTCGCGCAAAAAAGAATCTCGCAGTCGGAGCAGTCGCAGCCGCAGTCGAAGTCGGGGAAGAAAGCATGAACGCGATCGGTCGCGGGATCGCAGTAGGTCCAAGCACAAGCGGAAACGCAGTCGCGATCGTAGCCACGATCGAGACAGAGAGCGAGGAGAGCGTGATAAGGAGCGCGATCGTGAGCGTGATCGAGATCGTGATCGTGAGCGGCACCATAAGGGACGCGAGCGGAGCAGAGATCATTCAAAGCATGAGAGAAAGAGTTCCCGGGAGAAGGAAACATCGTCGAAAAGTACGTCGGAAAAACGGAGAACTTCGACTGCAAGCCGGGGAACGGACGGTACGGTTGAACCATCGGCAGGTAAAGGCGGTTCCCTCGAATTGGAGCGTAAGGAGAGTAAAAGTAATGAAGCTCAAAGCAAAACAGCAGCTGGAGTTTCGAAAAAACGCGACGACACGACATCAAAGGATGGTGGTAGCGCTAAATCTGCGCTCGTGTCGGATCAGACAGTGCAGAAGCAACCAATTAAAGCAGACGAAGGCGGTAGTACCACGGATGTTGTGCAGGATCCGGTTAAGCCAGCCGATGATGGTGAGAAAAGTTCGGTGGTTGTGTCCGCTGAAAGCACTAACAAAGAATCCAAATCTGATCAAGACCAAGAACCGACGAGTACGGTAACAATTCCAACGCCACCGCACTATCCGTACGAGGGTGAATCGTCCGAGCCGACAAGTAGCGGCGGTGATGGCGGCGGCGGTATTGTCGATGAACAAACGCTAGAAGCGGAAAAGAATCACTGGACGGGAAGTGTGCATATGATCGATGTTGCGAGCATCGAAATGTCTATCCGCGCCGTGAGCGGTGATATTCATGACGTGGTACGAGACTTCACAGAGGATCTCAACATTTGCGGCACCATCAAGCCCGAAATCGTTTGGGAGTACATCGGGCAGATAAAGAAAAGCCCCAACAAGGAAGTGTGTCTGGTGCGATTCCATTCGCCGGAAGCAAGCGCCTACTACACGCTGTACAACCATCTGCATACCCGCAAGCGGTACAGTGTGGTGAAATCACCGTCATCAGCCATAAAGGACTTCTACATCTTTCCTTTGCCGGGGGATCAGATGATACCGATGATTCTGAAACCGCTGAGGGGCGTGGGCATAATAGAAGGTGACAAGAAACCGAACCTCCTGCTGGGGATACTGGTAAAGATCAAGGCAGGAAAGCGGCCGGCATCACTAGCTGCACCGGTGTCGGCGTCAGCTACTGTGGCAAAGGTAAGTGATACTTTATTTCCATTAAGTGCGCTGATGAAAGCATAGATTTTACTTTTCTTTGCGTTATGAGAACAAAGTAAGAGAAAATACTCCCTATCATAAAGCTTTTTTGTGACATAAAAATTCTATAAAACAGATGATCAATAATATTGGGATTTTGTGATTGCAAGCTTTAGAAAAGTTTAAACTTCCAACTATTCGTGCCCGGACATAAAGTTGCTTACATAACCGGCAGCCGGCAGTTGTTGATGTAAATTTAATCGAATTTCTTTTCTCTCTATACAGCTTGTTCGGCACCAGCCGAGACCGGCACTAAATACAACATCAGCTGGAACGTCTGGCCAGGCCACATCTGGTAGTGGATCGTTGACGCAACAAGTGATCTCTAAATACGCATCGAAACAAACGCATCCATCGGTCAGCACTGGTAGGGAGCTTTCTAGTGATGCTGGTGCGGTCTCACCAAAAGCTGCACTATCAGATGGTAATTCGAATCTGGATCCGATTGAGGTTCGCCCTGATGCCACCGGAACAGAGGGATCTCATTTGTCGGCATCCGATACACTTGCTGGTGATCCGATGGATGTGGAAGTGGACATGGACATCATCAAGGCACCAATCGCGGGAAAAGGTAGGATTGTTTGATTGTTTTTTTTTTTTTCATTATAATTTTGGTTCTATCACGTTTTTCGGCAACGTTAAATTTTTTGCAGCATCCAGCATTGTGTCCACCGAGGGGAATAGCAATAGTAGCGTAAGTGGGTCTTCAAGTCGAGTACCGCCAGAAACGAATGCTATGCTGATAGACGATGACGACGATGAACCATACTCGCCGGGAGGTGGTAGCGATGATAGCAACTTTGCGGATGTTACTGCTATCGTCGACACGTCGAAGGTTACACGAAGTAGTACTGCTGTACCGGACACAGTTGTTGACACGGATGAGGAACGGATGCGGATCGCGATGGAGGAACTGAACCGAAAGATTGCCGAACAGAAAAACGAAATCATGGGGCTGATCACCACGGCCGATCTGAAGGAGGAGGAAATCAATTCCGCATTGCCACCTTCCCTGATCAACGAAATACCTATTCCACCAAATTTGTCACAAATATTGGCCAGCATTAAGGGCGGCAGCGGCGGTGGAGGATTGATCGCTAGTGGCGCGGCGACGCCCGTAGGAAATGTCACCGAAATTGTACCATCATCCAGTGGGTTGCTGAGTTCGGAAGCTTCGGTGACGGCCGCGACGGAAGCGAACGATGATGACGAGGAATACAACCCTACGACACCTTCTCTCTACTGCGCCTACAAGGCAGCAGCATCATCGGCAATTCCCTATTCCGCGATACCAGTGGCAAACAGTCAGGGTGACATTGATGAACGTATTCTGCCCGCTACGCTACTGCCCGCTGTTGCACCGATTGTACCAGCTGCAGCATTCGATCCAACAGCTTCGATTGCGGCTCCTGTCGCAGTGGTTACGAACCTTTCGATGGGCGCATTACCTTCGGTTGACAGTGTTTGTACACCAGCCATTGCCAGCAGTTCCGAAGGTGAAAGTCGTTTGGCAAAGCTGTCCGAGGAGGAATTGCTGAGCATGGTACCGGATGATGCGATTCTGCCCGATTCTTCGTCTAAGGACTCGTAAACGAATTAGTGCAGAGCGATTGTAGGTGATTCTTTAAAATACCATTGCTAACCTACCTACATATATGGCTTCATCACTACTAGATGAAGCTTATTTAGCCAAGACACAGTAGGAATCATTGCCAGTGACATTTTGATCAAAGTTACATTTCAAATACAGCTTTAAGTTCCGGATATTATTGATCCAGTAACAAATATCAGAAGGGACAGTACATGTTCGTACGGTACAGTTTGCAAGTTCATCATAAAATACGACAGTAAGGTTGGACGTCACTCGGAAGGTGGATTGCTGTCAATGATAACCAACGTGCACGTTTCTGTCGCAACGATCTTCATTCCTGTCTCGTGTAGCACCTGAAAGCACTCTCTCACACATTCACATGCACTCACGCAGTGTCACTATTGATAGTTACACTACCCCAGAATAGTTCTTTTAATATATCCCAATTGCCGATTGCACCGTTCGATATTGGATATACAGTGATAAAAAATATAAGTAGAAAACATAAGTAGCAAGTGGTGTTACCCGTTACTGTACCGGGAGATTATGGCTTGACTCGTATATAGAGCACACTAGTTGTATAGTAGAGCATACTGCTTAGATATTGAAAGTGAGAGTAAGAAACAAAATGCGCGTACTCACAGTTGCAATATAATTGATAAATGTAAAAATCACTCATATGATTTGCTATGAATTAAGTGTAGCATTAGAAATGTGTATTCATTTTATTATTGCCCAAATATGTAAAGTATAAATATATGTATATGTATGGAAATAGATGTTAGATTAGATATTTTGAAAGTACGAAGAACAAACATTTTGGAAATGTGATTTGTGAACAGAAAAAAAACCTAAACAAACACACAACGGCATTTATTATTTTGTATATTAGTTTAATCACAAGGAAAGGGACAACAAGGATGAAGGGAACACAACTTTTCGTCTAGACAGTTTCCTGAGTAGTGTTCCAGTGGCGGTCAATGGCCATTCTTTGTATGACGATATGAATGAAATATTCTAACGCCTCGAGGCTTCGATGTTTCTTTGCAAACGGATCTATACTTGATTAAATACATACATTTAAGAATATACTTGGGGTATCGTTGTTTTTGAATTGTGAAAGAATTATTAACCGATGACTACAACCTTTCTTTCTTTCTTTCTCTCTCTCTCTCTCTCTCTCTCTCTCTTTTTTTATCTGCTTCCGGCTTACTAGACTAATTTTATAGCTGGTTAGTCACTCCTAGCTAGGAGGAGACGGTCGTCCGAATGTGGGAATCATAGTACCGATCCTGTTGTGTGAAGGCTGGCGCCGCTAAGCCTACTATGATTTTATGCTTGAATTCTTAATTATCTTACTTGAAAAAATAAAGTTATTTAAGATTGCAGGAAATGGATGACAAAATTACAAGAATAATGGAGGAACCCATATAACCTAAATAATTTCTTGCGTATTAGACTCGTTGATACGCAGCTAACTGAGTATGCTCACCTCAAATATGTTGACAAAGTACAGGTCGCAAACATCGACAAAACGTATTCAGATCGTTAAGAAACCGAGGGAACGTAGAACATTCGCGGTAGTTAACAGTTTTACTTCTTCTGAGTATTCTTTTGCGGTCGCGTACTCTTAGAAATGGTGTATGCAACGAGCTAAATGACACAAGACATGTATAGGAAGAGGTGAGCATTGTACCTGCGCACACTCCTCCTTAATGTGAACTTTTCATTTGATTACTTCTCATAAAGTTAGACTAGCTCAAGAAACACCTGGTGCTTTATAAGGCCTAACGGTTCGGTTGTTCTGCTACACCACTGGTAAGGGTACGGATTCCGATGCCTCTTGAAGGCTACTCAGACTCTCCGTACACTATTCTTTCTCAAAACGTCCATGGCGTCTAGAACGGTAATATGCCATTCCACTCATCTGAGCTTGGGTTTACTAGGTAACCCAACCCTTTGAGAAGATGGATTTCAAGGCTAATTTGAGAGGAGGGGGACTCTCAGCGTCTGCATTCATGTTGGGGTCGGTTGAAGTCTTTATAAGTCCTGCCTAAGGACTCTAACAATATAGGAACGCACTCGCCGGCGACACAGGCGGCTGAGGGATAGACCTTGCAAGACATCCTCAATACTACCGCAACGGATGGACAGCTTAGGATTCGCCAGTATCAAAACAACCATGACGGACCTACGTTCCGGAAAAGGACTCACGATTGGAAACTCGGTACATGGAACTGCAGTACCCGAATTCTTTCGGATGTGGTGGGGGCCCGAGGTTTCGGGGTATCAGCTCTTCAAGATATTCGCTGGAACGTAGTGATGGAGCTCCACTATCACAGTGATTCCTATTGCATGGTCGATCAGTAATCGGATGTGCAGGTTGATAATACAAGTCCTTTTCTTCTACCGTAGCATTATTAATGTGCATAGTCCGTAACTTGGGATCACCGATGACGAAAAGCAGATAAGAGATCTCACTGCACTGGTCGGACGGGAGGAGGAATATAAACCTACGATTGGTAGTTTCAGCGCACGTTAGCTGAACAACGGTCTTCGCATTATGAATTATGCCGCTTCCAAGTAGGTGACCATTTGGAGCACCTTCTTCCAGCATCTGGAAATTACCACAGCAGACCACAAAATGATCACGTTTGAATCGACGGAAGGTTTTGATTTCTCTGATGTAATCGACGTCAAAACATATAATACAAATGCACAAACGTCGACTCGGACCATTTCTTAGTTATGGTAAAGTTACGGCAAAAACTGTCCATAGTTAATAAACAACGAGAACAGCCCACCTCTCAGCTTAACATGCACAGGTTCAAACTTACTGTTGTAGAGGAGAATTTCGCAACAGCGCTTGGGGAAGCGCTACCGGACGACAATGCACTCGCATCGATGACTCTTGCTGCCCACTGGCGTGTGGTGGAGCAAGCCATCAGCAGTACAGCCGTGCAAACTATTGGTTATATGTAGCCAGAGGAAGGAATGGTTCGATGATGAGTGCAAGCGTGTACTATCCGAGAAGAATGTAGCTCGTGACCGTATGCTCCAGCACGAGACCCGTTGTTGGGTATGTAAACCTTGGGCAAATTCGTCTGTCACTGAGCCCGATCCAATCGAAGTAGTTATGGTTATTGGTCAGTTAAAACTTAGACTCTTAGCAACGCACTCGTATTCGAAATAGCTGAAAAATCTAATGAATAAACGAATTACGATACGTTCTAGGAAATGAAGCTCCGTTTCGAAGAGTCGGACGAACAACTAAGCAGGAGCAACTAGCTCAGTCGGAGGAAACTCGCAAATTCTACAAGTTGTTGAACAAGGCAAGAGCGGCATTCTTACGGATGAATTGAAGGTGATCGAAAGGTGGAAGTGCTACTTAGACGTACACCTGAACGGAGCAGAAGCGGATTCAAGCAACGAATTAGCATGAGCACGGGTGATGAGGTGGCCACCCCATTCTTGGATGAGGTTTCCAATGCCATACATCCAGTATTGGTACCAAACATCTAGTATACAAAAAGAGCGACAAGCTGGACTGTGTTAATATCCGAGCAATCACTGTCCTTAATGCCTACAAGATCATGTTCCGAAATTTCTTCTGCAGACTAGCGCCGCTTACCAATGATTTCATCGGAAGCCGGTTTTGTTGGAACAAGCCAGTTTTGTTGGAAGAAAATCGACATCCGACCAAATCTTTATTCTGTGCCAGATCTGCCGGGAGCACCAAATACCCATGCACCTCCGGTTCATCGACTTCAAGGCGGACTACGACACCATATCGGACTAAAATTGGGAATACCAACGATGAATGGTGTTCGGTGGAAGGTGAGAGTGTCGAACATAATGTAGGACACGTTTCGCTCTTACCGGGGCCTTATGCTAGGCGATGGACTCTCCAGTATGCTGTTCAACATCGCTCTAGAGGCCAGTTCCTGGGCTTTGCGGATGATATCGCCATCCTCGGGCGGACATCTACGAGGGTGTGCGAGGCGTACACCCGACTGAAACTAGAAGCTGCCAGGATTGGGATATCGATCAATACGTATAAAACGAAATACCTGTTTAACGGAACGAAATACCTGTATTGTTAGGGGAACGTGTGCGTGGTAATACGGGTTCTATAGACTTCTAAGATCCAGACTTCAAACTCATAGTAAGAGTGCGATATACCGCATTATGATACGTCCAATAGTCCAATACGGGCATGAACCTTAGGTCATCCTGACATTGGACGCCAATAACTTCCTCGTTTTCAAACTGAGAAATTACGAAACCGGGAGGTTACGATCTATTTTCGGTGGGGTATCCAAGCAGGTCGTGTGGAGGAGGAGAACGAACCACGAACTAACAGAGCTGTTTGACGTATCAGACAGACGCCACGGAGACGGTGACGGTAACGAAGGCTGCCAGGATACAATGTCTGGCACATGTCATGAAGATGTGGGACACATGTCCTACCAGGAAGATGTTCGTCAGCGACCCGTTCGGTACGCGGTGCAGAGGAGCGCAGTGCGCTCGTTTGCTGGATCAAGTGTAGCATGACCTGAGCGACCTGGAGCAGACCAGATTCTTTAACATAATCTCGATCTATATTTAGGTACAAATTCAGTCGGAAAACAAAACTCATTGAAAACTAGTCGTACAGATGCTAGTAGCTGACTGGTCATATTATATTCAGATGAATTTTGATTTATTATCGGACACACCACTATGAATGAAGCTACGAAGATGCGTTTACTACAAACTTGGCGAAGCTATGTTTGACGCATTCGAGAGAAAGATATACAGAAGAATTATGCTACCAATATGAGTGAACAGTTCGGATACTTTTGTAGCGCCAAAGAGTGACGAATCAGTTGTAGCATGAGATAAATAAGTGTTTTCCATTTACAATGTTATATTCTAAAATGGATCTATTTTGAGCGATTTAATGTTTCTATTATTTGTTTTCATTATTATTCTTATATATTATTATACGAGCGTCTTTTTTGAAAGACATGGTATTGTAATAGTTAACGTAACGTGTAAATTTTGTGTAATGGGCGTATATTTTTTCTCCCTGACTCTTCTTCCTATTCCTGAATATTACTCCTTCCTCCTCCTCTCTCTCTCTCTCCCTGTCTCTCTCTTTCTCTCTCTCGCTCTGTTGTTCTCTTTTCCTCTATTTGTCATAAAAATACACGGCCTACCGTATTGTCGATAATTTCTTCTTCGCTGACGTCACGACCTAAGCCTTGCCTACTATGTTACTGGCTTACTAGGATAATTTTTATCACCAATTTTTATTTTATCTACGGAGAGATGGTTTGAATGCGATTATGGTACAAGTTCTATCTTATCCCGGCGCCGGTGATATTTAAGACTATTTAATTTTAAGATAAACTTTTACGTTGATTTCATTTTTTTATGAAAACGTTTCAAACTATATTTATTTCCTGCGAGTTTTGTTATTTCATATAGTAGATATAACTACAAGAATGCAAGATATCGTGGTGTAAAGGGAAAAACTTGACATTTTTCTCCAGGGGGAAAAAGGCATTCTGTGAGAGCGTCATGTTACGTATTTTTAATGCGTCACCGATTGACCGGACACGTTAACGATAATCCCTAGAGAACGTTTAAAGCATCTCCTCTGCGTGCTCAGCGTCGAACGTTATGTTTGTATTTGTGAAAAATTTTAGGAGTTCTTCCTATGCGGTAAAGATGCGAGTGATGAAATGATGCATCGAAATTTGCTTCACCTTGCAAAAAATGCGAGAAAAAACGACGCATATCACGCGTAGCCTTTACTGAGGAACGGTGCGGGAGTGACACTAAACGTTCACAGTGCATTAATTTTGCACAACTAAAAATGAAACTCACGATGCCTCACCCACATGGGCTGAGAGAACACGGACTGAAGTGTCAGCTAAGATCAGCCATTGGATTCGGATTCGTACCACTCATTGATGTAGCGCATCATTGCGGTACGATTTCAGAGTTAGCAGGTTAAAATAGAATGAGAGTTCGGAAAGTTTGGTCCACCTTTCAATTAGCCAAAGTTTGAACATCAATTATCGAACCGCCAGGATAGGAGCCCATTCGGCTGGCAAACGGATTCCGCTGACGGATTCATTCATGAGAATCATTCCTGGTGCGAAGCGAACCTCAAACGTTCCGTTTAATTTGCAACACGCATGTTCCGCAGTTCACTTTCTCGCCAGCCCACAGACCACAGCACTTGTGGCCTCACACTGGGACCGTCGTCGCGGTATACACGGTATAAAAGTAAACGCAGCGCTAGTACGTCGGTTCAGTGTCCCGAACCGGAAGCAACAGGTCGCATCCGGCGCACTGGTGAGGAGGTTCGTTCTACGCGTGTTTGGTGCTTAACAATGAATGCGCTTCACAACGCGACGCTCTTACATGATTAGTGCAATTTGTCATTGCAGTGAATATTGTGAAATATTTGTGAAACTATGTCGTTCAGTGCGGCCGTTGTAGTTCATTGTACATTACCGTTGTAGTACAAAACATTAAGCCATTCGTTTCATTAACGTTGCTTACCAGCCGATTGGATATATTGTGTGTGAGTGCGCGTGTGTATTTGTGGTCGTGTGAACGGCGAAGGATACTGTTGGTGTAGCCTTAATTTCCAGGTGTTTTGAGGAAACATTACAGGTCGTAACAATGTGGCACCTGTGGATTGTTCTATTGATATTTACAACGGGTAATTATCATCCCTACTTTTGGTGTTACCGTTACGAATGGTTAATGGTGAAGTATATTGTATCTTGTCTTGCGGTTTTTTATGGCAGATATTACCGTTTATTTGATTTTTATGTCTTAGTCAATAGGGATATTAAAGGATATTTTAGTATTATAATTTTGGAAAAAAGTTTCAGTGGCACAATGTAACGAATGTGATCGTGTTCTTTAAATTATTTGCAGTTTTTGACTAAGCGTTATTAAGCTTTGACCGGTTTTCTTATTTTTGTTGAAATAATAATATGTTTCTTTACAACCACAGTTGTATTCCGCTAATTTTAAATTTATTTTTTCGGTTTAGAAACACAATTTTTCATATTGAAAAAGTATGATTTACGAAATGGTATTGGAAAAGTACGTAGAAAAAGCGTGAAAAGAATGGGCTTATTTTGGAAATGATAACAAACTGGTATGCCAAGCACGTCTTACACGGAACGTCGCGTAGCTAGACCAAAGATGGCATATTATTAGCGAACCATTCGAAACATTAGCCATCACGAGCACCAATACGGGCGACGACCCATCGATAACGAGTGATAAATTACTTGTTAGTAATTATTTATGTACGAAACGCTTGGTGGCATTTTAAAAGCGATATTTTTGAAGATTGACTAAACTCACATAAATCCATAAATGATATGTTAGATTGGTTTGCAGGCGGTTCACGAGAGAAATATAAATGTCATTCGAACATTGAAGTTGTCTAAAATTACATTTAATACAAAGTAGGCTATGCAAGGGCCAAACTAGTGTAACGTTGATTTCATGGAGCCCTCCATTTCACATTTTGCATCTGGCACACACTTGTTACTTTGAATACAATTAGGTGCAATTATTTTTATTTTAATTTAACTGAACGTTTAGAAGAATGTTAGCCTGTAGTGGAATGTTGTTTTGATTGATTGAATGTTTTTGATTGATAATAAAACAAATTTTAAGCGATTTTTCAACACGGGGAGCTGTTTGTTTAGTTTGATTCTACAGCGAAGTGGTCGTAATTATAGTCGAATTGAACATTTTTATTCAGTATAACCTTGTTAGTTGACAGATTCACTATTAGGTATTAAATCGATCAAATAATCAGCAGATTATCGATAGCGTGCTTTATTTGGAAACCTCACTGTCCTGAGAAATGCCTCGAGAAAAATGCTCCAGTTCAACATAAACTTTCTCGATTTATTATATGATTTTGTATGATACTTATGGTATTATATGATTTTATAATGAAGCTTTGAAAGATTGATAAGACCCATTCAAATTCAATCCATAAGATCCATTGAATTTGTATTACCACTTGAGTCAATGGACAAAATGACAAATCAAACAAAGTGGTTAATACACTTCTTGCGTTAAGCATACTGAACTACAGGTATTTATCTTGTGGAAAATTGTTTAACTAATTAGTTATTGACTTAATCATATCACAATCACTTATCATTTGTTTCAGCACTCAAAGCTATAGGTATGTTTTATTTCTTATTTTATAATCTATAGGATCACAATGAAGGTATCTTTTAAAATTGCTTAACTCTAGATCAGATCTTCCTACCACTATGAACAGATCAATAATAAAACAGAACCGATTCAATCGAAATAGTTGAAATGGTATAAGTGTTTCTATTCAATAAACATTCCTTTGTTTTAAAAATATTAGAACTTCTTTACATTACGTGCACTTCCACATTATGCTTTTTATCATTATTTGAGTGGTTTCTTATATCGCAAAATGACTAAACATTTATGATGAGATTTTTATACAGCGAATTGTTGTGCCAAAGTAGAAGAACTTTATATTTAACTGACGAAAATTTTCCTTGCTCATTTTTCTTGAGACAAAAACTGCAACCTTAAATTCAGAAGAAAGTGAAATGAAAGCATAAGTTGAATATTGTCGTTGGTGCTCATCAGATTGCATAAGTTTCAATAGTAATTTAAATGTTAACCTCATTAAAAAAAATTATCCACCTAACTCCGCCTAATGTTCTCCTAAAAATCTCTGTTTCAACAAGAACTAACGGTGTCTCAACCCGCCGCCAGATTGTTCCTTTTCAGATGGGACCGTGTATGGCAGTGTAAACGAAAGTCCTGAAGACACTGGCCATGACTCGTCGTCCTCATCCAGTGCAAGGTCCCTTGCAACTCAACCGATCGATTTCGTTGATACCCGTCCTGTTGGATTGCCCCAAGAACACATGGGCGGTGGGGAGCGAAAAGAGACGGATCTGTTTAGCCAGCTGAAACACATGCAACACCTACCCAGCAGTGGCCACAGATCAACTCCGTTGGCGGCCTCCGAGTCGGAAATGGCCGGTGTAAGACGATCGCTAGCGACAGTTCTGCAGGTTCTGCTTCCCTATGGTCGACTTCAGCAACGCCCTAACCCGACGGTAGACGAATCACCTAGGTCCTTGGAAGAGGAGGCTCTGCTCGGCGAACAACCGTTACCCGGTGGACCAGATACGGCCAACTATCTGCTGCATGGAAAGCTCGTTGAAATTGGTCCACGGCATCGCAGTGCATTGAGCAGTCCAAGCGAACCCGAGGGCCGCAGTGCTGTACCGATGGATGATTCCTTCGGAACCGTTGGGCAAAAGCGTGCCGCTGCCCTCCGCTCGACCGTAGCCCGTCGGTCGCATGTTTTGCCCGCGGTTACGAGTGGTGGGATTAGTGGAACGGAGGATGGCAGCTTCATGCCTTCCATCAGTGTTGGTGAGTTTTACGGTACGGTCACAATGATGAAACTTCTTACTCCATTCCGTGTATTCGGCTCGGCACACGGTTGCTATGGCAATGGCACGCTTCCAAAACTCAACTCTCAACGGCTGCTTCAGTGCTTTCAAATCAATATTATCTTCATCTTGTCAATTTACAGAGCAGAGCAAATTTGCTATTTGACTAATGAATGTGCTTTGTAGTTTCTATTGTAAATATTATTGCATGCAGTTATATCCTATTTGATATACTTTTTTATTTCAATGCATCATAGGCGGATGCACAAATCGACTACTAAACATCGGTTTGTATGTTTAAAATTTTATGACACACAATATTGAAATAAGCTGAAGTGTGAAAAATAAACTTAAAATTAAATTTATTTTGTGCACATTTTTGAACATAACTATTCATAAATTTAACGATAAAGCCTATCTCGTATTCAGCTTAATGACATAACACTTACACTTATATTACATATGTAAATAATGAAATCTTTGCATGTGCAAATTTATATTTACTGTGATTTAATAAATAACATTTTTGATAAGGTATTCAGTGGTTTCTTCTAAACATTCGCCTTGACAGTTTTTAGCATCGTATTACTCATGTATGAGCAGATTAATTTTAGCAGAAAATAAATCTAATTATTATTGTTTGCAAACAGTGCTGCTTTGTAGAATTTTGCAATTTATGTTAGTATCATGTTTGGTTTGATCGTTAAAGTTAACGAGACTATGCAACAGTAGCAAATTAAATAGACCAAAAAGTAGTATTAAAATTCGTTACAAACTATTTAATTGGCTACATGGGTGGCATGAGCATGGGTGTCGTAATGGAAAATGTCCTCTCGCCTGAAAACATCTGTCGTCATGTTCTCCGTACGGTAACTGTTCGACGCACTTTACATCACACCAATTGATTAGCGGCAAAAATTGATTGATTGATCACCTTCCTCGGTGGTAGGATTGGCATCGCGAACGGGCTTGATTGTTGTAGCCATTATTCATAGGTACCGTCCCATGATGGCTTAGATCAACGCGGTAGCTGCCGCGAGTTGAGCATATTGCCATAAATATCCATTTTAATTGCCAGTTCGTAGACACCGGTGGATAATACTTCAACGCGATATAACCGGAAAATGGGCGAGATTGTTGTATGGCATAACATGTATCATCGTCAGAGGTTTTCCTAATGGCGAGCACTTTTTGCAAACGACGCACACCAGCACGGCTCGGCGGCGATGGACGAGCTTTCTCACGCTACACGCTACCGTCATCCGTGGTAGTTGATAGTTAATTCGTTTACATGTGATAGCGGTGATTTAATTCATCCGCACATCGCATGCACGCGCACATTCGCGTTCCCAGAGTTCGGTACGCAAATCCTATCGCCCGCACATCACCGCCTGTCGGCAGATGATGAATTATATTTCGCACCCAGCAGGCGCTGCAACATCCTTCGTAGTAGGCTAATAATGTTCATCGGTTTGATCAGTTACCTTACGCTTATGTGTCGTGTTTCGTGTGGGATGTTTTGGCTGTATTGTGTAATGTGTAGCGTTAATTGGCGTGCTGGCGGAGGCGTATGCTTGCAAAGACATAACATCCCATCGCAATGCCATCCATTTCAGGGGCGCTAACAAATTTGGGTGATTTCTTCCAAAATCTCAAACACAACCTGGAGTCACTCGAATCGAAGAACCTCAACAATGACCAGGTGAAGCTGCTGGAGGGTCAGAACATGATCAGCAATCTGCGCAAAGGTAAACCCAACTCACGGTCCAGCTTCGTCCGCCACGCACCAAAGCCCCAATGACTCCCGGGTTTTCTGAAGGATTCTTCTATTCCAGAGTTTGTCGAGGACTATCCAAAACCGGCGGGCAGTGCCGCTTTCCTGCACGCCATCCGGAACTATCGGCCGTCGCACCGGATTCGAGCGCTAGTTTCCACCGTTCCGGAGCTGTACCGTGGAACCAACTTTCACGATCCCGTTTACATGCTTGCCGGACTCGGAAAATGAGCTATCCACCCACCATCCGACCACCGCATTCGATCTTACTGGCGTCCTGCTAAGTTGATGAGCCGGCGATGAAAGCGCCCAACCGAAACGTCGGTTTGCAGCGGTTAAGCATTCAGCCACACTCTCTTCCCGAATGCCAGCTGAAGATCGCGCGGATAAGGTGATGGCTGGCTTGAAGACGATCTACTAATGGCCTCCCCACTACACTCTACCCGTAATGGATCTTATCGGTTCCATTTATTGCCCTGCTCGTGTACTGATTGTAAATAGGTGCCAATTTGCTGTAACAAACTTAAACAAAAACACACTTCCACCATATCCATTCATCCAACTATCGGTCAGATGAAAGTACTGCTACCATTATCGCTACCGTTTCTAACACTACTACTACTATTACGGCAAATAATCTTAAACACAATAAAAATGTGTTGATCATATCAAGGATCAAACAAAGCACCAAAAAGGAGTGGTACAAAAAAAGAAGATATTATTCGTTTACCAAAATTGCTAAATAGGCAAAAACAAATTAGCCCGTAGTACCAACCAACTAATTGATGTCCGAACATGAAATTACGAAAAAGTAAACTTCAATCATAGGTTCTGTTTGAGGAGAAGCTAGTTATGAAACCGAATAAAAAACTAAAATAAAAAAAGAACACGCCTTGGCCAGCGTTGGTTAAAACCACGCGTGAATGGGAACAGGGCGATTGGAAAGCTAACATTATTCACGAAACCGGGCCGAAGCGATTTTCAATATTACATGTCAATAAATTGTACCAGTCAGTTTCGCTTTTGATGTGTGGAATAAATTAACGATCTCACAGTTTTTCTTCTTTGTTCTTCAATTTGCTTGAGGCACCACTCTATACGTAGTCAGGCACGAAGTGATTGATTGAATGCGATTGCTTTATTTATTTTTAATAGGTTAATTTACATTATTGGAAATATCACAACCACGTCGTTTACAACAGCTCGAAGTTACAGCAACTATTAATAATTAGTGATGGGTATGGGTGATGGTGATAAGTATTTGTTATAAAAGTGTATTTGCTACAAACCATTCTGTTACATATATGTAGTTTCGCTTGTTACTTTCATCGTCTTCTCATTTGTTATTAGATTTTTTTTTGCTATTTTCTTTGATATTTTTAACGTAAGAAAGGCCGCAAAAAGAAAATTCTTATAACCAGGATCAACAAGGATTTATATTTATATTTATATCAATTTATATTACTATCAATGAGTTGTCATAGTTACTTTTTAATCAATTTTAAAAGTTCTTTCCCCTCTTATTTTTATTTTTATTTTTTTTTCTTCATTAGCACAAAATATCAAATAATTCTAAGCATTCTTATCACGTCTTATTTGGCTTGATTATGCTCGTAGTAGCATCGTCAGTTATCATCTGTTAGATGAGTTCAATCATTCGCTTCTTTTTCAGCGCCATAAGAAATATTGTTATACACAGCAAATAAACTATTATCAGAGGTTGGAATTCAACGATGAATGATGTTCCAATTCTTAGCTCCTTTAAAACATGAAATTTTCATTCATTCAGTTGAATGTTATTTTATACTTTTTTTAAATTAAATTAATATTCTTGTTCTCGCTCATTTTTCCTGACATAATGATCGAAACCATATAATTTTAATTAAATGTAAGCCGTGTATACTTTTCATTAAATAAGATGTTGTTGTGGTCAGGACGCAGCCATAACTTACGCAGCCAACCTACTCGCTTGGCGCTGTCTGGTAACTGACAGCACACGAAGTGGTGTAGTGTTCGGCGTGAGTTTTTCGGGTGTACCGAATACGCAGGGAGATGCTTTCTTTCTCTCTGTCAGAATTGGTTGTAATCGGATGATTGACGGCACAGTTCTTCTTCAGCGGCCTTCGAGGTGAACGGACGTTAGACTCCACGCGTCTTGTGTACTGTGAGCGTGCGTATTTTATTATGTGTTAACCTTTTAATTGTTTTAAAATAAACTGCTCGTCAAAGGACATACAACGTATTAACAAAAATTTGGTCACTGTACTGATTATTGCTTCCCACCTGAGAATCTTCAACTAGGACTCTAAAAAGAGGACCTTATACAATTTAAACAGGGCCCATGCGGCGTGTATGAATAATAGGACTACGGAAGTCTCCGTTTCACCCAACAACCCCGTTATCAAAATCCCATCTTGATTGTCTACTGTTATGTGACCGGAGACATAAAAAATGCATGGATTTTAAATATTTTCATAGTTGAAGGACAAATCTCGAATCTTTAACTAACTCAAGGCCCTACGCGGTCGCGTACTTTAGTCACAGGTAAAAGAAATTTTAGTAGTAATTTTATGGGTAGGTGCTATCGCATAAGTTTTTAGAGTTTGGAGAAGTTTTTGGAGTTCCCCTTACACAAGACACATTCGGGTTTCTTTGCTTGGGTTTCTGTCCCATGTTATGGCAATGGGGGGTATCAGAGTATCCAACCTCCTCTATTACAGGGACATAGTTATCATCTCATTATTAGTTCAAATCGTAGAATAGAGAGATTAGCTCATCTGCAACGGGGTATAACGCGACGATTGATGTGTGTGGCGAAGAGGAACGTTGAGATATCGAAGATGAGAACAAATTTGCTATAGAGCAAAAAGACGAAATAGTCATTTATTATGAGTACCTTCGCAAGTACAAGCTTGGATGTAAAGTTTGTCGAGTTTCATACGCTAGGCTGATCTTCAACTAGTTGCAGTTGTTTGATAATATGGCACGATAACACTTTTGCTATTCAATGGTTTGCGGTGTGGTAGTAGTGACCAAAGTCCCGCCCCTATCGTTTTTCCGGCTCACTAGACTAATTTTTACTACCATAGCTTGCTTATTCATACCTCACCAGGGGAAGACGGTCCGATTGGATTCATAGTACCGATCCTGACGTGTGAAAGACCGGTGCCTGCTACCACTAAACTATCGGGCCGCTACAAGGTATGGTAACCTGATTGGCAAAACTGATTGGCTGACGCCAGTGCGTGCTCAAGAATTGTTACAAACAGCAGCAGACTATTAACCAATAACTGATTAGTTTGGAATAAACTATGCTGCAAAGGCCAAAGGATACAATTGGTATGAATTTTACCAGGAATGCATTGTAAAGAAAATAAGAGAACCATTACGTTGTTAAATATGCTTTTGAGAACCGAACGAACCAGACACCAAAACTGTTGGATTATCCAGGTTATTTTAAACAAAAGATGAAGGGGTATCCCGTTTTTCATGTTTTGATCATTCTATTGATCGGATTTGGTTCTAACGCGTGGAGTACAAGCTTAAAATTTTGCTTCGTTTAAGAGGCTAGTGAATTATTATATGAATCCTACGATGTACTCCTTGCACATCTATCATACATTGGATTTTGTACAACCTAGACTAGACCCGGCAAACAATTGACAGCTAGTTTGTGGGCGAGGGGTATGTTGCGGATAGCTGAAACGGGGTGAGGAGAAGAAAACATGAGAGTGTGTGTAAGAAAGTAAAAAAGTGTTCGTGTTTG
>KI915054.1:1660376-1696386 GCA_000473445.2 Anopheles farauti
TACGAAATGCGCATGTGTGCGTCGCCGAAGATTACTTAGGATCGGCGGCCGAGTCGGCGGTATCAAGATTTGTACAGTTTTTTTGACGGGAGGGGAGATTCTACGAGTAAAGCATGACCACTTTCAAATTTTTTTTCAAGTTTCCTCCGGTAAAAAAAGTTTTAATGATCTTGTTCGGAAAGATTAGTCTTTGTGCCTAAACGTAGGTAACAATAATTTAAGATTAATTCTAGCTAAGCCTTTGAATGCTAAAAGTAAATGCTAAAAATTTCGAAGAATTTGTTGAAAAGGTAGAATAAAACAGATCAACGAACTAATTTATTATGTACGATAACGTCAAAAATTGCTGTCTGTACAAACTGCTACTTGGGTCTGTGATAGTTACATACGTCACAGTTTGTTCATTGGGGAATAATATAGCTCTTCGCGGGGAGTCCGATATAAACAAACAAAACGTAGAGTGCGTTTTTATGTAGTGCATTTGTTTTAATAGTGGTAAATAGGTTTTACAACGTAAGTAAAAACAAAGTGGCATATCTTTTTGTTAAAGTAAATGAACGTCCGTGGAAAAATGTTACCGTTTTTGTACATGAATCTGAACACGTTTACTGAAACTACAGTGTTAAAGACGATCATGTGGTATATATTGTAACCATCGCTAGTAAGGGATCAAGTGCAGCCAACGATGTGCATGTAAAATCATTTATATAGAAATGTTATTGATTGATAGACAAACGATTTTTCGCTGGTTGAGAAAACCTTAGGATATCAAAACTTAGATTAACTCACAAACATAACAAACAGAATAGCTCACAACCTTTGGGCATGCCGGTACCCGAAACGTCATAGTGATGTTTTCCTAAATAACCTAGTTGGCTCTTTGGTAGTGATGTGCGCTCTGTCGGAATCATGCATTCGATCCAATCCGATCTGAAAATGAAAATGAAATTACAGTAAAATTTACTACGAGTCAGGCACACGAATACTAGGACATGAAATACATTTTTCACTAATTCTTGAAAATTTTGTGTTCGTAATCAGAAGTTTCTTTAAAAGTAGTGTAGCACATGTATAAATTTTGTTTTTTGGTGTCGATTTATATTTCGGCGTCGAATTGTAATCGTTTGTTATTTCGGCTGTAAGCATCAACATATATGGATACCGGTACTTAAAAAAATTGCTTAGTTAAATAAGGAGTTTCAACAGGAAGTTTAACAATTTATTGCAGTCAGTCTGGTGTATACAGCCAATACTGGTTTACTCTGGAATTTTATACTATCAGAGCTGTTTAGTAACTCCTACCTAAGGGCAAACGATCCCTATAAGATTGAGGTTCCCGACATGTCGTGTGAAAGACGGCTAAACAACTGGGCCATTCTCGGTATAGTAATCGATACCATTAGTTGGAATTATTACCGGACATTTTGATTTGTTTTGCTCTAGCGTAGATTAAAAGAAGTTAGTAATACAGCGAAATACTAGATTAATTAACCATTTCCTTATAAATATTAATATTATCCTACAACAAACATAATTTATTCATCACAGACGTAATTGTATCTGTGGGTGGCGTACCCGCTTATCATACGCTAACACCCATCAACATCATAGATTGTCCATACCTTAAAACATAAGAGATATTGGATTTCAAACATAACAGCAAAGTCCGGTATTAATTCAAAGTTGAAGAATATTTCCGGTGTTCGTTGTCATTTTTATGTTAGCTAGTCTTGGTTTACCCTTAATTACATATTCGACCACACCACTTCTTGTTCCATCGTAAAGTATCGCTATTTGAATTGCAAGTAAAATTCATAACTTTTGAAGAGAAAACGATAGTTATATATTTTTTAGCAATCAAAACGTCAGTAAACATAATTGTAAATTAAATGCTAGTGTTAAACAGCAATGAATGCTCTGATCCACAAAAAAATTAAATCATCGTATTAAAACCGTGTGTAATTTGTTTGTTATACACCTTATTCGTAAAGGAAATTAGAAGTTTTATGTATCAAAATACCGTAAATGGCAGGTGTTCGAGCATTCTTTTTTCACAATACGGTGATACAACCTTTCATCGAAAGGTTTTGATAGCGAAAAGTGAAGCGATTGTCAAAATGTTGAAGCTTTTTTAGCGAATTCGCATGCGTCGAAACAGTGATGGCATTCTCTCTTTTGCTCAATGCTGATCGTCTACGCTGACCGTTCTACAGTGCGAGAACGTTGTCCGTGCTTGGCGGTCTTGTTGCGTTATCTTTCACGTCCGGGTCGTTCTTGTCAGTCTGTATGTGTAGTCCTGTTTGAGGTCGCGCGCATTCTTTCCAAAAACCGATTCCCAGCCAGCCAAGCCCTAGCGAGGGTTCACCGCAGTTATGCACCATCCTGTGTCAATGGTACCGCGATAGCGATAATATTTCAACAGCAGTGAAAACGTCCTCCAAATGTAGCGGCTTCTTCTGGTAACTAAGCATGGATTACGATTATTCGCAAAACTCTATCACCGTACGCTGATAACGTGTACTATAATGACACCGAGCGGAGTATTGTAGGAACAGTTAGATAGGAATTTATTTCCCCAGTTTCCTCCCTTCGAGCATCTTTCTAGCTCCTCCAGATTTCCCAACAACAGTATTGAAGTACTTTAGGATAACTATAAATCCTGCAAGAGCATTCGTGTGGTTAGTGAAACATTGGACTGCCATTAAGATATTTAGCAGTTATTAGTTCTGCGGCTCTAGCTTCCGTCTGGGCTTTGCTTGCTGCGAGATTGGTGAAATTCTCTTTGTTCAAAACGTACCTACACGTGCGTACACGCAGACATTCGAGATCCGCCTTCTCAGCATCACTTTTGCACCCCGAGGCGGGAAAGGTTTCACAGTCGCATCGATTTATTATGTGTGTGGAATAATTGCAAGTGAATGATTACCCATTAATGTACGCATCTGTCTGCGGTTAGTCAGATAGACTAATATCGGTTAGACTGATTTATATTTACCACGTGCCCTTCGTACAAGCCGAAAGTGTGTGTAAATCTTCGAAACATTGCGTGTGCCAGTGAATTTCCAAAACGCGAGGGAGCAATATCAATAAAAGTCAACAGCGATCCATCAAAGCTGCGTGAGTGCCCGGAGGCGTACATTTAACACGACGTAGAAAAAGTATAATTTAACGGCACACGGCATTAACTAAAAGTATAAGTGTGTATGTGTGTTTTTTAAATACTAATTAAATGTGCGTTTGCAACATCATATTTTGATGTCACAGTGCTAATAAGTGTTTTCGTTTGTGAGTGGAATTTGCAAGTGAATAATCTTCGGGTGTGTTGTGTTGTTTTTTTTATACACCGGCCGAGTAAACGGGGGTCTACTTGGTCAGATATAGTAAGAGAAGGAAATCAAGTGAAGGAAAAGGCAACAGTGTTGAAACTGAACCATAACAAAAAAAAACTGTCCATCAAGCAGTAGCAACAGTAGCAGGCGGGGAAAACATTCACCAATAACAACAACGGTACACTGCTGCTCTCGGCTAGCGTTTCCCGTGTAGCAAGAGAATCTGCATCACCAGCTATTACCAGCCTCTTTGCAGTCATCGTTGGGGTGTGCACATCGAAGCTCTTTCGAACACCACGAGGATACGCTTTCGTGAAGACAGGAAGCACCGAGCCCAGCGTGTGTTGCGGAGAATATAGGTCGAGAGAAGCCATCGAAACGAAGAGCGCACGCGAAAGAGAGTGAAAAAGAATAAAAGGGAGAGAGAGAGAGAGACAAGATAAAATGTCTACAACCGATGCTAACTTTATGTTGTTTTCAAACATTAACGACTGTTCGTATGTTTCGTGCTACTGGTAAGTAAAATTTAATCAATTGCCTTCGCTAAATGTTCGTTAAAATGTATTCACATCGCATTGTTGAAGTTTGAGCATCGTAAGAGAGCGGTAACTAAGGAAGGCTAAGTAGAAAGAGAGATAGAAAAAGGAGAGGAAAAGTTGTGTTTTGCTTGACATAACATTCGCCTACTGCTATCGCTCAAAGTCCCGGGCGCTCAATCAATCTTTTTAACATCAATTTATGTTTTTCTTTCGCCTCGTCGAGCATATATAAACACGTACACCGCACGCACCCCGCCACCATGGATTGCAAACGGTCTTTGTCGCAGACATATTTCGAGGTGTACGCACCCTTTGCACAGTCGACACATTTTCAAGCGAGCGTCATTTCACAAAGAAAGCTTTTGTTTACCTTGAAACGGAGGGCAAGAAAGCATGAAATCGACGGCGAGGAAGAAGAAGCTCGTCGCAGAGATCTGCTCTTTCGTTCTTTTTTATACGCCAATGGAGGCGCCTGGTTGTTGAACGGACGGTACCGCTTTTTTGGAACCAGATCATGCCGGCAAGAAAAGAGCATATTCGAGAAACGAGTGCTGTAGCTTCCACTTGTCGGTGCGATTTAATTTCGCATGGACGAAGCAGGCAAGGATAAGTAAAGGTTGAGGTTAAATGCAATCTGGCACTTCTGCCAAACCCAATCGGTCTTCTGCATTTCGCATTTTGGTAAAAAATGCTAGAAATTCTCACCCAAATCTTTGTTCACTGTGAATCTTCTTCAGAAACCTGTTTATATTTTATTCAACATTCTTAAAAAAAAAGTGAAACATAGTGTTTTATATATCGATGGTTTAATTATTGTATAACCGTGTGGTTCTTTTAATTTTGGATACACACACGTACATTCAATAATAATTATTATGTGTATGTATTTATTGCAGTCTTGCTGAATGTGCTAGAATTGGTGTAATCCAAATGATATTTATGCTATACATTTAAAAAGGTTATGTTACAATATCATAAAAATAATATCATTACATTTCATAGCTTGACTCATCAATCATGATTTAAATTTCAAATAAATGCAAATTGTGCACTGATGAAATCTACTAAAAGATAAAATGGCAAAATAAGATAGATAAGATAGATATGTGGCAAAATATGTGAAACTCATATTCATTTAATTTTTATGCGTTCTTATGGAATAATTTGAGTTGGAAAAGGTAAAAATGAATTGCGCGGTCCGTTGCACATTTTACCTATTAACTTCATTTCCATTACATCCACGTAATTTCATTAGAGCAGAAGCAGCGTATCATTGGTGACGATGATGGGCGAACGGCATTCCACGATGAGAGAAAGAAAGCGGTCTAAGAATGCCATGCGCTTTTTTCTTCATTCTACCCAATTGACATCAAACTGTCCAACATTTATGCTGCCTGAACGAAAGAACCGCTGTGAGAACGTTTCACATGCTTCTTCCGTCGTTAGTTCGTCGTGGAAGTGGTAGTATATCTTGGGTTATCTTTTTATTTGCTGCAGCATGGAACCTGTACTGAATATTATTTTCCACTGGGATGGTTTTTGTCGCAATCGCCCGAACCCAACGTAATATTGCAACGGAAAAAAGAAACCCGTATAGTGTGTTTATCACAATTATGAATATTTAACAGAATGTACCCAAGAGCCAATATTTTGATATCTGGATGTGACGGCTTTTACCTTTTACTTTGCCCTGCTCTAATCAAACTAGCCAGTGTCTTAACACAAATGAAAAGCATCTTGGCGCCGAACATTGTATGGCGCTAGACGGTTTCTTCTTAAAGGGTAAACAAAATTGGCTTCCTGGGGCAAAACATGGGAATTCCTTTGGGGACATATTTTTGTCGTTCCATTTGCACTTTGGTCTTAGAATAATGATGTGATGTGGTGTGGTGTCGTGCTGTGTCTTTTCTCGCAGATCTATCACACGTTATGTCTAAGGACATGTATGTGAATTGTGTGTAAATGTTCCACTGCGTAGTTTTGTTAGTTGGGGACAGCTATCCTATGCTGATTGTTCTGGCATGCAGATTGTTCATACTGCTTTGGATAAAGCAAATGTAAAGAGATATTTTCATGAGTAACGTAGAACGGTGTTTGTTTTATTTTGAATGAAAACATGTTTTAAAGCATTGGTTAAGAAGTCCTCGTAAAAACAAACATAGGATATTATTGGATTAAACAAAATGTTTTGATTTAAGATAAAGTTTTGAATATGTGCTTTGCATTCCCTACAGTGCAAGCGTGAACATAATACCAATGTATTATTTTTTTAGTTTTTTTTACAACATGTTGACAAAAAAAAAAAAATCAATAACAGTAAAAATCAATCTGAAGTTTGTTAGTATTTAGCAGGATGGCAGTCCGCGTCCATTTTCTGTTTATTTGTATAGTGTTTTAATTCTATATAACATGTTTTATATGACTGATTTCCATTAAAAATGTTTCCACGAGATCTATAGTTTACACTATGTTGGTGAAATTATAATAAAACGGTAGATTACGTATTTCAACGTACAAGCAAAGATCAAAACAATATTCCGTTCGGAAGGCTGTTTTTGGATTCATTCTGATATTATTGTAGAAAAGTTTGATAAAAGTTCGTATAATTGCGTTTTTCGAGTTTTATTTCCCAGTTTTCATACCCTTTCATCTTTTGTTTGAGTTTTTTTTATTGATATTCTAGTTGAAATAAAAGCGAATAATGTGAATGGACGCGTGCATCTTTGCATGTAAAATATAAATAAAAACGTATACATGCGCTCATATATTGAAAATATTAAAATTATTATGCTGAAAAGGCAAAGTTTTAATGTATTTGTTACAACTGTATATTGATTGATTGATAATATATTGACCACCTTGCCAAAGCTTGAACGGAGACCCAATTAATATGCACCGTGCCTAATAGACACACGTAAATTTATTTATTATACCTCGTATTAATCTACAACGATTAAAACATTCAACATCACGTGTAAATGATACAGTTTTTTTTAAGAACTGTTCTGAGCGGTCAGCGGTAACCAAGCACTACGCCTACTATGTACTCGCAACAAATGTTCTTCCAACAAATGTGGCAAAGAAGCAAATAATTTTTAGAAATCTGATTCTGCTAAAACTGAACACTCGAGCACCATACTTGGCATCATGAATCATACATGTTTACGAGACTATCGCTAATGTTTCCGAAAATGTGCTGAAGAAACCACAGAAGTCCGTTCTTGTGGCACGCACAAAAACATAGTCTAGAGAGGACATTTGCCAGACGAAAGCCCTATCGGACGATGCCCTTCCAAAAAAGTTGGGCAATTTAAATTATGTTACATGAATAATGGCACAAATAACGCTATCGAATGTGAAAAAAAATGGTGGGGAACATCTTACACACAGTTTCCGTTTTTTAACTTTAAACATAAGAATCGAAAAAAGTAAATCATTTTGAAAAAAAAAAAACGAACGCATATTGTGAAGCGGTATCAGGGCTTTGGGATAGGGATTTGGGAAATTAAAACTGTTCTATTTTATGAACCTAATTGTTACAATACACAATGTTTGATAAAGCTTCATTCGTTGGAACCCATCAAACATTTGCAAAAGATTTCGGAAAACGCACAACATCATACATAATACGATCGGGCAAATTGGACGCGTGAAATTGTGTAATAAGTATAACAATGTGGCAAGCACACTCCAGCGGAAAATATATCTCAGGGGATTTTTGCTTTTGAGCGGAAGTTTTTTTTTTTTTATTTCCTCTCTAGAGGGCGGCAATGGGAAAGCCGGACGACGGATTTTTATGCGCATCGCATGCTAAACCATAATAATAACCACTTCACAGCCTTTTTGCGAACTTGCAGGCATGAGGCTTCCTGTATGTAGCACACGTTCGGACACGTTCCCCCGTCCGGCAGGCGGCTCACGGTCACCATGTTGCTGCACGCACGATTTTCCGTGCTGAGTTCCCGCACGCTAGGCGGTGTAAAGCTAAGGACGCCCTGTTTACTCGTCACCGTACGGGGGCTAGACGGTGCGGTGCTAGAGAATTGTGCCACTCCGTGAGGGAACCAATTTGATGGCGACTTGATGGTGACCGGTGGCTCGCTGGCGACCGAAAGCCCGCTGATATACATCGGGTCCTACCTTGTACGGGCCTTCTCCCACCGTTTCGCTGGTCATACGCCCATAATTTAATTCCATGTTAGTGTTAACCTCACTACGACCCGGGCGACGGTGTTGCTGAACCATGAACCGTCGGAGCAAGTCAGTGCGTATAAAAAAGAAATGGCATGTAGCCGCCGGCGCCCGGCTCTTGCCCATTCCCACGACCTACCGCGGAAATCAAAGTGGTTTTGAAAACTAGCGTCGCTCTCTACGGGTTCGGGATGAAATTCATTCGTGAAGGTCTGCTGCGGTAAAATGGAAATCGTGTGATAACGCTGGCAGTAGCAAGCCAGCCAGCGTCGCATGTAACTGTTGCATTTCGGAAGTAAAATGTTACAAGTAGCCGGAGAACCTACCTACCATCACATACCAAGAGTATGGGCTTGTTTGCGAAACCGTTGAACCGACAACTCACTCAGCGCTAATTGCAACGGGCGAACAATGTCTACAGTTGTAAGATATGAATGCAATTTTTGATACTAGATTGCTATGAATCTTGAACAGGAAAGCAACATATCGCTTGCTATATTGCTATTAGGTTTGGTTTTTCACTACGGTCTACGGACATTTTTCGGCAGTACTTTCCAGCACCAAACGAGGTACATGTTTCCAAACAGAATCCATCAATTTACGGTAACATTAAAATAGGACATTTTTTTTATGTTTTCGGGTGCTTTGGAAAAAAAAACAAAAATCGATTCAAATCGTTGACTTCATTCGTTAAAGTTAAGCATTAGAAAAATAAATATCAAAATTGAATAATTAAATAAATTTAATAATCTTAATTTTTAAAAATAATTTAACCATAGGCACCAGGCAGAAAAGGTGAACAAGGGAATAAGATTGACATGACGAATATTCGATACCTTTATTCGATACCTGCTCGGTTAGTCTGATATGAAGGATTGGGGTCAAAAAGCTTTGCAAGAAGCTTTGCACATGAGAGCTTCCTGGAATATCCAATCTTGATTGCCCTTTAAGGACCGCAAATGGATATCAGTTCTTTTACAGACAGGAACATTTAGAAAAACTAGATTCTTTCAATATTTCATTAGACTCATCATCCATTTTATTTCTATCTATTTTATATCTAAGCGGACCGTATATAGTGTTCGCGATGGATATTGTTGATAAATTAATTCGCCTTGTTTAAATGGTCAATATACTGTGCGAAAAATCATGCATTTTTAAATTTTGCACTGATGTTAAGCAAAAAGCATAAATTTTAGCGTTGATTGGATGTTTATTTCTGTCCTGAACACTATCTAACAAGCATGTCGAATAAGTAAACCGTTCTATAGATGGTAACCTTGTTTATTTTTATGTTTGTACTGTAAAAATACACTTTTTTCTTCAATTAAGCCACTAATATTGAAATCAAGTCATGTTAGTTATACTTCTGAACAATTAGTTATGTGTTTCTTGTTCCAAAATTTTTGTTTTTTTTTTAACGCAACGAAGATACGTTCTCGACGCCTTGATTTTAGAAACGCAAATATCCATCGATTTAATAACCATATTTATATGTTTAAATGAAAGACTTACTAATACAATTAATCTAGCGATGCAAATCGTGTAAGAAAATCGTGAAAGGTGATATGTTTTGTGGAATGATTCGTACATTTCAGTTTCAAAGCAAACTCGCCTACACGCTGTTTGTCTACGGAATGCTAAACATCCTTCTGTATCGAAGCGTCCGGTAAGGTGCGGTAACATTTTCAACCGTAAATTTACAAGCAGCTTTACCACAAATGACGCTTGCGCTAGAAAGCTAGTGACAACTTTTTTAACAAAACCATGAAACCATGGCTAAGATTGCTAAAAGATTAAGCATTTCTCATGATAAAACGTGTAATATTCTACTGGCCGTAACTATCGCCGATTTTGTAGTGGTTATTGTTTGTAAGTTTGCTGTCAAGCATGATACCAAGGTCATGAATTTCGGAACGACGTGCGTGTCCATAGGCTAGACATGGATAAGTGGGTTGTACTGTACGAATAATGCTAACGATGCTAGACGCACATCTCTGAAGTGTACGGAATCTTGCAATCTTTGGCAATCGCTAGTATCACAATCAAATTACAATTCAAATCTTTCCATCCTCAGCTTGTATAGGCGAATGTTGGTGTAGTAATCACCATGTAGAGGTGGCGTTTCCGTGGCGTTTTCAAATGAAATTGGAGCGCAAAGAAAAGGCGAGGCTATTTTAGCTTCGCAAACTCGTTCAAAGTGACCTTCGCCCTCACGTCGTGCATCGTGAGTAATACGACAAGTTAAGCTGGCTGCCGGCCCAAAACAGCATCAGTTAGGAATCATACCAGGGATAGGATTTACTTGAAAGCTTTCGAACCCGACCGACTGTTTATCTTGCAACCATCCGCATCAAGACGCCAGACGATCAAAGACGTGCTTTTGCTTTTATGCTATTCGCTCGCTTGATGTAGTGCTTGTTTACAAGCCTTCTTTGCAGCTGCAAAGGTTTATCTCCAGCACAACCAGACGACCGTGTTTCCGTTGGAATTTTGCGTTTGGTTTTGGGGTTTTTTCTTCTTCTTCTTCTTTTCTTCTCTTTATGTTGCGCACTGCAAAGGTTAATCCACATTCAACCGCCACTTCCAAGGTAGCAGGGAATTTCTGACCTGTTTTCGTTCTAACTACATTCGGTACAACTTATTCGGTTACGGGTTTGGTTAATAGATTCAGAGTTAAACAGGGTGTACTGTACTCCAGTGCACAAGGATGGCCGTGAACAACTCATTTTGCGTTGAATGGTATCAACGTATAAAAGCGATCTCAATCTGGGAAAGCATAGAATAGATGTCACAGTACATTTTGTTTGACTGGCTTGAATAATTGATCAGTGAACATCTTTCGATAAATATAGATAATTTTCGCATTAGTCTTGTGTTCCCTTAAAAGGACGTACAATCTCAATGGTGATTGGGAAAGGTACACGGGGTGTTTTTTTTAGCAGTCCCTTGGCAAATAAAACACAGTGCAAACGGGTTCGGTTGATCAGGTTTGCGTTTCGTAAGAGATGCCGGCGTTTTTGCATCTTGTTTTTTGCACTTCGTAAAGGAATACTCATTGGAGGAATGGATAATAGATTCCACTCGCATAGGCCACGCTATCGAAACCATACAGAATCTATTTGAATAAATCCCACTTGCTGTACTACCTTATAAAAGCTGCCGGCTTTGCTCAACCACAGCTTTCCACCAGGGAATCGAAGCGTGGTGGAGGCTTGAGAATGAGCTCAACTGTAGGCTTGTTACGGAATCGTTACTGGTTCCCTTGGGGGTGTGTGACAGGCACAGATTTCGCCAGTCACACGTTGAACCCGTTTTGCCCAACACTTTATGCGCGTTCCCCGTGCGCGTTGAGTGATAGAGGTTGAATAAACGTCCAGTTGATATTCCTGGATTGTGTGATTCTAAGAAGCTCAAAAAGTGTGTTTCTCATTCGACGTATGTGTTTTTTTTAAGACACGGCTATCCTTTTCCATAAATGTTCGAATTTTGCTTGAAATTTGAAGGCAACAGATGTGCGATTCCGTCTGGGGAATCACTTTTCAGATATTAGTATTCTACCAGATACTTCCAGTTCTTTCGCGGTTGAATGTAGCTAGATGCATGTTTCACTTGATTTGATGGGTACATTACTTTTAACAATTATGAGTCCTACCTAGGCATGTGACAAATCATAAAGTTCTCTTAGATTTTTATATGTACAAATTTCCGTCAGTTGATGGACTGAAAAATAGTACCTATAAGAAACAGTTGATCTTTTATCAACCGACATGTGTGATGCCCTTGCTCAGGCGTCAATATCAATGTGCAAAATTCTACCCTGCGTTCAACGACCTTGTACCCTTGTCTCGGACTGCAAAGCATGCGTTTGCGTTTGTGTGAGCTTTTCTTTGTCCGCTCTGTTCGTGATGCGTAAGTTTCGTGCATGAACACATCACCCGAACAAAATGTGCGTGACGTAGAGTGATAGAATAAAGGTAAGCAACGATGGTGCGAAGGAAAAACTGTCACCAATTTGTTACCTTCGTCCAGGTTGGCACACACATTAAAATTATTTCCAGCTATGATGATGTGGCTAGCCCCAAGGCTAGCCGTAACACGCGCTTTCGACAAACCTTCAGTAGTGACGAGAACACGGGAAGTGAGCTGTCGAAGAGAGAAAAAAGTTAAATCGTGCGCTTAATAGTATAAGACTGAGCATAGGGACCATTTTTTGCATTTCAAACCAGATGTTCGTGCTGATGTTGGTCAGCTCGCTAGCAATGCTTTCTGAAGAAACTTTTCCAATCTGTGAATCTGTCACTGTGGCCGAAACTGGGATTACCTGTAGGTCCTAGTTCTCACATATGCCACAGGGTCGGCGATGGTTCGTACATGGGAGTGCATTGAACTCACCAGGGGGCCGACTCGGATGATCCATCCAGATCCTTCGACCGTTCAAATGTATGGCCTGTTCGTGCTCGATTGTTTCGTTGACGGAACAATTGTAATTTGGTTTTGCAGCCAATTGACTAATTTCTGCTAGTAGCGAGTACTAAGAAGCGTAAAAACAATCGCAAAGAGCATTCGGCGGTTCAAAACTATAGTGTTAGAATTAAGGGTTAGTTAAAAAATTACATGGATATTCAATTATATAAGAATTCAATTATAGGTATAAACACTCTTGACGCACACACTGCTAGAATTTGTTAACTACACGAATTATGCGCATGTACTCGAATGACAAGTGAATGAAAAGTTGGGAAGGCGGAAAGGCGCGAAAAACAGTTCTCAATTTTATGAATCCAATATCCAATACCAGTACATCGTTTAATGTATGAATCAAACATATTTTGAAAGTTAAAATAAGGATCTTACATCTTACAATATATATCAAACATCTTTTGAAAGTTGAATTATACGCATGTACTCGAATGAAAAGTGAATGGAAAGTTGGAAAGGCGGAGGAAAGGCGCGAAACACAGTTCTGAATTCTAAAAATCCAATATCCAATACCAGTACATCGTGAATATATATATCAAACATATTTTGAAAGTTGAAATAAGGATCTTTGTGTGAATTGGTAATACCCTCTGTCCCTAAGAATCGAAGACTTATCGATCGGCAGTTATCGCAAATAACCACTAAATCTACATATTCCATACCCCTCTTAGTGAATACCGTTAGCAATACTCGCATTTACCGCGACACAATCGAGTTCGGTTCCGTTTCGGTTGGGATGAGGTGGTTAATTTAAAACACCACACAAAGCGAACCCGTCGCCGGACGGAAGCGGCATCCCAAAAATATAACTAATTATTTTTCCATTAGCGGAAAAACCTAATCATACCCGGTATTCACATCCTGCGTAGCTCCCGCGTCAAGATGCAAGATGACCGAAGGCATCTAGGCAGAAGCAACATGAAGCTTCCTCAATAAAGCTACCTTGGGAAAACGTGAAACTGGGAAAAAGAAAACGACGACTGCGCTATAAAATCGAGGGTACTGCCGGCCGATTGGCAACGATGGCTTCCTTTCCCGAATACCCTTACCAAGACGAAACACTTGGAAAACCTGAAAAGGGAACGATTTTCGGTGTGAAATCAACGAGCGAGATCAACGCTGGTATCATATTAATTTCACGCTATGGATATTATGTATTTCCATTCTGCCTGTATTGTGTGTGTGTGTGTGTGATTTATTTGTTAATGGAAGAAATTTCCGTAATTAGGGACCGGTGGGCTGCGCGTTCCTGCTCATTTGCATTGCGTGTGGCCACTGGTCCACGAGCGGGTAATGATGAATTACAGCTTACCATTGTACGAGTACGGTCCAGTAGGTCTAGGATTTTAGCTTCTAATCATTTCAAATTTGCTCCCGTGAAAAGCGTGCATGGGCAGAAGTGCTGGAATTGTGGTAACGGTTATGGAAATGTGGTGTGGAGTCGTCGTTCAATCCCTCACTAGCCGTGACTCTGATATGGCCAAATATTTCAACTGAAATAGCCAAAGTTTATGTTCTACGAGAAAGTTATTCAAGCGTGCTTTTCAAAATTTGTGTATGAACAAATCGTTCTGCAATAAAAAGCATCTTAATGAAAATTTCACCCGAAAGCTATGGTTCCTTCGACTCCTCCGTCGCTAAATGTTACGCGAATTTCACATCACACTGTATGCTAAACGGTACTAAAACCGGTTATTTTTATGCGCACCATTTCCCCATCTACATGACGCACGCTCGCAGGCTTCGCCGGCATATACACGCAACTAAAATGACATAAGTAAATAACGGGCAGCGAAAAGTTAATCAGTGAGCAATCCGATTTTCTCTTCTAATGGAAACGATAAACAGACCAGACCGTGTGGCCTGATGCTGCCGTTGATGCGACGCGCGTTATAAGCCGTGTATACCCAGCAAAAAAAAAAAAAACAAAAAATCAGTGATGGTGATATGAGCATTTTGGGGGCAGAAACCATGCTTTCTTGTCCAACAACGGGCATATAAAATATGAATGGCCGAAGCTACCGACGAGCAACGGTACTAAAGTTGGAAAAAAAGTGTAAAACGACACGACGATACACATGAGCAGTGGTGGTATGTAGAATAACAAAAAAAAAGATGAATATTTGCGCAACGGATGAATCTTAAACATTTCCAGCGAATATTAATCGATTGTTTAAACCAGAACGTTCCGATGATTGTAAAAACCATGGCTTTGTGCTGTATTCAGTCTTTTTCGACTATTTTCAATGGGTCGTAGGTTAGGTCAAACGGATTGCAGTTGTGTATGAATATTTTCATGGGATTGTTGCTGTGAGATGATTGGTCTGGATTTTGACAACACTAAAATGTGTTATACAAACAACCTTAAAAGCACACATTTTACACACATTCAAAATAACATCGAACAAAAATGGTTCAATCAAAATGTCATAAAATAACGACCATCACTCTGTACCCAAGCACATTGTTCCTTTTCTGCTACTGTCTCTGGTGTGCAGCGTCTTAAAAATCTTTCAATCTCGTGTCATATTCTTACCGAAACGGTCCCTGTTCGACGTGTCTGCAGCAAGTTAACCATTTAGGTACATTTTCCCAGCGGGAAAATTGTCCGACCCATCGTGCACTGCGTTCGCCTTCCAGTACTGGGAGTTGAGAACGATGGCAAACGTGTCCGTAGTATGGTGGGTTATTAAGTGTTTTTGGAAAGTGATACATATAATACTCATTAACTTTTTCAGTTTTGTTTCATCATTATTCCTCATTTATTAAAAAAATATTTTGAAAATGCACCATAAAGCCAGATTGTTCCTATGGCAGGTTATTGTTTTCAAACATGTCCAATTGTCTGCTAATAGTAAATAAATCACTGTTTGTTTAGAACCTATACGTCACAAACTACTAACTGTAGCAATGAAAAGTATACCGTGAAGTAATGTAGTAAATTTGTTTATACAAAAAGTTTAATAGTAAAAAAACAAGACATCCATCTCGTGAGCCAATTCGTATAAGAGCAAATATTTTTGTTTTAATTGTATAGCACTGGGAGAATTTAATTAAGTTATATCGTGTCTGAAACCCGCACCGTAGGTTCACTTTGAAAAGGGAAAGCGACAAAGGATCGAACAACTTTGTCTAGTAAATCGAACCATAGTCAATTGGTGCTCCTTCGCAGAAGTATAGTTATTTATTCTACTGCAAGGGGTACCCCGTTTCCTTTTCGACATTAAACAAGTCCGTCCGATGGTTATTTCATTCGATATCTTAGGATTGATTTGGCATTTTATTGAGTGCCTTTTCTGACTTTTATGTGAAACCGCTGCTACTTTATTATGTCCGACAAAGACTGGTCGAAAAGATTGATGAGTCGGTCGGCTGCGTCAAGTAGGCTTTGGAAGTGGAAAAATAATTTCGTGTCTATTATATTTCTGTGTGCCTGGGTTGAGTTTACTCGGTTTTGTGAGTGATTTCTTTGCTACATGATCGTTTTATGTAAATTAAGTAGGCCATAAATTACCGTGGCAAGTGTAGTTGATAGTTACAATTGAATAGTGCCTCATGATCGAAGTGTTTATATCTTTATGAACGTTTACGATAAAGAGTTGAAGAGTTAAAAATCATTTATTTTTTATATTTAGTACGTTTTTTGTGAGTTAAGTGATGATACAAATTATATTCTTATCAAAAACGTAAAAGATACAGACTAAAGGATGAGTGCTGTTTGAAATTGTATTTCTATCTCCCGGTTTTAGTTGCATTGCTATGTATTGCTGCAAACATATGTATACTATCCATGACACATCTGACAAGTTTGTAATGCTTTCATCAGCGATAAATATGTCCTTTTACGTTTCGCACAATCGTATTTCGTCTTAAATCGTGCCTCATAATAAAGATTCGCTGCGAATTTTAAAGACGTGTTTTTCGGAAGTGTATTTAGCAAGTTTTTCATCTCTTGCCGCATATCGCTTTTAACATGGAATACATATGTAACAACATTTTCACATTCACAATATCATTACGCTACATAAGTAATTGGACTACGGCACGTTGTTGAGACACGAGCAGCCAAAGTAACCGAGAACACTGGTTTACAGCCTGAGATTGTTAAGGAATGGATACGAAGCACAACGAAAATTAGTTTAAATCTTTCACTCTCCGGGCTTCACTCTCCGAGAATTCATTTTTTTTTGCTAGCCCATGTCTTCTTCACCGCTAATTATGGCTAACACGTAAATTTAATCGAATAGCAGAGACGAATGTTGTTGGTGGCGGTGAAAGCTCGTATGTTTTTGGGCTGTACCGCAATAGGTAGCACATACTTGTGGCTTTGAGTCAGAATTTAGTGCCGTACCTAATTGAGTTTGTGTAAACACTTTTCTACTAACGTGTAGTAATTCGGCAAAATGCGTTAGCGAAGATGAACTGTTAAATTGTTTCGCAGACACCATCCAAAAAGGACCCAACATACAGTTAAAGTTCGTTTAAATGCTTTCAGATGTAGTATATTGGCCCCGCACACGTACGTAAAGTTCGTTTAAAGTTAAAACTTCGCATGCATACGGTCGATTACGCCAGCTATGACGACCGAAAAAGGCACTAGTGCTATGTTCGGCATCTCAAATGAGATTTTTTGGCGGACGCTAATGATGCTTCTCGCAACGCAATTACCTCTCATAAGTATTTGCTGCTCAGCGGCAAAACGAGTCAGCTGTGCGAGTTGTGTGAAAGATTCGCCACCGCTGAAGTATGTCGAATACGCAAAACCCTTCGAGAATAGTATCTTCCATATTAATTTCGTGTTCGTTTCATTCGTATTATTTGTGAAATATTTATAGTAACCGAAACTGTACGCCGCAATGTCACACTTATTGCGTTACTTGTTCATATGCGAACCGTTAAATTATTTTCCCGCACTTCTGCGCTGAAAAGGTTATGAAAACAGAAAAAGCGATAATTGTAGCATTTGCAAAGAGGGCATGAAGCGTGAAGGGAGTTCCTGACAGGAGTGTTAGATCCCCAGAGAAAGTAACACACGACATAAAACACGTGTTGCGTGGTAATTGTGATTACCTTGAATGATTCTGCGACCATTGCGTTTCTACCTTTCATTGCAAGAATTCTGGCAACATAATTTAAATGTTGGAGTAGTTAACTGTTATAATGAGACTTTAACCGTTGCTGTATGGCAGTTTTATGACACATAATGTAATACATTAACTACACACTACATTAACTACAACTTTATAGTAATTCATTATCGTTGTTTCGTTTTAAACAATTTAATTAATCTTGAGAATCGCCAATAATTTAAATAATGAAACAAACGTGAATAAATATAATTAAACACTTCTTCTATGTTCTTCTTCTATTCTTCATTTCTCCTACAGCGAAGAAAATGTCTGGAAACTCTGTGAGCAGGTTAAAAAGACATATCCAACGGAGCTTCCGAAATGCTATGCCGTATTCGTGTCCAACGAACGTCGCACCGTACCATTATGGCGACAGAAGGCGGGCCGTGGTGACGAGAAGCTGGTGATATGGGATTATCACGTGTTTTTTATGCACAATCCTTCACCGAACCGATGCCTGGTGTTCGATCTAGATACAACGCTACCATTTCCAACATATTTCCACAAATATGTTACTGAAACGTTCCGATCAGATTATGCCTTAACGTCAGAGCACCACAGGTACGTAAACGCATAAGTTATTTCAAGTGGAATTACTCATTCCTGCAATTACCCATTAGTTTAATTTAACTAACGCTTGATTCGCCCGTAATGAACGTAATTTATTTTCTTCATTTTCTACCCAAACAATAACAACTTTGGTGGACACTTTGGTGATGAAGATTCTTCAGAGTGATACCGGCGGAAAAGTATCTGGCCGAATTTTCTTCTGACCGTCGACATATGCGCAGACCGGATGGTTCGTGGATTAAGCCACCCCCGTCCTATCCACCGATACAAACCAGTGGTAAGTACCTGAGTATGAGTAATTCGAGTAATTGAAGGAGTAATTTATCCCACGGTATTTGAGCTTTGGTTCATTTACAGTTCATCTGCATTGCATCAAGCTTGGCATGGCATGCTTTGTGCCATAACTGTTTGAATTGAAGCTGAATTGTCCTGTTATAAATTATTCTGATTTTCAATATACTAACAAACAAACCTTCATTCTATTTCAGCGAGCAGCCACAGCCTCGATGATTTCATCTGTATGAAGCCCGGAAAAGGGCCCGGTGCGGTGTACGACCTATTGCACTTTGTACAGCAGTTCTACAAACCGCCAGATCGTAACATCGGCACCAAAACGCAAAATTAAAAACACATTAAGGGAAGTGCTGCGTCTCGATGCAACGATAGAATATTTGGCGCTGCCGGTGGCAATAGCTAGCGTGAACTAATTGGAAGGCACAACTGGTTAACTATTAACTTTTGAGGACCGGCTATGGTACAGACGCGGTACAGATCGGACACGGTACCTTAATAGAACGCAACACCAGAAATCGCACCGTGCCATTGTAGCAGAAGCAGATGGGTAAGTCGGAGGGGTTCCAGGAGCACTTGAGGTTCGGAATGTTTTGCATGTTTTTTATGCTGACGGCAAGATGCTACAAGACCAGATACAAAGCGTGTGCAATAAAAAGGGGGAATACTTCTACGTTTACAGTGCTGTAATCGATAGGCTTAATAAATTTCAGTACCGTGTAGCAAGGACAATTCGTTAACGTGTATCAAACAACATATTCACACTGCTACGTATGATGCATTTGGGCAGGTACGACTGAGCGCATAGTTACAAACTAAAATTCAACTGAAAGTCTGGTTTGGTCATGGCTATTTTGTTAAGCAGTTTTTTATGTTTAGAGTAGCTATGCGAAATATAATTATTCATCACTACTTTTTACTGATTGACTCATTTAGTCGTCATGTAAACGACGGTCATGCGAAACAAACACGAATATATTATGATATATCAGTATCAAGTAATTCATACAAAATTATAAGCGTTAAACACTCAGAGCTAAACTATGGAAAACAGTTGCAAGACTCGTTGTTAACTATATATAGCAAAAAAAAAACTTCTTAAAAAATGAGGGATTGTTAGAGAGGAAACCGTAACCCGTAACCGTAACGACATAAATCAAAACAAACTTCTCATAAACTTACTCCAAATGCACCAGCAGAGGCTGGAGTAAACGGAAAAGACGGCAACGAGCCGTAAACGATAAAGCAAACAGCAATACGTATGCATTTGCAACATTTTCTTTCGTTCAGAAGATAAAGCAACATACACCATGCATGGATTTACTTGCCGAACGAATCAAAAGATATGTAATCTGAACATGTTACCTAAATGCAGCCCAGCCTAAGTGAATGCAGATCAGGTGCAGCCGCAGGTGTGGCGTGCGTGCGTGTGTGTGTGTGACGAAAAGTTATGTATTGAAATATATCTTCTACTCTACAATGTGATATTAGTTAACTAATAACAAACATAACAATATCCGAGCACAAACAAAATCAACCGTACGAAGAAGAGCAACATAATTTAGAGAAGAAATATAAAAAAAAAAAACTTGGCACACTAATGCAATAAATTGTGAGTAAATCAACCTGACCATGAAGGAATACAAATTTTAGGAGGTTTTTAACATCTGAATACAAATACTACAAGCAGAGGATTTCGATTTTTAATTGAAGCAATCGTATAAGGTTGAGCAATTTTATTATTCCTCTATTAGTAAGCCAATTGCTTTACTCTGCACCCATTTCGATACTTGGCGTGACTATTGGTGTGACTGTATTTACCTTGCAATTTTTGTTTTTTGGTTTTAATATGAAAGACAATCCTTTAGCGTCCAAATGGTTTGTAAATGCTGTGAGTGATGAATATTGTGTATTCATAATTGATTAACTTTATTCCAGTTAATCAACTATTTCCCTTTGTAATTCCTTTCGTATTGCAAAATGTTGTTTTCGATGAGTAAACAAATGGAAGGAGCGAAACGTGCTCGTGCGTATGTCTTTCACATTATCACATATTTGAGTAGAATTTTTATTTTCCATCTTTGAGAGAGAGAGAGAAAGAGAAAGAGTGCGAAAAAGAGAGGGAGAGAGAAAGAGCATAAGCTGCATTTTTATGAACGATAACTTTCAAGAAATGTGTTTTTAGCCATTCAAGTAAAGTTGCAGTTTAACGTTTTTTGTTACCGTATTGATGTATTTTCAATATCATTTTTTTTTAATTCTAAAGTTTACGTGTAGTTTACGTGTAGTTTTTCCCTTTGTTGTACGGTCAAATCTGTTTCGTACACCGGATGGACGGTGCAGTTGAAATATTAACACTCATCCTATGATGTGCTAGACATCACGTATTTCAACTGCTTCTTTCAACTGGTTCTAAATGTATGACATTGGTTTAGTACTTCGAACGCTTAGTATGCAACATTCGAATTCTTCGTGATGCCACTAAATACTTAACATTTTGAAGCTTTTTTATACAAATATTTAAAGCATGTAGCTTTCTTATACACATAAGAACGACGTAGCCATTACAATCTGCTCTAACGAACGATTCCTTTGTATCAAGAACAGAAGGCATATTTTCGTCCATTTTAATGCACACTAACAAACAAGTTCACAAAAATCCCCCACGACAAACACGATACTGTTTGACAATTTGAAGCGAACGCCAAACCACTTTACCAAATCGATCTTTTTATAGTATTTTGAAACTCATAACTTGACCATTGAACCGAGCGGCATTGTCCCTGTACCTAAATAAAGCAACTACACAAAATAAATAAAAATTCCAACCTAATCCCTTCTTTACAAAATACGAATTATTGTTACACGCATTCGGCTGTTTGCTTAATTAATCAATAGTATCGTAATGAATCACTAAACCAATTTCTATCTCAACGGCACCCATCTTTCAAACTAAGAATCAAATTTGAATATTAGGCTATATCTTATAAGATGCAGGGTTTACACGTATGTATAAGGAATGAATAATTGATTTTAAACCCCACAACTCAAGGGCACGACGCTTGCAAGATAATGCGGCATGCTAAACTAATATAAAATCGCAAACAATACAATTATCAAGCCAACCTAAGTCCAATCGTTACTACTATAAAAACCATTGTTAACTTTTCCCTCTTCCTCACTGTTTGTAGTTAGTGACTTAATAATTATGATCATACTTTTATGCTGGAAAAATTAAACTGAAAAAAGGAATCCATTACGTTTATTCGTAGAAGTCATGTATTAAATCTTTGTATACTGTTGAGAGCGAATCGGATGAACCGGTTTAGTATTATCAGCATAAATGAGAATAAGTCAGCATGGAATGGGATACATATTTTCGAACAAAAACTATACATTTATTGCATCAACATCAACCAAGCGATAGAAAACCGCATTGCTAGCGACGCATATGAATTTTCATAATGTATAGTTTCAGTGAAAAGCAAACACGTTATTCGAAACTTAATGTCTGAGTGAGCACACTCACGCAAAGTAACCACTTTTGTTCGATTTGCTTTGTGCAGTGTGTTCGGTAAAGAATTTCTTTTACCTACTCTTAAACTACATGGATGCCTAACGCGCAACAGGAATTTATAAATGCACAAAACGCAGCATAGAAGGTAAATGCTAAGTATAAGGGTAAATAAATTCATCTGTATCAAACAACTATTGCTGTCGGTTCCTTGGGTTAACATTTTTCACCGTGGTAGATTATGTTTAACATGTTGAATGCATCTCCGCGAGTCCGAGCAAATACAATTATTAAGACTATCTTTTAACTGCGACGAAAAACGAATGTTAACATGTACTAAAGGGAGCTGTGCGCTGTTCGCACGGCGGTAAACTTTAAAATAATCATTAGATAAGTTAAAGAAATATAAAACTCGTTGACTCTGTTTCTTTTTAGTATAAAAACAAAGTGTGATAAGCATCGTCTTTGGTGTTGCTCTTCTTTTCTATGGCCTTATTTTCGGTTCGTACTTTCGGTGTATTAATGCATGATTACGGTTGCTGGTAGCTTGCAATGTTTTGTTCGAAAACGCCTAATAATGATGTTGGCCTGATAACGATGCATGGAAGCGCTGTATGCGCACAGAAACTAGAACAGTTTGTTTAGGCGATAGCCAATACTGTTCAATATTTCAAATACTCACAAGGCGATTATGATAAAAAAAAACATTATAGAAGCTAGGGCAAGGATAACATTCACTGAGAGGAACTTAATATTTAGTACAGGTATATTCTAGCATGCTTTCTGTTTTGTCGAATAAAGTTTTGTTTTACTAAGCTACCGTTGTAATAAAAGTATTTAACGACTAGTGTTCTATGCTCGTTACATCCACCTGGTATTTGTCCAGATTTTCCTACTAACGAAATCCATTGTCCAGTGTGTATGTGGTGGACCAAACACAGTTAAACATGTTATGTCGAATAATTTGGAGAATTTTCTGAAAGTTCTTGTTGAGGTACTTTATTGCGTAGTTCAGATGCTGAAACTGTTAGCCATAGCATCAAGAATCTTTTCGAATAGTTTCGGTTATGATTTGATGAGTTTGGTTCCATTTTGATGTGCGTGATTGACACGGTTTAAGTAAATCATATTTAGGATCTAGTAATAATAGGAATATTACGACGTACAAGACACAAAGTTAGTATCTAATCAGAAAATATTACCAGTAACTGCATTTCATAGCCGTTCACTAACACTATTTTGCTATATACTAAATAAAGGCATACTAATCCTACTAATGATTGTCTCCGAAACACGCTAAATAAAATATCAGACTCGCTCCATTTTGATGTGTACTGTGTTTCGTAAACAAAACATCAAAGTACTTCAGCAAACAGCCAGGCAATGTGTATCAAGCGATACTATATTTAAGCAGCAATTGCTATGACAGGTGAAGATTGTGTATCGGTTTACTCTCTCGCTTGTATAGAGTGATTTGTTTAACTCGTCCAATGTCGACCACATCATATATAGTAACACTTCGTAAAAAGAACGCACCTTTTTCATTTTCACAGCCGCGTAATGTTTACTGGAAAAATATTGAAGACACACAAAAAAAAAAACAAAATGTTAATGTTTAGATAATATACAGCATCAGAGCGATCGTTTGCGAAAAATTTAAAAATTACTTTTTGTTCGAGTGATTGTTATAAGCAAAATTGAAATGAATTATTAATTTTCGTAAATTGTTACTCCAAGTATGATTGAGAACGCGGGAAGTGTAAGGGAATTCCAAATCAGTGGTTCGCCGTCAGACGATAGTCCATTTGAAAGTAACGCCACAATGAGAAATAAAAAAAAACACATCGGGTTGGAAATAATACTGGTACAAAGCTGATACAAAACGATATCTAAGACGAAAACAGTTCTTCGAAATACAAACCATGTGTAACTCAAAGGGATGCTTCAATAAAACGACGAGCAAAGCAGCTACAAGGGGATGAAATTTAAGTTTTGAATGCATTCGAAGTACCTACAATTCTGTTTGTCTATGGTCCGCTCATAGTTGAAGACATCGTTCCGACATAACTTGCTTACCCATTCATTCCCCAGATCACTCGGTTCATGGTTGCAGTCCTCTATCCATGGTCTCTATCCGTCTTATCTTCCCTCAAGTCGAGTTACAGTCAAGTTCGCCAACAAGTTCACTGAGCTCATCTGCGCCTCGTACCAAACGCTGACGAGTACCTTACTCGTAGGCCCGACATCCTCATGAGAGACATGTCATGTATGCCAATGACAGCTAATTTATCCCACGAGTCTTCTCCACGGCCAGGATGTCTGGTCCGCCAAACAGCTCAGCTAGGTCGTGCTTCATTCCTCCTCCTCACCTCTTTGACCTTTGACCTTTAGTCCTCTTTCAGGATGACCCAAGATTTATGCTCATAAAGGACTATCAGTCTGATACGTCCGCGATATATCGCAAATTTTGCTGCAGCTGGTAATGGTTTGCTCCACGATACGCCAGTTAGAATCACGAGTCATCCTTCCGTCTGGATTGTCGTTCGTTAGCGTTTTCCCGGGCGCTGTCGCGAAACTCTCCGCCATATCAGTAAGTTTCAGTCGGTTCATGTTGAGACGCAGGATGGTATGGTACCAGCTATAGTTTAACCATCACTAGGAAATGGGCCGAGCCGATGTTTGCGCCTTTAATGTGTCTTAACTTCAATTATATCCGAGAAATGCCTGCTCAGGTTACATGAACGGCATATTATAGATTGGCCACCATTCTTTCAATCTTGCCGCGTTCATGATTGTCCCCACCTGTCCCTGGTAGATCATGCAATTACTGCGAAAATGGTGCTCTTCATTCCTTTCCAGCGAACTTCTTGTCCCATTATCTCTAAACCGCGGACTCTCACCTCATCCGAAAGAATTTGGTAGCTTCCAGGAATGTGAACGATCTGCAGTTCCGTGTACCGAGCTTTCAATTGTGAATCTGTCATGTTTGTTCCATTACAAGTAAATGTTATGCTGTTCATTGCAGTAATACTGAGGGTAGCTTGGAAGGCCTCTCCCTCAGCCGCCTGTGCTACCATCGGGGGTTGGAGTCCTTAGACAGGACTTAAAAGAACTTCATCAAACCCTAACATTGGTGGCGGTGCTCATCTTCATATTTCACTTGCAAAAACAACCAGGGTACTAGCACTAGCTAGTAAACTGATTCGTATGAATTTACGTGTAGCATTATTCAAAAAGGAACTCATCCGTGGGAAGGTCCTATCTTATAATTTTCTTTCCCACTAAATACTTGTGTGATTGATTTTCTGTGATAAATACCATGGGCATAATTAAATAGATTCCCATCTTACGCAAGGCGATGTAAGACGATGTTTCCAATGACAATATATATGCTTGCATTTTTAAGATTAAGATAAATTATTAAAATTTCTACGAGAGTGTTTATGTTTGCTAGCTAAGTTTAATTCTTACATATGTTATCAATTTGGTTTTATTTCCAAGTAAACACTGAGTATATGGATAGTATTGTATAAATACTTATACACATAAAGTTTTTAGATTTCAGCTGTGGTCTTTAATCCAACGAAAATAACACAATATTACTTTTATATTCACAATAATAACCAAGACAACCAAGTGGAACAGTTAGTACGGGCAAGAGAAAGATTTTTTAAACTGTTTAATGGATATGGGTGAAGCACAGTGAAAAGTATTCTCAACGAGCTGCTCAAGCTGATATAATAACTCAATACCTCACGCAATGGTATGCAGCTCCTGAGTTCGATATTCTACCCTTATAAACGGAGCCAACATAGCCAGCATCGCAGCATCTGTCAAAAGGTTAGTTGTCAAACAGAGCTGTATGGGCTGACCTGCGGTTTTCCAAAGACTTTGTACTCTTCAGAAAATTTCAAAGGTATCTCAAAGTGTGCAAATTTTTCTTCTGATTATCAAGTAAGTACAACATATGTACATATCTACATTGCAGTTGGAGTTTCTCTGCAGCACAAAGCACTAATATGCGGAGGAAGTAAAACTCGTCGACTTTCGCTGAAATCGTTATCAAATTGTGTGGCTGCTTTGTGGTGCGTAAAATAATTGGCAAATTTCACACGTTCATTAGTAAGCTCCAGTTGCCGGCTTTTGTGCGGTTGTGTAGTGATACGCAAAAATAGTATTATACGCTTTATTTTTCGCTAAATCGTTTTTATGCAGAGCTCGTACAGAGAGTATGAAATAGGGGATGATTTTGGCTGGTGGAAAAATATCGATTTTCCCAGCGCTTTTCTCGTGACAGTGCTATCTCAGTTACTCCATTGCCTTATACTGAATTGAGTGAAACAGAATAACACTCTTCCAGTTACTGCATTTCATACGGTCAGCAAGTGGAATGAAGCCGGTACTGTGAAAATCCGTGTGAATGTTCAAAATTAGGGGTTGAAGATGATCGATTTATGTTATTGGCATTGCTTTTCAGTGTTTCTTAAACATATACCCTTGCGTACTTTTTGATTGAGCAATAGTGACAAATATTTACCTTCCTACTATGGGATTCATTTTTTATAATGAAATGTGGTGTTGAAAAATCTCATACATTGTGATATTTTTTGTTAGTTCTGAACAACAGCTGTTTGGATCGATTTTGACAACATGGCGCAACGATGCCGGAAATGCAGGGTTCGTGGGGTGATTTTTTTTTACCTGGAAATTATTTATGATTTGCTTTGCTTAGCTTTTTGTTTTAAACTAATTCCGAATAAATGGTTTTCATTATAATGGTTTTCATTATCTTGTGTTGCTTATGATTTAACGTGAAATAAAATAAACCTTGCGTTCATATTAAATTTATTCACCACAAAATTCGTTATTTTAGATTGCAACGAAATCCTGGAGAACATGTTTTTTTCTATTGCTGGAAACAGTGCTCCATGGTTATTTCAATATTGAACAAAGTATGACAATTTTGATAATAATAAAGCATATAATGTAGAAACAGTCGTGACGGAATCGCAACGTTCCAGCAAGTGTAATAATTTTTAGTTCACCCAATGACTAACAATATTTATTACATATTATGCTAAATATACCCAACATTACACGAATGTTCTCTGCGCATGTCTCACAACCGTTTGTTCACGAACCGGCAGTTCTCTTCTCCTCTCACCAATGAACGACGCCAACTGGATCAGTTTTCGTCTGTTCATTACATCAATACCTCCTGTGCTTCCCATCGATGATCAGTGTCGATGTTAGAACATTTCTGTAGAACAAATCTCGGGTATCAATGAGCTTTGGTTAAGTGGATTGATTTTTGTCTTTTCCAGATTTCCCGAAAAGCAGAAGTAAATTGACGTACTGCAGTCATGGCTTATCGCAATAATAACCGTCGTGGTGGTGGTGGAGGTGGTGGCGGTGGTGGCGGCAGTGGTGGAGGTGGCGGTGGAGGTGGCGGTAACGGTGGTGGCAACTTCGGTAATAACTATGGCAACCGTATCAATCCTTGGGATACGAGTGTGGGCGGAGGCCGTGGAAACAATGATGCGCTTACGTTTGCCAACAGTTTGATTAGCAACCTGCTCCGCAATCAAAACGCTAACCAAGTGCCGTCGCTACTGGACGGTGTGCAATCTTCGCGATTTGACGATATTAATGGTTACAACTTCATTAGGGTAAGTATGGCGTTTCACTGTTTTTTATGTTGAAGTGTTTATTTATTATTTTTATTACTTAGATTTTGTCATGTCACGCCCTCAGCATGAAAATTAAGTCCAGATGGTCTTTCTTAAAGAAAGTCGTTTCCTTTAAATATGATGATAGTATGTACGCAGTATTGAGATGAATTCCCTCAATACTTTATTTACCAAATGTGATTTTTGCGAAAGATTGAGACTGACACATTACAGTAATATTTTTAAGTAAACATAGTATATCATAAAGACCGAACCCCCGATAATTGTGATGTAAAACTATGAAAAAATAGTTTAACGATTACATAAGATGAAGTTTAAATTTCAATCGATATTATTTGTTGTAATACATTTTTTTCATGAAATGTCTTTTTATTTCAATTTTTAAATTTCATTTGTGACTCTATACACTCTTACGTTCTCTAGTTGTTCTCCTTGTTGAAGACCTTTTTGTCTTAAAGTCAGCAAGACGTTATTTTTTCTACTAAAGTCAGTAAGAAAACAGGATGCCAAATGATAAACCCTTTGAAGCGAGGAGAGGTTTAAAAGCGTTTATGTTGTTTTTGGATTTATCGGTACATTATACTTCTGGAAATATTTGATAAAATTCCTCGAACATCACATGTCCATCACTCAAAATTAGAGTTGTATTGAAATGCGTAAATCTTCACTCTACCTTCACAAAAATGCATCTTACTCGGTATATGATTAAAAAAATACACCAATACATTCGATATGAAAGCTCACCTGTTTACCTCACATTCACTTTTTGCATTTGTATTTTGATACTTATCCTCAGAACCGATACGCCAAAAACCGTTACGTTAATGGACGTGGCATTCGCAAACCGGATGCAGTGTCCCGTTCCAAGAACGTACTGGCAAAGAATTGTAGTACACCGTTTGTAAAAGATGCTCTCGGCAATGCTGGTACAAGCAGCCGAAATGATCCGAGGTAAGCAACTAGTCAAGAGCATTGTGACTTTCTATACTGAATTGCCATCATGTTCAAGATGTACACCAGAACAGGGTACGTGTGAGTGTAATGCAGTTGGCGCAACCACATTGAATGGAAATAGAAAAAACTTCTGTTTTTGGTATGCATCATCCAGCAAAAGATACATTAATGGGAGATTAATCTCCCGTAAAGTTTTTACATTACTGCTCACTCACACGCTTACACAGTCCCAATCTATTAAATGTTGGTGGTGCTTCTGGTTGGCTCTGTGTGTCTGTTGCTACGGGAAACACAAATGCATTCATATATTACCATCGTTCTGGAAAAAATGCTATGCTCAAACATTCGATTGCTGTCAAGAATATGATGTTCTATATTATCCCTTTACTTCACGTTATGTATATTTTTTAATCTCTTGCACGGTTCGGTTCGAAATAAAATTATCATACAAAACAATTTTTAAGCTACTCTGTTTACCTTTGGTATTAATCGGTTGTTTCATGCTAATGTTTATTTCTTCTTCTCGTTGCGTCCCGTTCAAGTAAAGTGAATTTAATATCGTTGTCGCTCCTCACTGCGTTTAGTCATCTTCTTTAGCACAGTTTGTGTCTCAAGTATAGAACCTGTTTCTTGCTGTACTTTTACCATAGGAATCACGCATTACTGAGCAAACATTCTAACACCCACCGCCGTACTAGACTCGTAATTGGATTGTATCATTGATAGTTCTTGGTCAAAGCGTTGTATAGTTTCATCCCAGAGTTCTCTTGGGAAGCGTTTCGTGTCGTGCTCGAAGAACTTTTTTTTGTTGTACATGTATAATCTGAAGGTAAATTGTTTAATCTGAAGGTAATTAAACTCGTATACATACTTCGAATGATGTTCGTGGAATTAATGTCAGTATTTTTCAGTTTCTTTCAATAAAGTTTTCATTAAAACGTAACGTGTTGTTTGGAAGGCAGTTTTTCGTGCTATCATTTACGAGTTACCGTGTTATTTATTTTCTTTTACTAAATTACACTCCCATTTATTGTTCTCTCTTCTACCGGTTTATCCCTTTTCAGAACGACTATATTTCGCGGTTAAATCTTGGGTATCAAAGACGAAATCCAATTCAGTCTAGTAATAATAGTAAAAATAAGAACAGGTAATATTACAATTATCCTGCACACTGGCCTTTTTGTATGATTTGCTGAATCACAATACTGTTCTGTCACGATTTGCACTATGTATGACTGCACGTACTTTTAGTGTATTTATTAAACTATAGTGGAATGAAATAAATGTACAAAACATTACATTAGAATCACACATTGTTAATATTGATCCAACCACATACGTCGATTGCATCGCTTTTTTGTTTGTCATTGTATTTGCACCATTGCATGATTCCAGTCTCTGTATTTTTCGTGTTTTTTATCGCTAATTTTTCGACATCAAACATTTGCTTCTATATTCCTTCGGTTTATAGTTCATGTTTATTTGGCAACGATTGTGCAGTTGGGTAAATGTATGATTTGCTGGGTGAAATGTTGGGTGTATGATTTGCTATTACGATGCATTGTGTGACAAATAGATTCAGGTAGTGGAGAACATAGATACGAAAAATTATGTATACTGGAAGCACCAACTGCATATAATGTATACAAGGATGACGGAGGCAACTAAGATTATAAGTTGTGTTGTGAACTAGCGAACTTGGTTTTATTTAGCCTACTGCGTGTGTACCTATGTGTGTTCGTACAGTTCAAGATGGCTTGTACATCATTTTCGTTACTCTCATGGTTTTGCTTTGTACAATATTACAATATGTTTTGTTTGTTCGTGTTTTTTCCATGATATCGCTGCACTGATTGGACCCCAACTAACTGTCGGACTGGAACAGTGGCAATAAAGGAGTCAAAAAGGGTAACCCTACCGGTGGCTCAGCAGGCGGTCCCAAGGAGAAAACCTCATCGTCGAAAGCATCACCGTTCATGGATGTGTCGAATGACTTTCTGTATTGTCATATGTGCGATAAGCATATGTACGATGCCACATCGTTTGAAAATCACATCACCGGTCGAACGCACCGCGTGATGAAGGAAAGCATCGAGGAAAGCTACCGGATGCGAGCGACGTTGCTGCGTCAGGAGGCGCGCATCGCCGAACAGCTAAAAACGATCGAAATCGATCGTCTGAAGCGTATGGGCAAGGCGAAGAATTATTACAAAGTGCGCGAGTACTGTCCGATGTGTGAGCTGTTCTTTTACGGGCATATCATTGCTCATCGGCGCTCGGAGAAGCATCTGGATTTGAAGAAGTTTCTTCACCCGAAGTGCGATGACTGTGAGCTGGAGTTTCACAATCGCACGGAATACGACGACCATTTGCTTTCGGTTGTGCACATGAAAAATTGCAAATCCAAACCCAGCCGCCTTGATATTGAGCGAAAGGCAAAACGTACGGTCGATACGATTGATCATAGTGGGCTCAGATTGAAATTCTTTTTAATTGTGTGTATCTATTTTTTTTTCAGAACTGACCATTTCTACCATGCAAGATGAGTTGCTGGACATTCGTGAAGAAACGGCTCCTAAGAAGAAAAAGGACAAAGATGGTTCCGGATCGAGTGCGAAGAAATCTGAGGCGGAAGGAAAGGCTTCTGCCAAGCAGCTAGCTACCGAAACCTCGTCAACCGTTGTTACTGGCGAGAACGGAGTGTCGAGCAAAGCAGACGATGACGCTACGGCTATGGCGGACGCCACGCTAGAAGATGGCGCCGGAAGCGAGAGTAGTAAGCCGGCGGTGGACGACGGCGTCGGTGCGGCACTCGACGATCCAAAGCTCGATGAAGAATGCCCCGAGGACGAGATGGTAAAGGAGGAAGAAAGTGAAGACTGCATACTAGATTACAAACCGGGCGATGAGATTGCGCCGGAAATTGACAACAAGTTGCCTCGCTACAAGAAGAACCGTGCGCTCGGCCTAAGCCTGATCGGGAAGCTCGAATGCGTCGAGTGTCGCATCTGCCACAAGTACTTTGATTCCGAAGCGACCGGCGAGGTGCACGCCCGGACCCACTCTCACTATCGTGCATTTATACGCTTTCTCAACGAGAAGGCAATGGAGGTGCGCATCGCCCAAAAGCGTGCCGCCGTCGCGCTGGAGGAAGCCGAGGCGGCGAAGAAGAAGCAGAAGCTGGCCGACGAAAAGAAACCGGAAAAGGAGGAGCTTAACGGGGGCGAATCGTCGGTGAATAATGGTGAACGGGCCGACAAGAAGGATTCGGAGCTGTACGATCCTTCGGAAGCTACAGGTGATGATTATGACGTTAGTAGCAGTGTTTCTCGGTGCAATTTAGTCGTTAAAAGTGATATAGTACCTTCCGAGGTGAAGGTAGAAATGTGTGATTAAAAAAGCTAGCAATTAACATAGAAAATATTTTGCACTGAAGTTATGTTTATACTCTTTGTTTCTTCCGTTGTTGCTTGCCCGTAGTAGGTTTGTGTTGCACATCACTCATTCACTAATTCATGCCAGAAATGGAATGATTTTACCCTGATTATGCAAGTGTATAAAGCATACTGTACTTTGAATATATATTCGCACATGGTGCACATGATAATTTTGGTATTTTTTGTTTTTCTTTTTGGTTTATTTCGTCATTTACAATAGTATCCCGCATGATATCACGCACTACCTTCCCTCCCCCAAAAGCTTATCGAATTGTTATGGTTTTACTGGAGCGTTCCATTTTTGTTTAAAAACTTTGTTTTTGTTTCGTCACGTTTCAAGAATCTGGCGATGCCAGTATGGCAGAAGATGGCAAGAGTGATGACGACCAGAATGGCTCGGAACAGGTAGAACTGATGGAGACGGAAGCGGTAGCAGAGGCAGCTGTTAAAGATGCTGCAACATCGGGCGCAACCGATGACGAAGAAACCGGCGTGCAGGAGGATGCAGACTCGAGTAAAGAGGAGGATTACAAAGATTCCAAAGATGATAGACCTAACGCGAAAGGAGGTAACCGACGGGGACGAAACGCGAGATTCGGACGCTTCGCCGGGCGTTACTGAACCAATCACCATCTAGTCGATGAGATGAGTATTTTTTTTACGAACTGCGTTCTTAGTATAAACTAACGGCCGCATCGTTTATTGCCTCTGGAGGTAGAATAATTTGGCTTTAAACTTGATCTTTACCACGTCAACCCTTCACTCACACCCACACCAAACACCGGTAAATTCTCCGAAAACCGAGCGAATGCAATGCAATTGTTCGCACAGCAAAACTTAAACGAATGGTAAACTTATGGCGTATAAAAGGCACACAATCTTACCAAAGCTGGCCCGCAAATGACATGCATGCGTATGTATTATTACAAGTCTCTATAAAGAAAGGATAAAAATGACAAACCGGATGGTCCTCTGAGCATATGAAGATCGTTTGTTTCGCATAGCGCAATCTAATTCATGTTCCACTAGCTCACTTGCTGTAGGATTGTTTAACAAGGTTGCTGTAGGATTGTTTAATCGCTGTGAACTGCGATTTCACACTACACATCAGGCAAATATACTGAATACCAAAAAACCCAACCACACATAACTAGGATCAAGTGCGCTCTGCGCTCCCAAGCCAGTGCCATTGTGAGTGTGTGTGAGTGTATCTCACTTTATATCTGTGTATGTATGTGTGTAGCGCTACTAAACGGTGAAGGATTATTCGTAACAATTACTACCACAGCCGATGCTGTCACAAAACCTTCACAGGACAGCGCAAGGTGTCATGAAACGTAGTGTGAACACAAACGGCACGTTTTGTGCACGATTCGTTCGACGGTGCTTTGTTCGTTCTTTAGCCGTTTGCCTGATAGGTATGTGGATGTTTAATATTGTACTTGTACCGCGCGGTGCTGATACGAGTGCCCTATATAGTAAATTGCTCCTCTGCCGACCTGCTGCTTTACTGCGCGTTTCATGCAGCACGGAACGAAAGTGAGTGTTTTCACGGGGAAGCGGCGTACGGCAGTTGCACGCAAAGGAACATTTCGCTTGTTGATTATAGTAGCATGGTTTATACCGAACCGCCATGAATAAACAAAGCCACATGATACGGAAATTCGCAGTCGTAGAACAATTCTAACGTAAATGTAACTGTTTCTCTTCATTCTACTCTAGCACCGAGCAATTCCTAACCAAATGTTTGCATGTCATTTGATCGACCGAAGCACAAAACTAACAAAGGTCTGCGCTATTAAATAACCAATATGTATGACGATCCCTGTGTATTTGGAACTGGTTCAAAGGCTAGCATTTCATAGCTGGCAACTAGTAGGCCATGAAACAGTAAATTTTTCGCAGCATCAGTTGCCATGCTTTGCCAGCCCAGACCAACAAACCCCGACTAGTCATTAGAACAAGGACACATGCAAATGTCACTGCAAAACAAATTCTTCGACGTATTAACGCGATATATTATGCTATAGAGATTGGGTGGGAGATTTCATTCTACTACTGCGACACGCCGAAACGCTTCTAATTGTGTAGTGCAATCATTTGTCGGCCAGATTTTATGCAAATTGTGCATTATGGATAGAAAAGGACACATATGCAGCTCTTTCTCTCTCTCTATATATATAGGTCTCGTAATCGAGCATTTTCTAATAATCGATCAGGAATCCGGAATCTGGAATTACACACCACCTTTTTCGTACGTTATAGCTTTTAAATAAAACTAAGTTTTCTTTCTCCACTGTAATGCACCGACCCGGTACAAAACCAGTCTACGGGAAACTCCATAATGAATTACTCATCCACGATATACACAGGAACTGCAGCGCGCACAATTGCATGCCATGCTAACGAAAGCAAAACCATGAAACTATGCCGAAGATAAAATACAAAAACAAAACCAAACGACAATGGGCACGACTATAATTTGAACAGTAAAAGCTTTCAACTAACCGACCCAGTTGTGTGTATCAATGTCGTCAACCCACAGGAATGTAAACGTTCTTACAATAGAATTTTTATCGGGCAGGGATGAAGAACAAACCATCCACAGCACACGCAAGCCGAACGTTTACCGCAGCAAACGGGTGTGTGGCCTTTTTGCTTAGGCACCTGAACGGTTAGCACCAGCATCTGCATCTAACATCGGTTGACAGGAATTTCATACTCACGCAACACAACAAACGACAAACTCCTGGCCCTGGGAATAACTGCAAAAGGATCCAGTCGGTCGGCGGGAAGGGATGAAATCGGTTTAAGAATTCTGAAATTCAGAAAAAGTACAGAATGCCGAGAAATACCGACACGACAGAGTAATACTGGTGGTGGAATCAAACAAGAGTGAGATTTGAGGAATAGTATTGTAATAACAAATTCAATTGTAATAACAAGCGTTGTACACGGAATCAATCCTGGGTAAAAACAGTGGGACAAAATAAACAGCAATTAGGATGCTAAAAACAACAAAACTAGTCACGGTGGGTTTCACTCGACCTCGCGTGGAATTAAATCAAACTCCTCTCGTTCTGGTGCCTGCTCATTCGAACGAACGAACGAACGTTTCCGACAGAACGACACCACGTACGAGCAGGCTGTTGAACGAAACTATAAGCGAGCTAGAAGAAGGCTAGCGCCTTGGATAAACAACAAAATGATAAGGAGAGCAGCCATTCTCTGCCTGTACTGAAATTGTAATACCTGTTGCACAGCGAAGGCAAGTGATTTATTATGCGAATAATAAAGATCGGCATGGGAGTACACGAAACCCTTCGCAATGAACTATTACTGAACCGAACAAGATTGATGACCTTGTTGGCAAAGTTTTGCTACCGCTCTGAAATCAATTGGAGGTATTTATTTAATATTACATAATGCATGCGGAAGTATTGTTCATACCGAGCTTCGTTCGAAACCAGAAAGAAATGTTAAAATTCCATGACATACTTCTCTAAATAAACTTCTCTAGCCTATGAAGGTGGTCGGATGTAAAACGGGCAGAAACAGTATAATGATTCCGTGAGGACAATAACTTTTTTTTGAAAATGAAAATGTCAAAAGACTAAAATTTCTATCAACAATTTTAGTTTTCTAATATTTTACAATTTTTTTTTTATTTTATATTTTTTATATTGTTTGCCTCAAGGGCTTTACAGTAGCGATATATTTAAAACGGAACATACGTTAGGTCAGTACAGATAAGAGACGGGTACGGAAACAAGAAAAGGAGATGTTGAAGTCAAATAAATTACCTACGGAGTTCAAATCCGATAACGCGCGCATCCAAGGATCGCTGAGGGAGAACCGCGCGCGACGCAAAGGGATTGCAAGAG
>KI915054.1:1696497-1870656 GCA_000473445.2 Anopheles farauti
CGTCGGCATATAACAGACAGCCACCAGGGGGTAGTGATCCAATACAGTCCGAGATGAAAAGAGAAAAAATTAAGGGACTCAAAACGCTACCTTGAGGTACCCCAGACTTACCGATGAACGAATCAGATAGAACCCCCTCAACCCTTGCTCTGTATATGCGGTCCTTGAGAAAGGAACAGAACCAGAGAAGAAGAGGACCACCGAAACCCATTCGCTCGAGCTTTGCCATGAGCAGTTTATGCGGCAGACAGTCGAATGCGGCCTTAAAGTCTGTGTAAATGACGTCGACCTGTTTACCAGTAATCAGATGGGGAACAAGTCGAGCATCAGAGACATTAGGTTCGACGTGGTGGAGCGTTTAGGCATGAAACCATGCTGGGAAGAAGGAATAACAGGATGGACAATGGGAAGGATAACGGAATGAATAACAGATTCGAGGACTTTAGAGACAGCACACAGGATGGAAATGCCTCGATAGTTGTAGGGAGAAAAACGGCAGCCCTTCTTGTGAATAGGGATCAACCATGCAGTTTTCCACAGGGAAGGAAAGGTACCTGAATTAACTGACTTAGTAAAGAGTCGAGTTAAGATCGGAGCTAACACCTCCTTGGCGTCTTTAAGCGCAGATGCAGGAATCCCGTCAGGACCGGGAGATTCAGTACGCTTCAGCTTGGACAGCGCGGTGAGGACCAACGGCTCATCAATGGGAACCGAGTGAACATTAAACAAAGCTCGGGGTACATTCAACAGTCCAGATGAAAGGGACGCGGTGGAGCTAGCAGGATCAACAAAAATATCCGCAAAGTGGTGCGCAAACATATTACTAATCACCAAGGGAGAGGAGAAGGAGCGATTGCCCAAAGACATCGTAGGAGGTATGCCTGTTATACCCCTACGTCTATTAGCGAATCGCCAAAACGATCTGGGATTAGAACGAAAATTGGATTGAATGTACGCGTTATAGGAACGGATGCGGAACCGGTTGTAACTCCGATAAGCAGAAGCCGCGTATTTGAACATACGTAGATGATACGCTGATCGGTGAGTTTGAAATAAACGGCGCGCTCGTTTAAGGGAGGACTTAAGTGCTCGTAGGTGATTATTTGACCAAAGGGGATACGGAGGTGTAGGACGAACAGGACAGCACAGGGGAAGGAAAGACAATATTACAGACGTAAAGTTGGCAACTGCCTCGTCAATATTCTGCTCTTCGTAAATCGAGCTCCAGTCGTATTCACAGATGAGCCGCGCAAACTTCGTTTTGTCAAGTTTCTTAAAATTAAGCCGTTGCGTCGATGAGGTAAGAGTTCGTCGATTCGATGGGACTGGATCGATCCGAAGGTGGCACTCTATTGCGGGATGATGGGGATCTTCCGGAACAATCGGTAAAGGAGCCCGACACACTGGACCACAGACCGCACCGGAAGCATCGTTGCTAAATAATAAGTCCAGTTGTCTACCATGCACGTTGGAGATCCCGCATAATTGTTCCAGGTTGTTAAAGTGCATCCCATCAAGGAACTCCGTATCACCTTGCCTAAAATGTGATTCAAACAGAAGCGATGAAGGAATGTCATCTTCCAACCAAGTTTCGGTTAAGACAAAGATGCTGTATTCGGCCTCGGAAATCGCCAAGCGGAACGCGTCAAGTTTCGTACGAAGCCCACGCACGTTTTGGTAATATAAATTATAATTCCGCGATTCTAAGTTAGGATCGAAAGAACTGATCTAACGTTAGTTGCTGTGGGCTACGTGTCCTTACTCTTGATGCTTTCTTTCTCTCCCTGCGATAGACGCTAATGACCGGCGCCTAACGGGACTTGGCGTAGGATGATTGACGGCACAGGATCAATCTCTTCTCCAGCGGACTTCGAGGTGAACGGACGACGTCTTGTGTTTTTGTGTGCGTGCGTGTATTGGACCATGTGCTAACCATTTTAATTATATTAAAATAAACCGGCCGTCCAAGAACACAAACCCTAGTGCAGCAGCTTCGAAAAAATGGTAGAAAATTATTCTTAACATACTATTGTTCCTACTATGAAACCGAAATTCATTAAAAGTGATAAACTTTGTAATTTAATGTTGGCGTTCAGGTTAACAAGTAGGATACTTTTCACGTTCAAAAAGTCACTCCTAAGCTAAATTTATATGTACCATTTTGTGGCACCCTTATCTGCAAATTGTAGTAAAGTACAATATACCGTGGCAAATTCTTTGAAAAAGACCACATTGCATTTTTTATGTATCAAACCTTCCGAACTGATAGCATGCTGCCGAACGATAAGATGAAATCATTGTAGAAACAATCGTATATGGAGAGAGTGCAGCGGAAATTTACGCATCTTGCCACTAGGCGATTCCTAAATGACCCCAGTATCTCTTTACCATCTTATCCTGCTAGGTGTCGTCTGTTGGGCTTGGCCAGCCTGAGAGAGCGTCACACTCTAGCCCGTCAATTATTGATCGCCAACATCCTTCTTTCCAATATTGACTCCCCCGCTCTTCTGGCGGCTATCCCATTCTATATCCCGTCCCGCCGTTTGCGACTCCGTCCTCCTCTTGCAATCCCTTTGCGTCGCGCGCGGTTCTCCCTCAGCGATCCTTGGATGCGCGCGTTATCGGATTTTAACTCCGTAGGTAATTTATTTGACTTCAACATCTCCTTTTCTTGTTTCCGTACCCGTCTCTTATCTGTACTGACCTAACGTATGTTCCGTTTCCTTTATATCCGTTTAATTTAAGTATTCCACTAGCCGTTAAGTACTTTGTTATATCCTGACGCTACTGTAAAGCCCTTGAGGCAAACGGTATTAATATTTGATAATAAATAAAAATCTCGTTACGTGTTTCGGTACAGCCGAAACACTCATGCCGAACACTACTCCACTTCGTGTGCTGTCAGTTACCAGACAGCGCCGAGCGAGTAGGTTGGCTGCGTAAGTTATGGCTGAGTCCTGACCACAACACTAGGCTGCAACCAGGAAAATGTGTAAATCTTACCCTAGTTATATTTCAGATTCAGATCAGTAACTCCCAACGAAGAGAAATAACCGGTGGCCAAATACCTTCTTCTCAATAATCGCATTGTCGTTTCTAGTTCCCGTTAAACCCGTTTATTGTTCCTGTTAGTTTTATTTCTCCATTTTTTAAGCTTATCGATAAAAAAAGCCAATGTTGCCGTACCACACATTAGGTGAGACGCACAGTTTGTTTATTCAATGTCAATACACAGTACTTCACTATAAGTAACAACATCTATGTGCCGTGTGCAATGCAAACTACATCCAAAAGGTTTCGCAAAATCTTTTATCGATTTTCGAAATAATGTAAAATACATGCCCGTTCCCTTACTACAGATCGTGCAATCATTGTTTTCACCCGTCGCTCTTCTGAATTCACGAAACTCTAAATGGCATCACACACAGAGACACACACACACACACACACACACACATACAGTCAGTAACACACGCACATACACACGCACATACACACACACGCACATCCACACACACATAAAATAATACTAAAGACACATTATTTTCGTATACAAGCTCTGTTGAAGCCGTCGGTAGAGAAGAGCGTAACCTTTAGGTTCTCTTCATGTTCTGTTTTCCCCAATTCCTTCACTTGTTGATGGATTTGTTGAAACTCAATGTGGCGCCAAGTTTTTTCCGGATCCGTGGCGACGACCAGCGTGATGATCGGTTCCCGGTCAGCATGCCAGTGGAGGCCTTCAGGTCGCTCGTGGGAACGCCTTCGTCCACATCGTCGGCTTCGGTTTTGATTTCCATTTTCTGAAACGAACACAAAGGGCTGGTGATGGGGCCGGGGAGCGATTCGGGTGAATGACGGACAGCGGAACCGGCTTACCTGTACGATCAGCCGCAGCAGCTGGTGCTGTGCATCGAGGGCCACTCCGATGTCGCGCAGTTTGCGCTTTTGTTTTTCCAGCTCAACCGCCACGTAGTCTTCCGTGTTTTCCAGCACATAGTCTATCCCACCTGCAGCAGCGAAACACGGTAACGGCATGAGCGTACGGAGGGAATCAACGATGGTGCGGCACGGCAATACGTTACCTTTGTAGTCATCCGTAAAGGGGTTGCAGAACCACTTGCGCAGCACGGAATCGAGGAATCCGAGTTTACACTTCTTTTCGTTCGGGTACTCGATCAGCTCCATCTTGTCGACCATTTCGAGCCACATTTGCGGTAGTTTGCGTTCGAGCTCCGTGTGCAGGACGACCTGCATAGCGAGCCGCTTGAGCTGAGCGTTCCGCCGGACCGACTCGATGTCTCCGACGGCCAAACCGATCAGTAAATTCATCAGCAAAATCGGCATCAGGATCATGAACAAGCCTAGCGGGGAGTGGGATAGTGGGAAAAATGTTCCGTCAACCACGGTTCGTCTCTTACGATTAGCGATAATAAAGCCGCAAAGCCACTCACAAAGTATAACAAACGATGGAAGCGGAAACGGAAGGTCTCCCACGTGGAACGGTTGGACGTATGTGCCGACGAAATCCATCTCGCCCAGCATCATCGAGAATGTCCGCACCAGCGACATGGGAATGGAGGAGAACGATAGGTGGTTTACCTGGGGTTCAGACACCTGAAACGTGTGTGAGAGGGAACCAAATTGCTTATCAAATTCACTCACACACACACACAATTCCATCACCGATAATCGCCATCGCATACCTTGGAGAGCAGAATGTAAAACGCCAATCCGAACGCTATTATAAGTATGCTAAACACAATAAGAACTTTGATGAGCGTTTGCAGGATTTCCAAAAACATGACCACGTATATGCCGATCTGAAATAGGGAAAGAAGACACACACATACACAAAAAGAAGATGATAGTTGAAAAATTAATAAATCCGCGGAATGTGCTTCCACTTCCAAGGGCAAACAACGGACGAGCGATGTGATGCGTTATTACATTTTAATTCACGACATTCCCTCTTGGATGAAGCATTTCCGCTACATTCCGCAAGAACGCCGAAATAAAAATGTGTCCAATTAAACGGTGGCACCCGCAGGAAGCGAATAATGGAAGGCACGTTTTATTCAAAGGCTAAACAAGCTTTAAAATAACCGTACAGGCCATCATATAGCTGTGCGTGCTTGAATTTGTTGGGTTGACAGTTTTTTTTTACATTTTTTTACATTCCATTTTTTCTTTTATTAAGTTTGCTTTGCATAAACTGCTTATTCAAAACAGGCAAAGAGAATTAGCCCAAGAAAAACGAAACAGTGCTTTGGGTTTTTTTTTGTCCAACACAACATTACAAATGCTTGAAGAGATGAGTAAAAGTAATGTTTGACGAGAATGTAGCCAAACACAATTAACTTTTTTTATAAAACTTCCTCAGATAACAATAAAAAGTCAACGCATTTTGTTTATGTTTGGCAAAATTAATGCTTGTAACACAACTATTAATACACTAACGTATTTTTTCCGGAAATTTTAGTATTCGTTTAAAATCAATCTAGTTTAGATCACACCTGTATCTTTTTGACATTTCAGAACAGAAATTAAACAAAAATTTATTTGCTTTTTTCGTAATTGAAATTTGTTAATTTGTGTATTAAAAATTTCATAATCCTGGGAAAGTATCCTTTTGCAGCATGCGCATAACGTACTTTTCTAAAATCCGAAAGAGATTTTAGAGAAAATAATTTGAGTAAGAAAAATGTATAGAAAACAGTATATATGTAAAAAAATGTATATATTGACAACAAATATACATATAAAAATAAGTACGAACGTCTGTTATTTTAACTGTTGGAAAACTATCCACTCTTATTATCTGCTTTTGATCGAGAAATATTTGCCTCCTTTTAGGAAAATCATAAACTCTTTCAATTTGTATCTCTCCAAGCAATCGGGTTTATCACAAACACAAACACAAAGTGTTCGTATAGTTGTGTTCAGCACTGCACAGCCTTCTACGATCCGTTTTCTCTTAGCGAGAAAACAAGCGTTGGTGGTAAAATCCGTTCAGTAAGCCGGTAAACCGGCGGACAAAACCGCGTGGGAAGGCACACCAAAGAAGAACAAAAATAAGCACAAAAAAAACTAGTTTTCCAGCTTCATAAACAGAACACTCAGCGTTCCTAACATTCAAATTTAGAGCCAACTGGTGGGTTTTGTTCCGGCCACCCGCGAAAATACCATGGAAGTATTAGCCGTGAATTCGTAAAAGTGGAAAAACGGACTAGCGCACTATTTTTGCGAACGAGCTTTCGTCGCTTCAACGCAATGCTTTGTTCTGGTTGGCCAACGGGATGATCGTCCATGGAAATTTGGTTCATGCGGGGAACGGTGCCCATTTCTCATCATGTTCTGTTTGTCCTGCAAGCGACGCATATGGCAACAATTGCAGCTTCGTTTCGAGTATTTCTGAGAATCCGATGCGAATACTATCTCTGTCCGCGAAACTAAGTCCGTGACATAATTAAAACAATGAAGCAGCGATTAGTATGCAGGTACGCTCTCTTTCCTTTATCTCTATGAAAAATAAAGTTTTTAACGGTTGTAAGGTTCCTTTTTTTAACAATACTTTCGAAAAAGGCCTTTTTGGAACGATCCGTGTGAATGTTTTTCGAAAAATACACCTGCCAAAGTTCTGTTGATTAGAGTTATTTAAAAAAATATTTGAAAGATGAGTAAAATTTTGAAAAAGTATTGCTCAAAAATCTTATCCAAGAAAATCTTCAGGTTATGTAATGAAGTAAAAACATCTGAAAAGGCTATTTTAGCACAATTTTGGATGAATGTGTTCAGAAAAAAAGCCTAACATTCATGAAATAAATCGTTTTAAAAATTGCATTGCTCACAAATAAAATTCCTTAATTGAGAGAAAATCGTCAGGTTCTGAGACAAGAGAATGAAATATAAATTTCCAAAAAGGCTTCTCAACACAATCGGGATGAATGTTTCAAATATTCTCAGAACATTTGCTATTAATCTCAGAACCTAATGAAATAGAAAGTAAAATAATTAATGCCCTTTTTACAATGCATTTTATCAAAAATTAACCTTTCCATTGTCTCAAAGGATGTCTCTCAATCTCTTTCTCTCTTTCTATCTCTATCTCTCTATCTATCTCTCTCTTTCTTTCTCTCACTATATCTCAATCTATCTCTCTTTTTCTTTCTCTTTCTCTCTACTTTACGTAACGACCGAAGTCATGCTTGACGTTCGAATGGGATCATGGTACCGGTCCTGCCATGTGACTGTCCGGTGCCGCTACCACTACACCACGGGGCAGCTCGGCTCAAAGCAGGTTGATTTTGAGTAATTTGAAGATTTATTGAATTTTAGCTTAATTTTAATCTTTCCAACCCATAACCTTCAATTGATTCTTCTTACTTATTTCGAACGTTGTTCTTACAAGAAAAGTCCATTGTCACTTCGTATGATCGTTAGTAGTAATGGATAAAAAATTAGGATAGTTTACACATAACTGGTGAGCATTTCCATTCAATGGGTTAAACAAGTGCTTACAAGCTTGATGGTGTCATTGCCTCAGACAACTAACTAGACACTGACTGGAACTTGAGACTTGATGCCGATGGATGATAATCGTTTTAGGCTGTAGTGAAAAGCAAGTTAAGAGTTAGTGCCAAATGCTCCTACCTGATCAAACCGTTGCAGAAACAGTAGCAAATTAAACCAGGACAGAAACACGGTTATCGAAGCAGCCGAGTAGTTGATGCTGAAGCACATGCCGCTGGAGAACATGGGCCAAATCATAATCAGCGCGGACGCGTAGAGGATCCACGAGATGAAGTGGTTCGGTTCCAGCAGATAGTGCCACTTTTGCTGATAGACTTGCAGCAGCTCGCGTAAAGCGTTCACCACAATGTAGATGATGATGCCGATCCCGGACACGAGCGTCGTGGTTGTGATATCCATCTGCTCCTCGATCTGGGGCGGAGCGACGGAGGTGGTCACGTTCGGTACGGTCGCATAATTGTTGCCCTTCGTTCGGGCCAGGGTCGACCGTAGCGTCAGTATGTGTTGTCCACTGTACGAACCGGCGCCGGGTGCATCGGTTTGCTGCGTGTGATGTACCGCAAAGTATGAATTTTGAGCAAGCCCACGTTCGCGTTTGTCACTCTTCACTTACATTTCCCGTCCCATGGCCGCCGGGTGTAACGTTGCCCATCAGTTGAGACGTGAACAGCGTCACGAAGAACAGAAACACGCTGTAGAACAGCAGGTTGGCCAGGTGAAAGTACTTTCCGTACGAGTTCCACTTCATTTGCAAGTACTTTTGGCTGAGCGGATGTGCCAGCAGCTCCACCCGTCCGTGCGCCACCATCGCCTGCCACAGTGGCGACGAGTTTGGCGGGTGGACAGCCGGCGACCGGGTAATGGGGAGGCCGGTAAAATCAACAGGAAGCAGCGGTATAAGAGAAGATTAATTGCGGGTACTTTTAAGCGGAACTAATGAGGTTTGAAAGACAGCAATATTGGCAGGATAACGAAAAAGCGACGTAAACAAACACTGAACAAAGCGAAAGACATGCACTAGCCCGTAGAACTTCCATCACGGGTAGTACAGACGTGTCGTGTCGGTACATCTAAACTTTGTCCAAAGATCTATGTAAATGCAATTTGAGCTTCGAAGGGAACGGGAGAGTTCGTTGAAAAGTTGTAGTCTAACTTTTGTATCGCGATAGTTTACTATCACCAAATGTAGGTCGATTTGCTTGGTTTTCAGTCAAAGTAGACTGTTCTTTACTGTTGGATAATCTATATTGTTCCTTGTGCCGTTCATGCGAATCCATCGTAAAGCAATTTAAGAAAATATTACGATAATAAATTCAACTTTTTCCTGACTTTTTTATTTTTTTTTTGTAAAATCTCTATCAATGACAATGACAGAAAATAGTGTTATTTTTAATTATTAATTTATCTTTCAGACCGTAAATGATTTTTATAACGAAACTTACGACACAACCAAATAAGCAACGTCTTAATTTTTACCGTCTTGAAAACTTTGTTTTTCTGTAATAAAATATCTGATTACGCGTACTATCGCTAATTTCATGGTTAAATGGTTGTGTTGCATTGTGCTTTCATTTAAAAACACAGCTTTCTACTACTTTATGTATGCGTGAAATTGAATGGTTAATTACAGAAAAATTGAAAACACTCATTTATAAAAGCTTTATCGAATTCGCAAAAGAAATCTTTTCCAATAATTCAGACAATTTAAAATTAAATGATTGTGTTTTAAATGTATCGTTCAAACTAGTAATTCATTAAAGCTACGGCTATTATTAACTTCATGAAATTTAATAATAATTAAGACCTTTAAAATATTCAACAACATGCAAGATCTTCAACAAAATTACCGTTACAAAAATGCAATTTCCAAAAGCGCTCGCACGATAAACTTCATAATGATAAATTCAAAAGGATATATAGGATAGGATATACTATTCAAACACAAAGCTAACTAAACCAATTTAGTACTAAGATTATAAAAGCATGTATAGATATTTAAAATATGGACTCTTATCTTAACTAAGTCTGAACACATAAGCTAAAATTAAATACGTTATTAAATTAATGAAGTTCAGTTTTAGCGTTTCGGTATGAAACACTTACAATGTTCTGAATCGAAATGTTGTATTATTTTGTTAACGTACTTTATATTATTTACTGGTACTTCTGTTTCTTGTAACCCTCTATGCCTTCTTATTCAATGTTCTTCGTACACGATTAGGTCCGATAGGAATTTGATTTGAAATTTGCTTTGAATTTGATTGTTTTATTAGCAAAATGTGTTGATAGTTGAACAAACTCACGGTTGAATAGTTAGATGAAAAATAACAAACTCACATTAACAACATGCAATGGTGGTGGACGCCACTTGGGGTCGTTCAACGTTTTCCGCATTTCAGCAATGCCTTCTTGGGACTTTTGGTAAGTACCAAAAGAATATTTGATCTGCAACGAGCGACGCGAAATGAAGCGCATCAGATATGTAATGGAAACGAAAGAAGAAAAGAAAAACACACGCACACATCTTGGCATGCAGTTATATATGATGAATTTCATATGCGTAGGGGCCTGTCAACGACGTTCGAAATTGTTATATGTTTTTTATATCGTAGAAATTTTGTAATTATACTATAAGCAGTCTTTGCTGATGAAAATTTCCATACGAAATAAATCACACGTGGACTTCAACATCATTTAAAGTGGATACGGAAGAGATCGGTTGACAGAGGAAAGGACAATCGTCCGATTGCACTGTGAAATACAAAAGGAACAGCCGTTTGGCAAGTCATGGTAAAGCTCAAGCGATAGGCGAAATCTCTTCAAGCTAAAAGAAAAGTACAACGAAAGAAATGCGCATGCATATCCCGATGCGGACATCTCATCATGCAGAGAAAAGCCTTCAAACAAAGCAGCGTCTCGGCTGGACAAGCCGCTTACGTTCAGTGCTGGAAGTGGTATTGGTTTCGATATCTGAACGGCTTCCCCCGTACGAGCATCCATTTGTGCGTACAGCGCCGGGCACTGAAGGCAGCTAAACGAGTATCGTATCTGCAGTAAAGTACGTTATTAGAACGATTATATTTACAAACACACCAATTTCGGGCTTCGGGCGGATCGCGGACCCGTGTTTGGTCAACGTGAGTGCCAGATGCCAGGCGAAAAGGGAGCTTCGCTGAAACGAAACTAATTAACCGACTGCAGGACCCCTTCTTCCCCCCCACCGGCAGTCCCTCCGGAAGCGTACTTACGTAGAAGCTTTTCGAGTCCTTCTTGCAGTTGGCCTTGGTGATGCAATTGTCCTGTACGGCTTCGAAGACACGCGGCATCGAGGCGATCAGGGCCAGCGTTACGCACGGATGTTTGTCCGATTTCAGTGCCATCACCTCGCTGGACCGTTCCTCGTGCGTCGCCATTGCCAGCGCCGCCTCCGGGTACTTGTAGTAGATCGCGTAGTCAATCGCGCTCATGTCCATGTAGTTGTGCAGCAGCTTGCAGCCGAGGCTGAGCAGCAGCACCACCGCGTTCGGTTTATTTTCCATCGTTGCTAAGTGTAACGCCGTGTTCTAGGATGCGGAAATGAAAACAGCAAACAATGGTGAACACGTGGCAGCATCAAATGACCATATTTCTTGCGAACATCCGCCATTTCATTGGCGTGCAAACTTTTCATTACTTTCATGTAAACGCGAAATGTATCTATCACAGATTGCCAAGTGCAAAGTAGGCGAAATGCCAAGTGACAGATTGGATTCGATGATTTTTTTAAAGGAATATTTGACCTGTGATTTTTAGCGTTCCTTTAGATGTATTTACAAGCAATGGATAAAAACGGAAGCATTTAACAACATTTAATGGTATTAAAAAGTAGCTGATACCTAAATTGAATCTGGCAATGCCATATATATCCACGTTATTTATGTATGATGAACAGTTCATTACCATTAATTCATTTTGCTGTATACCGATCAAAAACTATCAAAATACCTCTTCGTATTTAAAAAATAAAAAGAACTGTTTTCATATTAAGATCAGATTCATAGGCCAGATCGGGATCAAGTTTACTAGATAACTCAAAAATCCGTAAAATAATTTGTAATTTGGAAACCCTGAGAAGTTGGGAAACCCTGCCACGCGTTCCCCTTAAGGTGAGAGCGAGAGAGATTACGGCAGGAGAAATGGGATATAACATTCAAAAAAGGGAATGACCATATCGTTTTACGCGTTTTAACAGCCATTTTAACGCTAGAATTTTGAGAAATAACATTTATTAACAAGAACATCATTATTAGAATTAACAAGAACATCATTACCATTTATTTTCCATCGGTTGTCGTTTTGAAACTTATAATTTGCATTAAGAAAACAACCTCTGTGACGAACGATGAAAAAATTTTTGAATTTCCAAAACTACCCTAGTTTGGTTTCCCCGTAAGCTCGCTATTGTTTCCATTGTATTGATATCCTAGTACGCTTTCCGGAACTAACAGGTTTTAGTAAGGGCAAGCGTAGTTTGATTCTGAAATCTTTTTCCAACTACACCATCTTCATTGTTGGGAACAACGATGATATGATTGATTTAGACGTCCTTAAGTGTTGCCTGTACATTTTTTATGTTAGGTTATGCATTGTAAAATGTTGTCCTTAATGTTTTTTTATCAATAAATATGTTTATAAAAAAAAGTACCTAGCCCAGTGAAACCAGCTACTTACCCCATCTTTGTCCACCTGATCCAGCAGATGCGAGTGGACGGAATGTAGGAGCTCGATCGTTTGCGTGTAACCGGACATTGCCGCCAGATGAAGCGGGTTGCGCCCGTTATGATCCCGATGCAACAATGCACCACGGTTAAGCAACAGCTGCACCACCCGCGTGTGGCCCTGATGCGAAGCAATGTGCAACGGTGTCATGCCTTCGCCATCGCTCTCGTTGATGATAAACGTTCCCTTTTCGGAGTCGAGAAGCTGGCGCACGGTGTTGTACCGGCCGTACCGGGCAGCAAAGTGGAGTGGGCTTTCGTTGTTATTGTTCTTTAGATTGATGCAAGCACCGAGCCGTATCAAGTTCTCCAGCGAGCGAATGTGACCTTCACGGCTGGCGTAGTGTAGCGGCGAGCAGCCCGCGTCGTCCTTTTCGTTCAGCAGCTGCAGCAGATAGATCTCGGACTGCGTGCGGCAAACCTCCTTCGCGAACTCGTCCAAACATCCACCATTCATGATGACAAGGTGCAGGACGTTCCGCGAATTGGCATCTTTCAGACTAATGTTAGCCCCGAGCCGGATTAAGGTCATGACCGTGCGCCAACCGCCACGGGAGGAGGACAGCAGCAGCGGCGACCGTTTCTCCTTGTCCATCGCGTTTATGTCTGCGCCCTCCTTCACGAGATACTCCACAATCTCCGGATGGTCAAACATGGCGGCACAGTGCAACGGGGTCATCTTCTGGATGTCGGTGCAGTTCAGACTGATGCGCTTCTCGAGCGGCTGCATGAGAAACATGAGCTTCACTATTTCGATCGCACCCTGGGCCGCGGCCAGATGGACCGGCGTCGACAGATCGTGCTGTTGGGTGGAGATTTTCGCACCCGACTTGAGGCACAATTCCACCGCCTTTATGTCACCGCCGTGCACGGCCGAGTGCAGTGGCACGTTGCCTTCCGAATCGTAGAACGAAATCATCTCCTCCCGGGTGCATCCCTTCGATTCGCCCCACTGGAAGAAAACTTCCATCGTCTTCGAGCTGGCGTTTTTGGCCGCCTCGTGGATGGGATAGTACCCGTTGTTGCAGGGTTTCCTCGGGCAGGCACCAAACTCTGATATCTGCGATAACGATAGCATAAAAACGTCGTTTCACTATTTCATCCATTATTATCCTTTTGTTTTAGCGACGCTTACCAGTATTCTAGCACACTCTTCGTTATCGTAAATAGCAGCGAGGTGAAGAGCTGTTCTACCGTGTTCACCACCCTGCTGTATATCGATCACTTGACGATACTTTCCCATCACCTGCAGCGCATTCACCTTGTTTTGCTCCGTTGCCAAATGAACTGGAGCAAGCTTCTTTTCGTTAAGGCTGTTTGTAACCACTGGGCTGAAGAAGCAATAGAAGCATGTTGTTATCGCACGAGAACGGTTGTTGGGAAGAACAATATAATTGACATTGAAAGTTAAACGGGAGGACTATCAACAAACTAGTAAACACGAACGTGGGATACAAATTTGGAACCAAAATTAGAATCTATTTTCGTTTCACTCCTTTTGATACCTTTATATGTAGTTTATATATACTTTCCCATGGTTGTTCCCTTCGTTGCCAAATATTTTCTAATTTCAAAGGTTTCCAATTTGATAAAACATTTTAAGGTGATTTTTACCTCAATTTGTTCAAAGTAACTTTATGTTCATACCTTCAATTAACACTTTTCGAATGTAAAAACACCGTAAGGTACATTTATTGAAAGGTTTTACTATCAGCATTACAACAAAAAATAACAACACAATCTCTGAAAAAATTTCACAAAATACTACAAAATACACAAGATTATTAACGGTTATCTGTTAAAACAGACAAACATAAGTAGATTTGTAGATTGTGTTATATGAAGTCTTTTTGGGTATAGGAAATAAAATTGTAAAAGTAACAACTTCACAGAACATTTATTTTTGCTATCTCTTCAAGTAACAGTTATATTCACAAAAAATAAATGGTATTATGGTTCTGCTAAAGTCAGTAATTTATTTATAGAATTTATTTTCATTGCTACTATTCCAAAACAATGCTAGTGCTGAAGATGACACGTAGTTGACTCGCTCAAAAATATCTAAAAAATTGTCAAAAGTTACGGGAAAGATTCAAACGTATGACGAAAAACTTTAAAACATGCGAGACAAATTTAAAAATATTTGAGAATGCGTCAAGGAATCAAGTGATTAAATAAACAATATATGGAAACGTGTAAACAATTACGGGATGGAATCAAATATATTAGGGATGTTTTCAAAAATCTGCAGGAAACCCTAAAAGTAAGCTAATATTGAAGTTATAATTTTATACACGCCAATAAAACAATAGTTTAAAAATTAGTTTATTTTTAAAGCAAGCAATGTTACGGGAAAGATTCAAACATATGACGAAAAGCTTTAAAAAATACAGTGCACTTTAAAAAATGTGTGGCAATGCGTCAGGAAATCAAGTGATTAAATAAAAAAAAAATATGGAAACGTGTGAACAATTACGGAATGGAACCAAATGTATTAGGGATGTTTTCAAAAATCTGCAAGAAACCCAAAAAGTAAGTTTTAATTGAGCTATAATTGTATGCATGCCAATAAAACAATTATATAAAAAGACATTTCATTTTTCAAGCAAGTAATAATTCTTGCTATTCTTGTATCGAAAGACTATCAAATAAAATGCCTTGATTCAATGCTGCTCATATTCACTAAAAACTCCACTTGAAGACTGATGTGGAAATAAATTTAATCATCCGAAGGTGTAATTAAATTAACACGAACGAAATCAATGAAGTAAGCACCCGCTGTGAAGCACGTTCCCCATGATGGTTTGAAAGTTTCGCTAAGCATGCGCTGCGTACGTGTTGGAATGTTGTGGAATATAGTAAATATATGGATATAAATGGGAAATTTTGATAGTATAAAACAACGCAAACTTGCAAAACATAATATAAATATGAACGGAAAGTGTATTAAAAAAAACTAGTTTAATAAACTTTTTATACTATTATAAAACATTAACGTTTCCTTATCACGGTAAAACCCATTCTAAACAATTGCGCTTTGCATGCTATACTCACATTTTCAACAGAAACTCCAGCGCATCCAGCGAATCGTTCTCAACTGCCGTGTGAAGCGGTGTGTTGCCAACCATGTCTTGTGCATTCAAATTACCTCCCTGCCCATGGATGAAGGTGAGAATGTTCACTCGATTCCGTGCTGCGGCCTGGTGAGCAGCCGTACGCCCCTTGCTGTCTTTTACCGATAGTCGATTATTGTCAGCCTCATACAGCCGAATGAACTCCTCGAGATTGCCAGCCTCTGCTGCCTGTTAAAATTTTTTTAAATAAACAAAAGCGTTACAAAGTGAAATTGTATCCATTTTGTGGCAGGATGAAAAAGTCTAGAAAGGAATTCCATTGAAATATCCGTCACAGAAAAGAAACAGTTCAGAACGCACGTGAGCATTTGCTCGGTTAAATTGTGCGTAGCTACTCCATTACCATGTTACAGAAACTAAAAGTGCCAAACAGTGAAATATTTTACATTCACAATTTAATTCGCTAAGACGCTTGAATCGCTCGATGAATAGCTTGTAAAAGCTCACTCATCAACTCATTACAAATTTCAATGTGAACAATAAAACGAAAAAAATAAGAGATATTGGTTTCCAGAGATTTCCATAGATTATTTGAAAGAAAATATGAAATAGGATCTTCTGTGCTTATCTTCTAAACGTGTGATCCTTTTAAAATGAAAGAATATTTAGCGACAAAACGAAAGAATATTCCATTGACTTCCCGTTTAGCCTCATTAAGTTGTGTTTGTATTTGGGGTTGGTATCTTTTATTTACGAAAAGATAAAGATAATCCTAACCGGCTCTTCTAACGCGTTTTAGAACGTACTAACCATGAAAAAAGATAATGATGTGTGTACGGTATTCTTCACCATGGCAATCCAGCACAGCCTAACACGCGGAGTTTCTGTATATTTTGCACTTTGCAGTTTCTTTACCGCAAATTCACCCATCTTTTACACCGCCAACGACAACCGAAACCGTTCAAAGGACGCCACCCAACTGACGGATGCGACAAATAGTCCACTTTCAGCTATTACTCGATGAACTCGATTAGCGAAATGCGATGACATCTTTCATTTGTAAATGATAAAAATAGTCTCGTACATGTCGCGCTTGATACTGCCGCGATCCTGCTTTATGCTGCTCGGGGGATAGTCACACACCGTTCGTGACAGCCATTTATCAGCCATTTACTTTACGCGATGGTCACACAAAAACTCTCCATTATCTAGCTGCACCCTTGGCAGTGGGAACGGGAGGGGATGCCTTCAATTTCTACCGTCAATACACATAATGCAAGTGTGACCGTCTGCTTGACTCCGAAACATTTCGTGGACAGAATGAGTGGCATGGCTGATGAAATCGGAGGGACGTGTGTGGACAAGCCTATCGCACAAATAAATATACCAGTCAGATGGTCGCAGCAGACTGTTTGATGATTTGAGTAATTGTTGAATCAACTAAGGCCAGGTGATAAGCGCCAAACGTCAATCGATATATGGTTTTTAAACCAGTACTTTCTATAAATTAGTTATCATAACGCACGTGTTTTGTCGCTGTATGCTTATCAAACCAAAAAACTTTACCGTTTCGAAAATAAAAAGCCCGTGCCTTGTTTACGTTTCGCGTGGTTTGCATTTCCTATGAAAGCAATTTCCATCGAAGTACACCGTACCAGGCGTCTCCATCGCAACGGCAATGGGACAGGCATCCGTGCATGAATCATTTTAATCTAGAAATTAACCGTGCGGTGGTTGTAAACCACCTTTTTTACGCCACCCCATGATAATAACCTTCAATACTTCCTCCGGATTGATGCGTGTCGCTCCTTGCAGGCGCAGTACCCGGCTCCAATTGACGGGTATTTTCAATGGAGTTGCGATTCCGAATCCGTTCCGTTGCGAACAGTTGCGCCACATATGTCGAAGAGATTTTCGCGTATACATAGCAACGGATAGCATGAGACTAGGACACACTGCTGGCTAGGAACTGCTTAAGAGCACTGTGATAAAAATGATAATTCCGTACGAGCACTACATCAACGATGCACCGAATGCACAACCGCTTGGTGGAGAGATTTGTTGATCGTTGGAAAAAATTGAAAACACACTAGAATGCTCACCAAAGTCACTTTCAATCGGCACGGTCTCTATCGCACTAGAATATTTGTGAACGATTCACCCGGAGACATTAGATGTCACATCAAGCAGACCAATTATTTTCGCATGTATAGTATTCGCAAATAATATTGATAAAGTTTATCCGTTATATTGATCATGTCTAGCTTAATATTAGGATTAAATCGTTTTCTATTACTGCCGCATTTCATGTGCTACAGTGTCGCATAAAAACTACAACCTAACAGATCTTTCCAACTGAAATGTAACACACTCTACTCAACTCTGGCACAAACACCCGTCAATTAATTATGCTTAATTAATTGATAAATGGCATTTAGATATTGATTCGTAGCGAACATAGCGTTAAGGAATCTGTTTTCAATTAGAAGAAATATTATTTGTAGGGAAGCTCCGATATCTAGCCCTAAATAATTTCTAGCGGGCTCTTAAGTCAACAAAAACTAATTCTAATCTGTGCTTTATTTTTGAATATTTTTGAAATATAATCACCATTCTTCTAACATGAATCAGACTAACTATTTTTTATGTTATTTTAGGCATGAACATGATTTTGTTGTTCTATAGTTATTGTTTATACGAGTATCATAATGAAACTATCGTCTTTTTCATCACTGAACGTAAGGAAATGATTCAATACATATTTACAGCTTAGTTCAATTTTCAATAAACAAACGGCACACAGTTTCATGATTGCAACGGAGCTACCAATTCTTCCACTAATGGTAATGTTTTTTTTTCATATCACTTCCACCAGTTAATAGCGGGTTTATGAGAAATCCAACCAATGCAGTATTGTGCAAGCTTCCCGTGAGATCAAACGTCTTGGCTTCGTGTTTTACGACTATATTAAACTACCAACCACCAGCGCTAAACCTTCTACGGATTACAAAGGATTAGCGAAGCGTTCACAACCTAACGGTCTAACAACCATCGAGTTTGGCTGCTCCTTCCAATGCCGTTTTTATTGAGAAAACAAATATCCAACGCACAATAACACGTTTTTAGCTATATCAAAACACATTGTAAAACTTTCAACACTTCCATTGAGAATATGTTGTTAGCACACTTCACGTTTTCATATATTTTTTTCCATGGTCACTTTAATATTCAACCGTTACACTCGACTTATGTTCTCTCACTCTGCGGTACCCAAGCCGGACTCAAGATCGCGAACAACATCAGACTGAGAACATTATGTTTAGCTGATAGGTGTTTTATAGTTCCGAATCGAGCTACCGCTAAGGATCATCAGGGATGCTGAGAGAGAGGACGAAGCAACCAGCGAGTGAGCGAGATGCAACACGCGACTCCTTGCGGTCGGAATCCACACTACAGCACGAGATGGCAACAAATCTGGAGAGTAAGCTGCTCTCCACCTTCAATCAAAAGAGCATCCTTTGGTGCTGCTTGTGACCAAAATCAGAGAGCTGCTTCCGGTACGTTCGTACCTGTCCGTACGTTTTAACCTGCTGGCGACGAATGGACCATAGATCGTGACGAATTGCTCTTTGCCGAAACCAGCCATACGGAAACATTGGTTTGGCATTGAAACGCTTACTACATTGCCATTGGAGCGAACCCATCAGGATGGATATGGTTTAAAATTACATTTCGGTCGAGGAAAATAGAAAACATTTCTATTCCCGGCGGACGGGTAGCAGCGTCTAGTATGGTTGGTAAACTTTTTAAATTTTCTTCTGGGAATACACTGACCCTACTCGGCGATAAGCACCTTATGTAAACCATTTTGCAGCAATCATTTCGATTGCACGTATCCATTAGCTTCACGCAATCGGTTGTTTGTTTGATTGGATTGAGGAAACCACGAGGTAATACGATTTCATCTAAAATATTTCTAAAACCCTTTCTGTTTTTTTATTTTATTTAAGCTGGAGCGAAACACATGATCGGCATGTGAAAAGCATTTGTGAACAACTTTTGTTGCTTAATCGGTAAACGATTAACATGATTGAAATAATACACAAACATCACAAGGTTTAAGACGAGTAAGAGCAACTTTAAGCGACTAACCATGCTTTAATGAATATATTTTATTTCTAATACAAACAAAAGCTCATTTCATGCACTATACTCATAGGTGTTTTAGTTTCACTTACCCTCAGAATACGGTATGGGCTATCGCTCAGTAGACATACTTCCGCATCGGCTGGCTGCGTGAGAATAGCCTGTAGTTCGTTAGTGTCGTGAGCGTTGATTTGATTCACCTTCGTATTCTGAATTCCATGACCGGAGGGAAGCTTCAACCGCGACAGAAGCCAATTCTACAAGATGTTGTAATGGATTTTTTTTTGTATCAAATGCACACTTTTTACTCATGCTACGCACAGCAAGCCTCACCTTGAAGGCTTGGGTCTGTTGAAGATCTTCCTCTTGCTGGTTCACATCGCACTGCGGAAGATTGTGCTCGGTTTCCGATCGAACCGATCTTGGACTGTGAATTAAGTACAGTGGCGTGGGCATCGTTTTTCACACTTATTGATGCTCGTTAGCATCATACGGTTCATCAAAAACCAAAAGAATTTATCTATAAAAAAATATGTGCAATATAAAAGCGGTAAGACATTTGTTTTAACGCAACGTATTTTATTTGAAAACCACGGATCACCACTACAGTCGTGCATTTATAATTTGTCCATGTCATACTTTGAAAAAGTGAAATTAAGCTACTAATAACAGAAAAAAACTTTGTAAAATTTCAAGGATACCGCAGTAAGAACTGCAACAACAACAAAAATCACGCGTTCTTCATTCTCCCAGGCAATTTGCAACAGCCTACTGCGGCCAAGTGTACACTGTAAAGTATCAATTTCTTCATATTTACATTCGAATGCAAACAGTCACGCTAGAATCATTATTCGTACGACACGCACTTTTCACATTTGCTTCACTCTTTAACGAAATGTAGCTTTTAGATGGCTACAACAAGTTGTCAACATATTGTTTAAATATTTCAGAGCTTTCATAACAGCACAGAAAAATGTAATGATCTTGAATAACACTCGCCTACTACGCATGATGTTCACATCATGTTTAATATTTTTTATACATTTTAATAGTTTTGCTTAAATGATATCATTTTATGTATATAAAAAATAACACTTTAGAAAATCACGATACAATTACTTGTTGCATTTTTCCTTTACTAAATATCTGTTCACAATCACACGAATCTTAAATCCCTAGAGAAAAATTTTGTTCCTTTTTTTTCTTAACTGGATCTCTTTTCACAATCACACTTTACATGAACACTTTTGTTGAATCTTGTTGAATCGTTGCCGAAATTGCTCTTAACCTACCGAAGTCCAGCACTTTGGTGCACTCGCGTTATGCGTTCGGTTCGCCCAACGGCTGACGGCACACTGTTGCAGTGGTACCGGAACGAGTTAAATTAAGCAAATGATTAGAGCGAGGCGAGAAAGTGCCAGTCTCGTGCATAATCCACACGGCAAACTGATGTGTGGGCTGGTGAGTGCTTGGCGAGGGTGGAAAAACTAGTCGGAAGCACCCCGCTCGCGCGAGGGTGGATCGAATGGCGACCATACTTTGGAGAGCAAACAAACGCAGCCAACGGAGTAGGCGATGTGTATGTGTGCGCTGTGGTGAAATGTTATGTGTTTAGTGTTAGTTGGTTTTGCCAACCCCGACACTGTTGATCCCACCACTGTAGGGGAGAGTCACGCGGAAAAATATTCCTGCAAGACGATCCCCATACGCGATGGAAAGAAAACATCATTTAGCGCCTGCTGGTGGAAATCGCTTCACTGTCTGTACCAAAACGAGCCAGCATTGTGGATTTGGTCGTAAAGAGTGCATAGATTAATGATTGCGATAGGGGAGCGATCATCCGAATCCAAAAGAATGCCTGTCACATACGTAGGAAAGCGCCATGATTAGAGTTTACGCTTCAATAAGGTTTCCCGTGACGCTTTGCAACCGGCTGCTGCAGGTTCGACGTCAAACGAAGGACCCTCCACGATTGGATGGGACGTGTAGGTTCAGCTTTAGCCTCGTTGTAGATTCGATTCATCAAAGAAAATATTTCGAGCACCATAATGAATATTACCCATTTTTATACGTTTATTGCATCCGTTGAAGGTCGACAGAAACAACGTACAACGGTAAAAGTGAACCGTCATCAGACTTTTGCTATCCACTGCCAAACCTTACCGCACACTAGATTTCCTACCATGATAGAGCGTGCGCCCCCGTCGTCCTCGGGTGAATTTCGCACCAATTTCGTCCATTTATCAAAGTAAAACTCCAGTGTCTATTCCCAAACGTGCGTTCGCCGCTCTGCTTCTCGATCTTATCGGTCATTACATTAATGGCCCCCGGGACAGTTTATTCTCCGCGTTGCACAGTGTGTATTTCCTTCAGTTTTGTTCGAATCATTCGGCCAGGGGTGTAACTTGTTGCATGTGGCTTCGCCCACGTTACACCGTATAAGTACCTCAATCTGTCATCGGTTCCGCACGTAACAAATGGGGACTTTGCACAACAACATTCTTTGCGAGGGTTTGCTTGTGTGCGTGTGTGCAGAGGTACGTTTCAGATTTTGGTGTAACCGCTTTTACCGCTTGTTGATCGCGGGTTGGAAAAGGACCAACCGTGTGACGAGTGCGAGCTTTTATTTTTAACAGGTAATATGAAACTTTTGGGTGTGCTACTTTTCTACTCATGTGACAAAACATGAGAAACCCATGTCCGGAAAACCCATCAGTCTAGTTCTGTAAACAAACCATACAGAGGCGTATGTACTTCAAAATATGATGTAATGTCCTACCGATTAAAGTCTATTTATGGTGAAACATTCAATACATCGACTAACTCACTAACAGTTTAACAGTTTAGGAAATAAATAGAAGGCATAGCACATAAATCAAACAACATGCTTCCTACACATCTACCCTTCAGTGGATGAACCTATAGACGATCGTCTTTGTTCAAGTGACCGGACCACGAACACTGTTGGAAGATTCACCACCAGCCCGTAGATTAGTAAACCCAGCACCAGTATCAAGCCAATCCAGAGGAAAGATTTCCGTACCCGCGGCCACAACAGTTTGTTGAAAGTTTTTGCCGGCTGACGCAGCCAGTTGAACGATACTTCCGGACGGCTAGAAAAGAGTCAAAATTGAAAAACAAAAAAAAAAACATTTACCATTAGAATTTATATGAAGCGGCATGAAAATGTAGCACCTGCCGCGGACTAGGGGTGGAAATATGTGGAATATTTGTTTACAAAACCAATAATACATTCCCGTCGAAACATATTCCAACGGTTTAACGATGCAGACTTTTACGACAAGATGGTTAAGTCAACAGGCGTTTAATTCATTACACCTTTTGGGTGGATGGGTGGAAGGAAACACAGAAAGAGGCAAGGAGAGGTATGTTTACATAGCGCAATAAAAACCTATCGACACACCATATCATCATCATACAGTGTAGAAGGACAGCAATGTGTTGTCCACAATCCACAATCAAGATTCACCCCATTCGGTTAGCTGTTCGATCGTTCTTTCCGCTAATAAAATAATCGAGAGGTCAGCGACATGCAGCATTAATTGAGACAAATGAAATCACTTCGAAACCATAGAAATCGGAATGGTTCCGCGTCCAAGCTATGGTGGAGTGGCAATTTTTTGTTTTGTTTTGTTTTGTATCGTTGACCGTTCGTTATGTTCAAGAGCGAGAAAACATGGGCTAAGTGTTGTAGGGATTCACCATGCCCGAGAGAAGGGAGGCAGGGGAAATCATTTCTTTCATTTTGTTTAGCCACTTCTCGGCATACTTACAGTGGCTCTGGAAGAAGCTGCGGTGGCTTACGCCCCACTCCGACCGGATCACGAGTAGCATCTTCTTGACTGAGAATCTCGAGTTCTAGTTCTACCTTTCCCTGCACGTTTCGAACGCAAACGTTTCGTGATAATGATTGGCAGGGGAAAAGAAGCAGCGCACAAAAATAGTGATAATTTAATTAAAAAAGTTCAAACTCCAAAAAAAATGCGAGTGATACGATACAATCGCCATGTAAGATGCTTACCGTTTGCGATATGCCACGATGCCGACGCTGTCCATCAACGGCATCGATGTTTGCGGTGTTTTTCCCATGTACGGGGAACCATCCTCTCACGCGTCGCTGCCGAAACAAGTTGAAGGAACCGCGCTCACCGGCGCCGCTTCCGGATCCTGTTAATGATAGGCTTCGGGAAAGTTTGCACACATCGGCGGTACGGGCCGGTGGGGACAGTCGCGTTAGGGTAAGATCCACCGTACCGAGAAAGTCGTCAGCCGAGAACGAGTCATTATCCCAAATCTGCACCGTCAGCACGGGAGGATATTTGAGCTCGGTGTCGTATTGCTCATAGAAGGCCTTTCTGCGACGAACCACCAGCTAGAAAGCGTAATGAAATCTTAATTATGAAAGTTAACCAAAGCGTACCCCCACGGTAGCCAACGGTTGCCCGTGGTAACCATCTCCGATCAACTTCACCGTGCGCTGGAGTGGCAGAGGTCAACAATCGACGCTTGATATCTATCTCCGAAATTCGCTTACCATTTCGTCGGCGGGAGAGTAGCGGAACGGAAATACCATGCGCCAGTTAAAATTTCCTTCCCCGGTTAGTGAACGATAATGAACATCCGTGTACTGCGCTTCCGTGAACTCTTGCAACCAGCTGCGAAAGAAAGGAATCACCAGATGGGAGAGGGTAAGTTAAGCAGCCACCCAACTGTCATTGACCCTACGCCGTGTTGGCGATACCTACCACTTCACGTAAATGTCGCTCATCTCCGTCCCGAAAATGTTGCGCTCGTTCAGCACTACGTCAGCCGTGTTCCAGACGATCACTCGCAGTTCGTACGGCTTTGGTGGGTGTGGTGTGATATCGAGTGGTTGCGGAAGTGGTCCACTGGTCTCGTATAGCTCAATCCACAGCTGAACCTTGCCCTGCTCAATGCCGGCCCGCTTGGGGTGATACAACGACCGGCTTTCCACGTGCTCCGGAGTTAAAGGGAATCCGCCTGTGACGCGCTGGAAATTGTTCAACGCAAACAGACATAGCTGCTCGGTTTGGCACTCGTTCGGATCAAGATGTTCGGGTTCAAACTCTGTATCTCCGACCATTATCCTGTTTCCCTCTATTCGTGGCCTTTCGACGCCATGTTGGGTACAAATATTTAAAAGCATTTCTGAAGGTTTCAATTCCTGCCGCCAACGGTTGCAGCCACGCGAGTGAAAGATGCTCGGTAGCCCAAAACCGGGAAAGTGTTTGCTTCGAAAACGATCCTCGATATCAATGTAGGTGCTACCAATTAGATCGTCAGCGGAAACGAAGTCCCTATCATACACGGATAGATGCAAAATTTGATCTCTGCAAAAGAATCGATCTCACTCATAGGTTGTTTGCACCACTTAGCCACTACCGTTCCATTTACCTCGGCAACATTCCAACCATCTCGAACCGACGACCAAACACCGGAGATGCCTGGTTGGGAATGTAGTAAGCCCGATCACGAACGCGCTGATTGCCATAGGTTAACACTATGTACGAGTCAGATTCCGACATGATGTCGCGGGAAGTAAGTTTCAACGCTTGCACTACGTAAACGACCACCAGGATTTGCTCGTTGGGAGAGGCTGATTTAGGTGGAGTTTCAATTCTGAAATGTTAAACGGCGTGCACTGAATTAACTGGCAACAATGATAATTTCGAGAGCTATATTACGGTATACACTGCTTCGATGATGGGTTTGGTATGGATTGTATTTTAATTTTACATTTCACCGAGCCATACGCTAGCTTCGCTCCAGGAGCATTTTTATGGCGTTTGGTGTTGTGTAGTTTGTAGCTTCCACTCCAATCTTTAAACCCGTTAAATTCTGGCACTTCCTCAAGTTCTCTGTCGTAAATCTGTTTATGGTTGTAATGTTTAGAAAAAGATCATTGTACGAATCAAAACTTATCCCATCAGATAGCAATCGGAATCGTCGGAATAAATTACCTTAATGGAGCTGGCATTATTTCCCCCGCGTTGGCTTTGGTAGAACTTTGTCCACCACGTAAATTCTTCGTTGAGTTCTACATTTTCATTCGGTTGCCTTTTCGGTAATATGTCCGCAGTTTTAAAATGTTTCAATTGCGCTTGTATCATATCACGCAGATTTGAAGCGTTTACACGTTCGATATCTGGTTCATCTTGATCCAGATCTACAATAGTCGATGTGTTCGCTGAACCCAAGTTGTATGTAATGAGCTCAGCTGCATTCAGGAATGCGATTCCGATTGTTTTCCCTTCGTTCCGATTTGAATATACAATATGCTTTATCACTATCAAGGGCCAGTAGTATGGATTATCCGGAAGTCGCTTGAAATAGACGAAATTTTCCCCAATTATGTAACTTGACATTCTAAATAGGCATAAAGCTTCCCATAATTACCACAGAGCACGATTTACAATCGTCAGAGAAATCGGCGCTATTTCCGTAGGTAATGCCAGAAAATCCACTGACAAGGTTCGCTTCACCCATCGCTATCGAGATTCGAGCTTTTTTTATTGCTCGCCCGAACCGTTTGTGCATTTGCCGCAGGCCAACGAAGCATGTCTCGAGCCAAAATGTTTTTAGTTTCGGTACGATCTCGCGCGGTAAGCCATGTATGAGCAATTGCTTCACTTCAAATTCATGATTCATATCTTTCGAAGGCAATTCCTGCAGTAAATGAAAAAATCTTTAGACATGACAATAAAGAACTAATGTCTTAAAACAGCAGATTACCTCAATGATATCACATGAAACAAGAATTTCCGCTGTCTGTTTTCCTTTATCGAAAAGTGGAACCCATTCCAATGCCGTTTCCAGTCTGTTTGATAATGAAATATCCATAACATGGTTTGCATTATGTAGATCTCTTGGTAGCAATTTTATCGAAGAATCAAGCCATCCTATTGCAGTATGAATCTATACAATAAAAAGCAAAACGTATAGCGAAAGACTCTACAGAATTGGGTTCATTATGGGCATGGTTAAAATATACCCACCATTTTCTTTTCTTCGATCTGTAAGATGAACACAATTGTACATTTTTGTGTTGATTCATTTCCTGCCTCAATTGCCTCCAAAAATGGTACATTTTTCAGCTCTATCGTTTCATTCCAACAAGGAGATAAAGTTGTCGATGCAGTCTGTAAATAAAATTTTATGTATACTCTTTTATCATTGAACTCATCTATAAAATACGATACCGTTAAAACCATTTCGTGACCTTCAGCCACAACCTTTAATTTAACATCGCATTGATCCGTTTCGTAAAACCCTGCAAAAATCCGGGCCTGATATACGTGTATCTTACAGTGCAAACATATTGTTGTTAGGCGATAGCCGTTGCACTGATAACCTCCGGTAGAGCTGCTTGCAGGAGTTTCCAATGGCAGCCCATCACTTTGCCCTATCTTTTCCTGTCGTTCGGTTCCGATCTGCAGCACATAGTCCAGCTTGGCAAAAATGCAACCGCACCGGTCTGGGCACGAGTGCTGGCAGTGGATTGATCTCATGAGAATTGAGCACCGTTGGCCGTACAGCACTCCGACCGGGTCGGAAGAGTTTGCCGGGAGAAGGTAATGGGCCATGTTGAAACGTGCGATTGCATCCGCTGATGAATGTCCAGGACGCGATACGTGCAGAACGATATCTGGATATTGGTTTTGATCCTTTTGAAGTTTGGTGGTAAGAAGTTTGGTGGTAAGAAAGCATATAGGTTAGAAAAAAGCTTAGTGTAGAACAACTTACATCGTATAAAAGTGTCGATAGATGCTGGGAAATTGTTTTAAGTTGATCCCGAATGCGTGAAGCCTCATCGAAGGTGACATTTGAATTCATTTTGATCCTAATTGTAGCGAGTTCAGTTTTTGTAATATGCTGCTAAAACAATTATATATGTTATATTGCGTTAAATTTCATCAATCTCTAAGTGGCAAAAATTTAATAGCAATATTTCTTTTTAAAGTTACAACTTACCAATTCGTGTATAATATGGCGTTTTCTCATTTGATCCCACTTAGTGTGTTGTTTGAACACTGATTCAACTACATTGTCGTGTGCGAGCATAAAATCCGATTCTAATTGTGTCAGCAAGCGAACAAAAAGTGGTCGACTGTCAAGAAATACGTCTTTCTTGTAAGTAACATGCAAGGCGCTCTTGAACAAATGCATGAGACGAATAAGTTTCTGTCGTAAATTGAACACAACCGATTGCAAAAAATACTTATGCCTGTAATCCGGAACTTGTATCTTTAGTTTCACCTGTCTGTTTGTTGCTTCCATGTGAGTATAATTTAAGGTGCTTGATGTGTTAAACTGATCCAAACTAATATTAAGTACTTTAGAATAAATATCTGCACAAGAAATATAGACTAGCAACTGATTCGTCGATGTTTCATCCAACAGCTTCAGACGGATGATACAAAAAGTAATCGAGAAAACTTCTTCATCCCAGTAGTTGCCCATAACAAGTGGTTCACAGATTCGTGCTTTATGCGTTTTGTGCGCTGGTGCTGAGTGCATCGGGAGTGTTTCCGTGTTAATTGAAATAAGAAGTTTTCCAACATACTGAGAACCCTGGAATCCACTATAGAAGTATAGCCAGGAAGGACCAAACATTGGTAAATTATCTGAAAGATAGACGGAAAACATAAACGGCATGAACAGGCACAAAGAAACGATGAAAACTTACAAACATCCTCGGTACGTTTTGCCAAAGAAGAGAAATGAATGTATCGGGAAGACTTCACATTATTACTACAACAGCTGTTTGTTAACACATCTAACGCGATTATTTGATTTAACGATGGGAACGTTCCAACGAAGGACAATGTTTCATTCCATCGATTGCTTCGTCCATAAGCACTGGAGTTTGTGCGGATCTGTTGAAAGAGAAATACTGTAATAAAGATCGAGCCAATCTTGCTGTAATTATTTCTACCTTCTGCCCTGCATATGTAACGCGAATGGCATATTCACCGCTGCTAATAAACTCGCCTTGAATAATGTTGCAACTATACCGCACTCTTCGCAATTCGTTAGCAAAATCATTTCTGGGCATTAGGCGGTTTCTGTAAAAAAAGCATTGGGTGTGTTAAAGTTACGCTTGTGCTATAATAAACCCATAACGTCACCTTTCAATATCTTCGTACTCCAGATCGTAGTTCAACGAAATGGGAATTGGTTTGTTCCGGGGCGATGTTATTGATAAATCTATTAACAGGTAGCCACAGTGTACTTCGACCGATGCTGCCCTATCAACAGGCTCAAATGTGCCCCATTTCTTGAAAAAGGCATGATCTAATGTGTACAAAAAACAAATAATTTCATTCTCTTGTATACTATTTCTATAAGATAAATTAGACAGACAAGTATGATGATTATTTCAAAGAGTGTTTTTTTTTCGATTAAATAAAACAGCTTCGTTTAATCATGATGACGTACGAGCTGAAATTTTCTATCATGACTTCATATCTGATTGAAAGAAGACTTAAACATTCCTTTGTAATCATAAATGCTAACCGATAATCTTGTGACTTCATCATGACTAGCAATCATTTATTATTGGTGTTTCAATCTTTACCAGCGTATTTGTCTGGCTTGAGCCTTGTTATAATAACGTAACGCGTTTTGGATCATTTTAGCATCATTCTTAATATGGTTTAGAGGTCAATGAGAAAGTTTGTGAATATAAGGGATTTACAAATGATTTTATCAAAATTTAACTTTACATTTATTATACACAATGAAAAAAAATCATTAATGATTATCATTAAACATCAAACACCATTCAAAATCTTACTGTAGTAATATACTTTTGAATTGTTGTACTTACGTTCTTGTTCCAATACCGTACCAAGATCCACATGAAACTGTCCAATACATGTTTGCATGCTGGTACAAACGGATGTTCGATATAATCCGAAAAGTATGCCTTTCCTTCGAAGCTGCTGCTCGGAGCAGCATAGTGAGAAGCTAAAATACTTTGATTCCAAGCGAGTTATTGCTTTTTTATGCCGGAACTTATTCAAGCGAAAGTTTAACTCACTTCATTGAAATAGGGACTATCGGTTCGGTAAGCAACTCTGGTGCGTTTATATTTACCATTGCAGGATATCATAACAAAAGTGTCACAGTTGAATTCTACTAAATGGCGTGCTTTGTACACCGTTGCTGATACTAGAAAATTCTGCTTAATTCCTTCCAAACAAGTGTTACTTTCTTCCAGCGCAATCACCTCCATTTTTAATATAGTATTATTGTTTTTAAAAAATGAAATCCAATTCATAGGCTACTTGGTTGAATAAAACCAAAACCGATTGATCATGTAAACAATAATCTATTAATCATTTCTGTCAATTTTAATTTAAAAACCCCCTTATTCAATAACCGTCTGGAAATTCTTTTATTTTAAAAGTTATATTTTAGTTATATATTCATATTTTATTTAACGAGCATAGCTTAGAGATGATCAAATACAATGAAAATTTAAACATTTAGGACAGAGTGTCAAGAAGGATTCCTACTTTAATCATATCATTGTTGATTAACTTATAAAAAATTAAAAAAATATATCTTCAATTTCCAATTGTTAGTTTGTTTTCGACTTTGATAGAAGACAATTTTTTCACTTAAATTTGGTACTTTTGGTACTTTGGTACTTTGTTCTTTTGTAGAAGAAAGAATTTTCATTTTTATACTTGCATACAGTATATTTTGATGTCATATGTTGGTTTAATAACTAAAAGTTCAATATTCGATACATATTTTGATTATTTGAATGTGCATGCACGTAGCATTGATAAATAAACGAAAAACAGTACAAATCCGACTGTCAATACAACTTGCAGGTACCCATATGACAAAAAGCGATGAAAATTGCATGCAACTTAATACTGAATATTGTCTGAAGATTAGATTAGAATGCTTCCATTTGACAGAAAAGAAAGGGTCTAATCGAATATATTTCAACACATCAAAGGGCGTTTCTCGCCCCTCTCTTATTCAGAATTTTCTTCCACTTACTTAACCATCTCTTATTTTTCTTTCTGTCGTTGGGAGCGAGAGCTTGATTTCAATTCGTAAACATTTATGAACGTTATTTTTTTAAAGTTTACTTACAAAAAATCATCAAAGAACTCTATGACCCTGTTATACTAGATAAACCAAATCTAACGACATCGAAGATGTCATTCCTGACAGTTAGATTCATCTCAATATACCACAACACAGTTAAAACTATTCATAGCTTATTTCAACTACGAATAGCGAAACATAATAATCCACTTTCACCTTTAGTGGCAATACCAATTTCAAATATGACTATCTGTAGAGCAAATATACCATAAGCCAAAATAAAAAGACCTGCATTTTGTGTTTTATAGCACCATGGCCAATTGGGTATCCCGGCGTGTGGTGATGTGCCGTAGAAATAATGATGGTCAAAACATAATTAGCTTCTCACTAAAATTTATTTCTTCAATACTTTGTCAGTTCCATGTTGATAGTATTAGAAGATAATAGATATAGAAAATATTGAAACAAAGTTATGAAGAACCATAGCGTTATTAAAAAATAATTAAAAAAAGTTTTATTATTCATCAGTTATAGCATAATTTGACAACTTTTTGAAAAGTCATTTCTTAAGAGCGATTTTAATATTTTGGTAACATGCACAACGAACTGAATTTATTTAAAAGGTGAAATTTAAAAGTCCTATTTATATTTCATTGTTGATTTTAAAAAAATATTTATGTTAGCAACGTTTACTTCAAACCAATTCAGAACCGAATCCCATAAATATAAAATATGTCTAGCCCAAAAAATAACGATTAATTTGTAACGTAAAAAAAATCCACTTGTTTATCATTTTCGAAATGCCCATCACTAGCTTGGCGGAAGGTTGTTTAACGTCTCACGCATTTCGCTCTTTCAAATCCCTCGCTTCTGCCAGACATAATTCAGACGCGCGATCGCGAGAACGGTGTATTCGTGGTGTGCTCGGTAAGGGTCGTAACGGCCGTCGTGATGTGTTTGGTGCTTTTTTATGTTATGGAAACAAACCTGTTTTCGGCTGAACCCTAACCAACGGATGCTGCACTCGTGAAGCATGTTCAGAAATGATCGTTTCCTCTTTCACTGTGACCACTGCTGGCACGTTGGAAACAAACTTGTGTTTGTGAAATCTCCACCAACTTAACCGACGATGGTCATACTAAACCGCAGTGTATGGTATAAAGAGGATACGTATTGATAGCAGTGGCATCTGGCAAAGAAAATGCTAAACCTCTCCAGAATCTTTGAATTAAAAAGTCTTTCTACTACTCACGGGTCCGTCAAATGTCAACAAGTGTTGTTGTAAATGTGTGTTTTGTGAAGCAAATGATGTGTTGTGTGATCATATCAGATTCTGTTTTAGCAGTGTTTCTTTTATGAATTTCGCGGTTTGAAGTAGAATAAATATAATTTTAACAAATGAGGACTGTGAAAGATTCAAGCGCCGGGCATTAAAAGAAGAGCAAACTATAATTCTTAAAACAATCCCAAAAACGTTCTCCTTCCTATCGCAGAAAAATAATCCTAAAACAGTCCGATTTACCCGCTTCATAAACTAACCGTAAAAGACCTTTGATCTCTTTCTAAACATTGAAGCTTAACGTACAAAAGTTTTCATCAAGCCAAATGATAACAAAGTGTGACGCTTCCTCAGCAAATCGAGTGGACAATTTAAAGGTCAAACGCATCAATATGCGCGAGTGCTAGGAGATGTACGGCTTCGGATGTTCGTGTTTTCTTTCCCCTAACGTCTTTGTTTGTTAATTTCCAGTTTGTGTTTCGAACCGTTCCCATGCGATGCAGATAAAGAACGTTTGTTTCGGGTTCGAAAATATTGGTTTCATCAGATAAGCCACCATTTTGTGTGTAGCACATAGTAGGCATCAACTTTAAACCGACGGTAAGCACAAACTAAATTGTTTCCAAACCAAATCAAACCTCGATTTTTTGGTTTATAAACTTTCGTGGTTAATTCTTCAAATAATCGTTCTGTTTCGAACAAAATTACTTTACATTGACCGCTTATTGCATGAATATTTTATGATCGGTTCCTTCTCAAACCCTTTCGTCGGGTTGAAAAGTGGTAAACGTCCAACACATGTGGGATTTAAATTATGACCTAATACAGCCGGATGGCTAGCAGCAGTAAAATATCGCTCACACGCATCATGGGATGACATCATGTATTTTAACTCTCGTTTTCTTTGTTAACTGTTGAGCTACCGTTTTTATTACCAGAAAATTGTTTTAGGTTTTCATTAGGTTTTGTTCTCTGTTTAATTTGAGGACACAATTTAAATAACCATTAAGTTAGCTGTTGTGAGAACTCTGCAAATCAACGTTAAAATGGATCAAGTGTTGAGACCTTTCGTATTTTTGACAAGAAAATATAAAAACGGCCTTTTTTCATAAGCCTCAACTATTTGTTTTCTTTTTTTATGAAGATCTTTTTACATCATCCATCTGTAAAGTAGTAATGAGATTATTTAACTTACGCCCACAAACTCACGGGCATACGTTCCTTGGTTGTTATTACAGGGTTTCGAGTCATATAGGGGAACTATGCAATCAGTAGAGAGAATGTGTCAACCGGTTAAGAGAATGATGCAGCCATGTAGTGGGCTGTAACATTCTCTTAACCGGTTGACACATTCTCTCTACTGATTGTATTGTTCCCTTATATGACTCGAAACCCTGTAAGATGGAAGTTCGTCCTGGAAAGAAACCTGATCCAGTCTAACCACAGGAACCGTATCGTTAAATAATCTGGTTACTGCTTTGTTTTTGTCCGGCAAAATGAAACATTAAATCGTTTCAGTTTTCGAACAGCAATCACGTCTGGTTGTCTCGATACAGATTCGAAAACATTTTGATTCGTCTGTCAACCCACAATGGTCGGTGCATGATGTGTGCAGCACTTTAACGTTTCGATACGGGTCATCACGATTGCGACCGTATTGCAACAGGTTCCGTTGTCGGTGTGTTTCTGTGCCACATTTGGATCGAAAGCATGACCGTCCGCCATTGTTACGTTAGTTCGGGAACCCCAAGAACGATCAGCCGCCCATTTCGGTTCGATGCATAGACAAGGTTAGCATAAAGCATCTGGAACGGCAGCGTTGCGTTGTGCAATGTTCGTTTCGTATCGAAAAACTGCAAGCCGGTTTTGCCGGATCACTACTCCGGCTGGTGCCCGAAAGCATTTTACAAAACCGACAGCAACCGGTTGCACTTGCCTGCAGGTGGCCTGAACTACATTTTTGCACGTTTATTATGCAATCCCTGGATCGGGATATGTGCACTTTTGACACATGGTCCGTTTTATGTGCTGTATTACTGGATACTGGAACACGAAATTGGTTTTGTGACATTTGTTCGACACTGTTCGTTTTCAATTACGACACTTTCTTTGCTAGCCACGAACGACTTGAGGATACCTTTTTTAATGTTATTGATACTTGTAACATTGTACAGAAAAGTTAATCTGCTGCAAATGCTGTACACCATTGCGCTAATAGTAATACTATCACGGGCACCAAAACATTTAACCCCATGCGGCTTTTGTAAGACTTCCAGCTGGCTTGAGAGGGCCCGACGAGCGTGTGGAATATTCATTCAAGACTAAAACTAGCAAAAGCTGAGTGAAATATAATACTTTTGTAAGATGAAACTTGTGACAGGTCGTGAGGTAGTCTGTTAACATGCGCTTCATGGCAAAGATATAGCTTAAACAAAATTTTATTTCCAGCTCTGCTTTCGAATGTTCACAAGGTAACAACAAACCATATTCTAAACAACTTCATAAAATGAGGTGATCTTTCTAAAGTCTAATAGCTGTTGGGATATTTCTTCAACTGCCCTCAGGTTTCAAACCAACCGCCAAATGGGTCTTGGTAAATCAGTTTCCCTCTTGGTCAATTGGTGGTTAGCTGCAAGCTTTAAATGACAGTGACTTCAAAACATTAGCATAATCGAAGTCCGAGACAAAACATGTGCCGGCCACACAGCGGTGATGTCATATCGATCGTGCATTGACTGCCTGCACACGCCTGCCATTTGGGCAGTTACGAACAAACGAACCAACGTTTGAATGTTTCGTTTCGGTAAACGCAAGTGGTGCCGAGGGATGTTTGGCTGACTAGCCTACTAGGCTTGCACACGAGAGAAACGAGAAAACATGTGTCTAGGCGTTATAGGAAACAGAATGATGGTAGCCAATGGTTACAGTGATGGGTGCTTAGAGACCTTGTTTGATTAGGAGCGCTCATGGCGAGTAAGGTCGAGTTTCAGCATCTTTTGCTTCGGTATTTCGGTTGATAATTAAGAGTAATTCATTTACAAAAACCAACTATTCCCTGGAATGGTTTCGTGCATTGGAGCAACGTAAAACTCTCGTTGCGGTAAGCACAATGCATTCCTTGTGAAACCGGTTAAATCCATCTCGTCGACCCGACTCATCGCTACCTGTTTGCTCATATGCAGTGTCGCGATCGTATGTACACGAATCGACAGTTGTTGAGAAATTCGCTCCCACTTTAACGTTCATTAACGCCACGTGTTGATGATGCTGTTGATTAACTCATTCGTCTTCAAATGTTTGGAAGCGCGAGGAACAGAGAGGGAGAGAGAGAAAGAGAGAGAGGAAGAGAGAGAGAAGGCAACCGATCACGCTTGAACAAATTGCCATCAACAAATAGGTCAGACGAGCGATGAACAGGTCGGGCGTATTGAAATCAAGCGACCGTCTGTATGTCTGTATGCTAAGAATATTCAACGATGCTGCTTTCTTAACCCATGGGAGATGGGAAAAAAGAAACGCCTCGTTACTTGGTGCTACCACTGATCAGCTGCAATTGGCCGGGTAAGGTCGGAGCCTAGGGTAAGTCGGATCGGGGATTTCCTCAGGTGTTAGAATTATTTTGAAGATCGCCTTTTTTTTTCTCCTCAACCAATCTTTTTCTGGACAGATCATTTCCTCAATTTTCCTTTCCGGTCGTGTTTTGCTACATTTGGCCATTCTTGAGCGTTTCGCTTGACCTCTTGCGCGTAAATGGTTCCCGTGTTTCACTCGCTGCGTCTGTTTTGTTTTCTTTCCCCTCCTTTTTCACTTGGTGACTTGGGTGATTTCGAATCAACCTTTGCCAGTGTAATGCTTCCCAGTGACGGGGTACCAAGGTAAAAAGCATAACAGACCCTCACTCGATGACACACACACAAATACACACATGTGCAAGAAGGTGTAAAGGGGAAGCTGAAAAAAAATACACATTAAATGCAACCGACCGAACCGGCCGCTCTTGCCGGTCGTACCCCGTGGAGCATAATTATGCTGACCGCATCGTGAGACGGCTGTAGAACGTGTACGGAGTAACAAGCAGGGGTACGTCCGTTCGTACGGGCCCCGAAGTGAAAGGACGGAAAGTCGTACCGCAAGCAAGACCCGCCGTGTATGACACAAGCGTGCCTTGTGTGCGTGTGTGTGTGTGTGTGTGTGTGTAAAGATTTAGATTTTTATTTTTCCCCCAAGCGCGTTTCACCACAGCAGACAATGGGCAGAAAGACCTTAGGCTGGCGCTGGTGGCCCTCTATTTGGGTAATTCTCGGCGCAAGTAAGCACCGCAAGTACACACCGCCACTTGCCCGGAGTCGCAGGGAGATTGGTCCTATTTTTATGCTGCCCCGGTCGCGGCGCTTGGTAAACATGCCGGAGCGAGCGGCAGAAGCAGAAGATCTCGTAAAAGTAATCATATAAAGACAGCAGACAAAATAACATGGCTGCCTATCCGCCGACCGATGCTCATATGTACGTTCGCATCCTCCACTGCAATCGATCTCGGGCTGACAGTAGCAGCCCGAAGACGACGACAACGATGACAACGACAAAGGGAGCGGTCTTCCGCGCGTCGTCGGATCGAATAGCAAAGCTGGCGAGTGAATTTATAGCACTTTTCTGCTTCGCTGAAGTAAAAGAAAACGAACTTGATACGATACGTGCAGGCAGGAAGTGGCCGGTGGACGGTTAGAGCGTTGCCGTAAAAAGTGTCCGCCAGGGTGGGTTGTAGAGAAGGAACCAAAGCTGTTCAGTTCGTCAAAGGAAAAACAACTCCAGGAGCGGAAATCACTTACACACACACACACACACAGAAGCAGCTGCACCACCACAAAAGCTCCGGAACGAATGCATTTGCATAATGTGTGTGTAAAATGTATAGTGTATACGGAGTTTCGCTAAATTGTGATTGCCAGAATAATGCCCGTACTGCCGAGTCATTTTGGTTGTGTCGACCGCTTGCGCCTGCTTGCTTCTATCTTGATTAGTCGAATAATTTTATGATAATTTTCCAAGCCCAACAACGAGCATGTGCATGTTTATTCATGCCCATAAAGCCCATCAAATTAATGTGCTTGGATCGTAATTTCTTTCAAATTCATCATATGCTGATGTTATTGTAGTTGGAATCTTGCTGTGTTGTTGGATGTTTCCTATAAGTTTCTACCCGCGTGGCAGAGCGAAAGAAAAATCTAAATGGGTTTTCTTTTGTAATTTGCTCTGAGCTCAAACAACATAAACATTCCGAAGGCTCGTCTCGAAATGAGTACCAAATTGTGAGCTCTTTACGATTATTTTCAGAAGTAGAAACCCCGACCAAACATAAACTGATCGTTTAATTCACTTTACTTTTTGAAGTAATAAATAAATAACGCTCTTTCTGACAGCTCAAACACGGAAGTTGACTTCAAGCAAAAAAACAAACGTGTAGTTGCTTAGCTCGATCCGTAGTTTTATTTCTTCGGTGTAACCAATCTTCCCGATCGGAGATCTACTTCTAGAGCGTGTGTAATATGAGAATTAAAAATAGCACGCAATCGGCTCGGACTCAGACCGGGAGCAGCCAGTCGAGGAAAAACGGTGCCAGCGGTGAAAATGGAAACCGTCGCGCCACGCTCCTGTCAGCGATTGTTTCCTTCCTAACCAACCCATCGTATCCGGTGGTAAACATAGTTGTGTGATGGTGGTGAGCCTACCTCGCGCCAACCGCACTGATCGCGGCCATTCCCGAACGGCGAAAGTTGAACGACCCTATCCCCTTTCCGGGCGCTACGCTGACAAGAGATTCAAATGCCCGGGAATGGTTCCTATGTTTTATTTTCGTTTCTGCCAAATCTATTAGTTCGGTTCGCTTCCATCGCCGTTTCGTGTGGACCATTGTCTTAAGGTCGCATAAACAGAGATGATTCAAAGAGGGACACCGAAGAAACCAAAAAAAAAATCTACAAGGTCGATGCACACTGACTATCGTGTGCAGTGTACACCGCCTCATCCGGTCTGCGGAAGTTATCCATCCGGTAGTACGCCTTCCGGATGTTTACCTTGCAAAGTGATCCATCAGATCAATGAATAGAGCACATATCCGTACCCTGTTCAATCGGATACCGCGGTTATTAATGCCTTCATGGTTGCCTTGGTGTATTAATCAATTTCTGTCGTCCCATAAAAGTTGATATTAAGAGAGCATTTGTGTTTGTTGCTGTTGTACTGTAGGGTATCCTTTCATTAAAATATTTGGATCTCTATAAACATTTTTATACGAGCTTATCTGCATGGTTGAAGCATATATAATAAATTTGGCGAAAAAGCTCATTAAAACAGTAACATCTCTGCGATAAAACTCACATATTGTTTGCACGCACGTTATAAAGTCATGCCTTTTACGTAACGATGAATTTGTGTGATTTATTTTTTCATCCCCTTCAAGCTGTTCGATATTATTCAATACGATTTTCGCAAACATTTTCTCGAACGAAATTAATACCATCAAGCTTGCGATATGACAGAGTTATAACACGAATACAGCTCTTCGCCGCCTACTTTGATGTTTCAGATTTTTGCCATGAAAAACCCTTTTGTATGGCTTTTGTGTGGTTCATGCATAAGACAAGCAAACTTTTTGAGTTAGTACATTATCATATCAACCCAGTTAGCCCAATGTAGACCGTTCTGATCAACGTCAACATGTGTGTTGATCTCATGACACAGATTTCCTGTCCTCGATCGGACAGGTGACAGGTAGTTGTCATCCCATCATCATCATCATCATTGTAAACCGATGAGCAGCGCGAACTCTCAATAATGATTCCATTTCCATCCAACTTCCTTTGGGGAAGCAACAAATTGTTGTTGGGATGCCATCTGAAGCACACACGCCCTCGCACGCCTCCACCCATACGAACGAACAGTTACGTAAGCCAAACAATCAAACCGGTGGCATGCAGTGGCATTCGCCAAACGATCAACCGCCCAGCCGGCATAGCCAAAACGCGGCACCAAACATCGTGATGAGGTTACGCACAACAGTTTCACTTACGCTTTAAGGGCAATTGTTTGTCTCACCTGTAAACGCCATTGCGTAACCGTAGGCTGTGCAGAAGGCCCACCAACCTTGACGCTCTGCTAGGAGTATTTGATTTCGTACCCCTCCTAGACGTAGTGATAAGAATCGCTACGTATCACGATGCATGCAGCTAGCGTGCACAACGTGAGAATTATATGAATGTTTTTGTTTGCTATTTCACAAACCGAACAGGCCCACTCTCACCCATATGTTTGCTAGCACGAGCGAAAGGGGCATGATGAAGACGGAACGGAAAGAGTCATGCAGGAGGAGGTCGATGCAGGAGTCTATCATTTTAGTTAAATTAAAGCCATAGACACACAGCAAAACCCCTTATGCGTCTGGTTTCACGGAGCAGGTGGCCGGTTCGGCTAGTCGGGCTGGCAGTCGCAAAAAGCACCAATACATTTACGAACCTGCTTGCCCTCCTGCAGTCCCAACCACGTCACCGTTTGAGTAGCGTTGCTGTTCAAACCTGCCAATACGATGGCTACAGAGTGACATTTCGATCGACCTTGGTCCAGTCCGGTTGGCAGAGAATTTATGCTTAGGCTGGGCCACACAACAGAACAATGTTTGCTTTACTTTGAGACCCCGTACAAACGACGGCACCGTTGAATTCAGGGAGAATGCTACAACTGATGCATTAGTTTACATTTGAAGGGATACGGATAGTTTCAACTAGCGAAACATTTTGGTATCGATGTGTATTGTACAATACAAAACAATTTTTCGTTTATTGTGGTGGTGATTTAATAGGAATATGCTCCGACAACTGGTTGAACTGAAAGTTAAAATATCGATTCAAAAGATTCATGTGCTGGTTTAAACAAAAAATCACCCAGTCTAACGTTGACCACAAAATATATGATGCACCGTGAAAATGCCATGGCCATCAGGTTGCTATCCTTGGAATTCCAGCCACTTTCTCCTCGGTGCAACTGCCGACAAATGGCAGCTGCTTTACGCTGCTTGCTTGTTTGTTAAGGTACATTTCTCATTAGGTCGTATATTTACACCGTGAAAGAAACTTTCGTCTATGTCACCTGTCCCTCCTTGATTGGCGATCGAATCGGAACCAAGTACGGTACAGTGCTATCACGATGGAAACTAATAGCGTCCATTATAAAAACTTCGATCGGTACATGTTCACTGGCATTATTAATTTCGTTGTAAGATAGCCTGTAACTGTTCTCTACTTTCGTTGCAGTACTATTTAAAAAATAGCAGATTCTGTCTTAAAAAGCACCAATTTGCTTTGCGTCGGTTCAATTCGCTGATCAAATTTACTTAACTGCTAAAACGATGAAACGCTTAAACTAACCTAATCTCGGCGCACGTTCACTTGCGGTGCAACACGCGGCGGAGTGGAAACATTCCGGGCACCCTCTGTCCCATTCGAACCTGTGGTTCGGAGCAGGTTTCGGTTTCCACCGCCAAACGGCCATTCTCTTCGCACCGTCAAAAGGTTTTTCTATCCGCTAACACCTTGAGCTTGAATCTAGAGCCGCGTGCGGCAAACTAACGAAACATATAAAAAGAGAAAGTAAACCCGGTGAGTGTAGTGCACTTTCCTACTGGGCAACATTGAACGCGACACCGGGTGACGCTGGTCCCAAGCCTGTCACACGGAACGTTTCCTGTTTTATCTGAACCGATTTATCTGAACGCTAAATCGTAAGACGCTGGACGAACCATGCTATGCTGTGGTTTTGTTTTCAGCCACACAAACTCATCAGTAGCCGTTGCACGAGGAGGAGGAAAAAAAAACAACCACACCATAGGAGCGTTTCCTATAGCAACGAGGGCGGAAGAATATTTTTCACATGCTTCGTTGAATGTTGGAATATAATGAGTATGAATTATTTAAAGCCATGAAGCGCTTGCTTTAAGAATCAAAGATAAAGCCCGTTACCGTAACTTTTTTTGTGTCAGAAGGCAGAAGGATGAATAAGGGTGGACGAATAGTTTACGCACTGGTGTGTTCTATTCTGTGCAGCTAAATAGTGATCGTCCAGTAAGCAAAAAAAAAACCCCCCGACACTTGCTTTCAGCAGCCAAAACCACATACGTCATTCCATCGTTGTGTTCAGCAACACTGTGGGTTGTGCAAAATTGCAGCCTTTGCACAATTTGACGGCAGGGAAAAAAATCGACGGGCCCTTTCACGGTGCATCGATGGGATCGTTTCAAGAACACATGCACACACGTATGCAATAATGCATGCAGATTGGTTAATATCGTCAGCGCCTGGTGAAGGTGGGCGGAATGGTGGATGTGCAATTAAGATGCTATTGTTTCTCGGCCCAAAGTTTCCGCGCCTATCGCTGCGCACAAGTTGCCGCCACCGGCACGCCGGCGTTCTCCAATGGGGCCGCTCAGAAACCATGCGCAAAGCTCAGCCGCTCAGGGGCGCACAACCGGTGACCTATCCTTCACGCATGGGAGCGTTTGTTTGCTATTTCGTTTACTTCCCGTGCCGTAGAAAGGGAAAACTTTATGTGAAGAATCGGCGTTTTTTTTTTTGTTTTGATTTGTTTTGTTTGTCTGTTTGAGCCGAATGCATAATTCATATGAATCTTCAAGGCTGACTAAGATGCTAACGATTCGTTTCACATTCTAGGTGGCTATAAATCGGGTTAGGTTTTGCTAGCGTCAGATCTTTTCAATTACTCATAGAAAAATCTTCTTTTTTTCTTGTAACTTTCAATTTTCTTTCCGATTTTAATATTTCCAAATGAAAACAAATACTTGTTTGTTGGCGTACGAACTGCATGGACAGCATGGTCAAAAGGTTAAACAGCACAGCTATAAAGCATGAATACTTTCTTTCTTGTGCTTACGAAAACAAAACATGGAGCGTTAGGTAAAAGTAGTCGCGCTAGCTCAAAACCTTACGCTCCGGCTATGTTCCGGCTGGAAAAAGTTTATTTGTTTCTTTCTCTGCTATGGCTCGGTAGTGTTTTTTTCTGAACTAATATGGAAAACCAAATGCGCAATAATGAAATGACCCACCGTTTGTTCCCCTTGGAGAAATTAACGCTTTTTTATGGGCTGTGAAATTTCTACAGATTGGTGGATCGTTTCATGTCCATCAGCGATAAATATCTGCATCATAGTGGATGGTAAAAAGGTCATGTTTTGTTGTGGTATACACATTGCACGCCACGAAAACTTTTTCTCATTCCAGTAGTCGTGGAAATTTCTCATCGATCTCAACAGCATCATACAAAAGAGAAAAAACTATATCAGATTAGGTGCACCAAATTTCCGAATGTCGTACGTTCAAGTTCATGTCTCGCCGTTCCCGGCTACTAAAGCACCCACGATGACAACCTCTAACGGGTTTGTGGTCACGCGTAGTAGCACTGCTTTCGGACGCGGCACACCTTGCGGCACGTTACGCGTCGTGAGCGTGGTTCAGGGTTAGTAGCGCTGAATGTCGTGATCGAGCGGTTCGGCGGGAATTCAGTTCGCTATGGCGTCTTTTTTTTTTTTTTTTTGGTATGTTCCACCACGCTGATGGCACTATTGTGGACCCGCTACCAAGTGAAGTGTATCGAACAACAATCGTTGCCGATCAACTTGTGCCAACCCCCTGCGTCATCAGCTAGCGAATGGCGATCCCAAACGCCTATTCGGTAGCTACTACGTGCTGGGAGGCTCAGGGGGTTTCATTCGCTTCTACTTAACGCAAACGATAGAAGAAAGAACAGTTACGTAAAAGACAAAAAGAGTAGAACCGAAGAGCTTCGAGTCGTTTATCGAAGTACCCTGATCTGCCTAGCATCACTCATGGCTTGCTTTGGCGTTTTTCTGCTCGTTTTCTGTTTCAACTGTTAAAGATACTGATCCTATCGAACACGTTCAAAATCAAGAAAATAATTTAAAATTTTCTTTCCTAATATCAAACATCTATTGTTGATTACAATTCAAAGTAAAAAAAAACATACATGTAAGACGAAACGCTTACCAGACCTGATACCAGAAGAAAGTTGGACACAACGCTCAAAGAATAGTAATATCTGCCTGTATCGATTCCATGCATCATTTGAAAAAAACTTCATGCATATTTATAGCGGTTTGTCAATTAAATGTCTACCGCCGCCCACCGTACCCAAAACAGTTTGTCTCCGATCGACGACGCAGGTTCGTCCACGTCTAGCATGATCAAACTCTGCACCTCCTTTTAATAGCTTTACTGTGCGTTAACCTTACGACGGTTTACTTGCCCATGCCAAGCACATGTCCCAATCTCGGGAGCCACCACGACTATGCGACTACGCATCGATAGGAATTTTTGACACTCGAGCTCGCACCATACGATCGGGAGCTTTACTTTCTACCGAACCGCACAATGTCTGCACGTCCGACGGTCGCGCTATCCGGAAAGCTCTCGCCACCATCATCACTTAGCTTTTCTTTCTTGCCTGCACCGCATCGACCCATTCATTTTCCGTTTTCCAAGTGCCAGCGCGTGTGAAGGTATTGATTTAAACAATTAGCATACTACCACCACGTGCACGAGGGCCAACGGTGGTGCTTCAATGCTCACGACTTTCACATTTCACCCCGAGCAGCAAAAAAAAAACGACAGAAAAAAAAGTTCAACTTCAGCCCGCAAGTGTCCAGCGGACGGGCGGAGAGAATATCAGCCAATTGCCGTGGCTTCGAAGATGGCTCCACATGCGCACCATTCACAGGTCTAAATCGCTCAAAGGTCTTAAATTACAGCTCACGTTACCATTGTCGGTGCCTTTTGTTATGTCCAGCATACTTTCTAAATGTGCGCAAAACCCTAAACCGCCTATCACCTGCGGCGACGCTGCTGCCCGATCGGTGTGTGAGTGCATTTTCTCACCTGCCTGAAAGGTTTCCCGCTTGCAATCCCTGCCGGCAGTGCTATCACTACCGAAGTGCGCTTATCAAGGTTCGAAGCAAAAAGGCGCCCCAGGCCATGCCATCATCTACATCTACGGGGCCTTCAGGCTTGATCGAAGCATCTGCAATGTACACATCCATCCGGAGCGCCACTTGGGAGGTAATCAATCTTTCGCGAGATCAATTGTCGGCGCTCAAGTATCCGAGAAAATCGAAGAAGAAAGTCTGGCGAAGGGATCCCACCGGTTGGTGGGGTATCATCTGTCGATTTTTCATGTGAACGTGAAAAGGAGGAAATTTCAATCACTTATCTGTAGGACGTCTCAGGGCCGCTGCAGTAATGTTGCGAGTGATGGTGTTTATTTTGTGGCTATAGTGATCACGACAACTGTATAGTTGATGGTGTCATTGCACGGGTATTTAGTCAGTTAATGAGCCACTTTTTTGTCACGGAAATAAAATCAATTCTTTCATTTGATAGTGTTGCCAATTATAGAAAAGAAAAATCATTCCCCTTAATTTTTAAGCATAACTTCCATGGGTGCAACGATGATCGACATACTCAAAAGCCTACCTCATAAAAGTGTATAGTATTTCTATCTAAATTCTCCGTGTTTGAATACCGGTTTGAAGTCCTCTTTAGTGTAAACTAATCATTGACACCGGTATGTTATTAGGCCACTTCTCCGTGCAACCCAAATCCAAACATACAGTAATATGCTTAGTATTCGATTGCATGTAGTAGCAACACGCAAATGCATCGCCTGAATTAAGAACTCCATTCACAGAGACTCCCACTGAGTCACACTGCCGATTGAAAGGTGCCCATTTCCTCGCTACCACCCGGCGATATGATCATGCATGTGCATTATCATTCCCGGATAGATTCAATGCTAGCTAGAAGAAGCGCAATTCAAACTATGTCACACCATGACCGACTCACACACACACGCTGAACATTGAAAACTTTCCGTCCCGGCGCGCATCTCCTCGCGTGTAACTTTACCAACCGGCGGACACTGAATATTTAATTGCGACCCAGAACCGGCAAACCACAGGGCACCGTGCTGGCGTGCATTAGAATAAAAACACTTTCCCTGCATTGCTAGCGCGCCGTGCAGGTTGTTGGATGCAACACTGAAAGTTCATTCGAAGGATTGGGTACAATCCTTTCTTCTGCACAAATAGGTCATTGTCTGCAAAAGTGAAATTGAAATTTTGAACCATCTTCTTCGCGTTCGCTCACTCCTGTGAAGCTTATGTTACATACAAACTATGTTGAGTGTTTCTTATTAAATAGAAACTCATTATTTTATTATGAGATATTCTTTGAATACCTTGATCCAGTTAGTCATTAGAATCAATCACAATATCCTGTATGTTCTTCGGTTTACTTCACACTACTGTTTAACAGCTATCAGCTTCTATTGTGTCATAAATTCATAAATATTTGATAACTAATAAATTGAAAGCAGCTCTCACATTACACTATATAACAAATAATTATGAATAAATGATTAATAAAGTATTCATCTAACACCTCAACATGCATAATTTTATTACTTTCTTTGCAATAATTAATTCAAATGTTGGCGGACTGTGGAGTACTCTCTCCCTACACTCAATCCTCGTGATAATGTGTAAATTTTATGCACACGCAACTTTGATTCCTTAATGCTGTTTGCACTTTCATCTGAACCGTTGTTACATCACTGCCCCACTGGGCAACTTTCTCTACCCCATAGTCTAATGCGGTGCCTTTTTACCGCATTGTACCGCGCGAGCTGGTACGGGATTGACATTGCCGTACTTGCCCGTACTTCCCAGGGCTGTACGTAGCTAATCAGCCGATGATCGATCGACCCACGGAACTTTTCTGCATCCGCTGCAACCGGAGCACCCCGGAAGCAGATCGAGCCGATGTCGGAAGCGGTACTATCGCATGCTATCGAGTTAATGAGAAAATAACGCCACGTGAAACAAATGGGGTAGTAAAAATTGTCACATTTAATGTGGCGACATCACATCATGATATCACTTCCTCTGACACGGCGTATCAGCCACGGATCGCAATGGTAGTGCTGAGTGTTTTATTAGTAGAATTGTTTGCTATTCCTCCGTGCATCTGTTTTCTCAAATGTGCGTAAGCTTCTTTCCACTGTGTTGTTTACGGCTTACGGTGCAATACATGTAGTGCGGTGTGAAGGTCGCTCGAAACAAAATAGACGCGCGAAATGTACTGCGATCGAAAGATTGACGATTGCGCAAACCGCACCTACTGGGCTGTGGACCGTTGAACGCGGGTAATGGCTTAAGCAACGCCACTTTTCCACTTAAATCGAACAAACACGCCGAGGCGTCGAGTAACGGTCCAGTGCAATATGGTAAGCCAATCAAAGATCCGGGCTAGCCTGCTGCGACTGAACTCTCAACTGTGGTGAAGCGTAACTAATGAACGATATTTCTGAGCCGCAGCGAGCAAGAGCATGCTCTCCGCGTGTAGTACCATGCAGGGGAATCGCTTCCGGCATTACTCAGCGCACTGACTTTCTCCATTAGAAGGAAGCAACTAATGTTAACTGAATCTGACCTACAGTTTGAGACACATTTACATATGAAACAATGTGTTAGGGATGAGAGGCGATAGGGACGAATAGTTTTATTGTTGCTACTGAACATTTTTGTCTTTCCATTTCCCTCTATTAATATCTCAAACACGAAACAAACAGAAGTTGGCGGACTTTTGTGAGCATTTTTTTTTTATTTTTATTCATTGTGCTCCATATGAGCAGCTGTCTGCTCAATAACGCCAAAGACAATAACATCAACGCCAGCTCCTGGGGTACTGTTAAACACAAAGTCAATTAGGAGTTAAGTAATTGCATCAATTTTCGCTTCCCCATCCGTCCCTTCTAGACCGTAGCAAAGCGTTTAGGTTGATGGCTTTGACCAACCAAATCAGCCCAGCCCGCTTGATTTGATTAAAGTCATTGCAACGGTCGAATTTAGCCAGACTCACACACCGCACGCTTTATTCGACCGTCCGTTCTAAGCGGCCCATACAGGGAATATGATGGACTGGACTGTGTTTATCCAATGCCAATTACCATACGGGTTTGAAAATGATAGTGAAGTATGGCATCCAAATTTCGGGTGGATTCTAAGGATGTTCAGTTAACCCGAGTGATCTATCCTTCTTCATTCAATGTAACTATCTTTCCTCATCGAGTTGTTATGGATTTTCTAAAATAATTTAAAATAAAGATGCTTCCAGTGTGGCTTCTTTTCTAAAACAACTCCACCTATCACGCTCGAATGCATGACGAACACAGTTCAATGACTGTTTGATTCGATGAGAATTAATTCTAATCAACGTGTTATCTTCGTTTCAGGTCAGCTGCTGGTGTCGAGGTGTTGCCCCCAAACAAATTGCTATCATATCGTAAAGCCCATCTAGCTTCGCACAACAGCCGCGTGCAGCACGGCGCATCCATATCACGGTGATCTTAGGCCACGCACCAATTCAACATTCCGCCAACACACGATCCCTCCCAACATGGGGTGCGATTGTGAATCATGCATAGCGAAAACGTTGCTGTCCGTTTTTAATTTTCTTTTCTTCGTAAGTAAACCAGCAAACGGCATCATCGTTAAAAATAAATGCATCAACCATCAACTGCACTCAATAAGCTTCGCACAATTTCACATCGGATTGTAATATCGGATATTCCAACGCTCTATTTCAGGTGCTAGGAACGATCGTACTTGGCGTTGGAGTATGGTTGGCAACGGACAAAACATCCTTCATAGCGCTACTGAAAATGGTTGAGAATGATCAGCTCGAGGTAAGTGTATCATAAACACCTTTCGCGCGTTTATCGGCCTCACCCTACCGTGTCCTTGGCTTGTTCACTATCGTTGGAAGCCCAACCGTGGTCACATAAAGTAATGATAATCGAATAATTTGCATGCAACCCAAGCGCTCGTTGCACACGGATCGTCTAAAACACAATGGGCAATCGATAAATCTTTCGTACCTTTCGAGACGCCCTAGTTAGGATCGAAGAATACCGTCGGTTTTCAATTGACTGATTAATTGCTCCACCATCGCAAAGTGCATTGCATCATCGAATGCATCATCGACAGATGCGATCTGGCTTTACTCGCAGCGAATTTGCATCCGGAGTGCGTTGGTGACTTTTAACTAGTCCCGCATTCACGTGGGAGGCAAGTACAACGATGCTTTAGCTATTACACTGAACACTAAACGCAGACTAGTCTAGGTCTTTTTGATAGGGCTCACATTTAGGGATTAGTTATACTTTTCTAATTAAATTTACGAAAAAAATGCTCACATCTCAGAGGGCAATGACATTTGGCAAAGGCGTTGAAGTTCGTTGGCCAGGCCAGGGGTGCAGGTGTGCTAATAACATTTGCAATCAAGAAACAACGGGTCAGCCGGTCGGGTATTGCATATTTGATTGATTCGTACGAACGGCCAGCAAGGAGTTTATGATAGCAAGTCGATTTTACACTCATACTCCAACCGCAAAGGAGTCTTTAATTTTTAACTAATTTCCTTCCCACCGGTTTTGAGTAGCAGTTCCCTTATGGCAGAGCTATTCTGTACGATTATGAAAACCGAAGCCAATTTAAACTTGATATTACATTCCAGTGAGTATATAAGTTTGCAATTGAGTTAATCACAAGTAGCATTTCGTTTGGTATGATTTATTTTTTCGCCATTTTAACTAGTGTCTTCTCCAAACTTTTCCATTTTATTATGACTCAAAAAAGGGATATAATAAACATTGTGAATACATATTTATTACGACACAATAACGTATTACGGTGCAAGAAAAGCAGCGCATAATGGAGGCTGTTTGTAACATTCCACAGAATACACCATATGGTGCACGTGAAGTGTGATTCGTTGGGTGTCGTCAACATTGCCATTGCAACACCACGTGCATTTGTATGATTTACTGTCACTTTGTTTGATTATTAAATAAACGCCCTTAGGCCATTTACGCAGCCTACACCGAGGAACCGGCAGCTGGTGGGCTTAGTTTGCATATCATTACCACGCAAGACGTTGCATGAGTAATCTTCGCGCCCAGCGTCTTTAGTGACGGTGTAAATATTTAGCCGAGACTATTACTAATCTAATCTGATTTCTTCCTTTTCATCAACAGCATTTCACGCAGCCCGCAGTTATAGAGCAGTTAGCTTATCTGCTGATAGTTATCGGATCGGTTATGTTCTTCCTCAGCTTCCTCGGATACTGTGGCGCGATACGGGAGAGTCAGTGTCTCCTAACGACGGTAGGTATGCCACCGGCGTAAGCGTTTCGTACAATGTTGTGTAGCTACAAAGTAATGCATCTATCCTAAGGTCTAAACGTTTTATGTAAGTGAAAACGATCGTTTCAAATTGGGAATGATTTGTTGCCGCAGATGTTGTTAAAATTATACAACCAGCCTACTGTGCCTCATTTTCCACATCATTCATTTCTGTCGTTAACCTTTGGCGCAGTTTTGTTAACATGCCATAATTTTGTTACTGTTTTTTTTTTGTTTTATACCGCCGGTGTTAATGGTTTCAAGCTATTCGTACGTTTACTAATCCATTTCGATGCGGTTGAATTAGTCCTAGCTTGCTTTGTTGCGAACAGTTTACCGAAATGCTGTCGCAAATATGAGTACGAGCTGTACTAAGTTCGGCATTGCTTTTCAACCCTTGATCATCATCATTTAATACACTCTGTGTCCGGCACAACCAACTTTTTTAAGGGGAAAAATGCTCCCCAAGCGGCTGAACGGCAAGTTCGTTGCTCTAGCCGTTTTCAAACTCTACGACCCACTTGCGTTAGGTAATCTCGTTCCTATGCATCAAGCGCCTGCAAAACAGAGCGTTCGTTTTTTTTTCTTTTTCATATGTTACGATTTTGTAATGTCGAAAATGAAAGTAGAAGAAGCTAGCCATTCGCTGGTTTCTTTGGAAGTTGTGTGTTTTTTTTTTTTTGTACGGTCATGGTTTGCTATGCATCGATGCGCGCACGCTTCTTTACGTCATGTGCAAATGATGGCCTCGTAGATAGAAGATGCTACTAGCATGGCAGCATCCACTACTGATGAGTTGTTTTTACTCGATCATATCAGCCGCTATGATGAGGCAACATTTGTAATTTGTAGGCAACAGAAATAATTTACACAAACAAGAGTTGCCAATATCATAACCTCTTCTGCTTTCATATTTTTGAAAAGGGTTTATTCCCTTATCAAAATTAGGTGCTTACTCGGGCCTCCTTATACTGCCTCCGTTATCTGCATATCAAATCAAAGGTTTACTATCAACATTAATCTTCAAATATCGAAAATAGGAAAATATGATCAAATATTAAAGTTTCAATTAACTTCAATCCAAAACTATGAAATGTGCTATCTATGTAAACCAAACAAGCATAAACATTCGGAAAATTGTATAAAACTAATTCGAAAAAATGTTGCATGAATATTGAACAATTCTGCTCTCCTTTTTCCAGTACGGTCTATTTCTTCTGGTAATTCTGGTGGCAGAAGTGACCGCCTTCGGATTGGCAGCTGCCTACAAGGATCGGGCGCGCACGGAAACCAAAAACTACCTCCAGACCACGATCTCCACTTACTACACCAGCAACGATCGCAACCAAACGGATGCCGTGACGTTAATGTGGAACTACATGATGTCTGAGCTGCACTGCTGTGGCGTCGACGATTATCGGGACTTTGCACTGTCGGAGAAATGGAACGAAAGCAAACGGGATAAGATCATTCCGGCAGCCTGTTGCATACAAACGGCCCTGTTTCAGCCACAGGATAAAAATTGTCCCTTCTCGCCAACGGAATCCAACAGCTACTTTAAAAAGGTGCGTGTTGCTGCTGCGCTCCATGTACCGAACTATGAGCTCTAATGTGGCTTTTTTAATGTTTTGCAGGGATGTTACAATGCGCTCACCGACTGGATCATGTACAACCGGAACCTGGTCATCATCATTGCTATCGCCGTAGGCCTCACCCAGTTGTTGGCAATATTCCTAGCATTTTGTCTTTGCAAGTCGATCGAAAAATACCGAGGAATGCGATTGTAGGTGACCGAGGTTCGCCCTAATAAAACCCACGAATCGCACCATGATGAACGGTAGCACAACATCATCGTCCTCACAGCATTGCATTATAGACCAGTAGATACCGAATTTTTGTCACTTCTCATCATTCAGCGTTTGCGGAGACAAACACATTGCGAAACATTGCAGCGGAAGCAATGGTAAAGTGCACTTTTGACAACAGAGTTAACAGAACTATCTCGTTCACTGCGATCACCTCACTTTCGTTTGCAAACGTGATCATGTAGGAATCTCCTGAATTGTTATCGTTAGGTCGTCTAGGGTAAAGAATGTAGTTTTTATGTTCATAAGGAGCAGATTGAATTACATTAGCTTAATTGATCGTCACCCTCGTGGATGATAATACCGTAGGAAAGCGTTGAAGGCGAGCTGGAGTAACCGTTAAATTCGCCCAAGCCATTGTTAAACGCAAAACACCCTATACAGGCGAATTATTATTGAGGTAGAATGTATGAAATTTACACTTTCTCCTGGTCTGTTTCCCGCCTGTACCGGATACATCGTTTCTTGTATTTCTATTATTTTTTTTCTCTTTGTTAAGTTACGTGTTTTAAGTGACGAAAAGTAAAATATAACGATATACAACAGTAAAACGGTAATCAGTGTATGTTTTTATTTGATATGCTTTAATGGATAGTTTTCTACAGTAAATCGTTGAAAAAATAACATTAATTACAAAATGCCACGCTTTACAAACGCAATTCAAACGAGCATATTGAGTACTATAGTGTAAACATATTGATAGTACTATAAATAAAAATTTATCAATTTTTTGGGAAAAAATATGGCATATTAAATCATGTTCTAGATACAATTACTTATTGATAAATGCCAAATTTTAATAAAAATGCTAACCAAACCAAATACCTGAACATTGAAAGCGAATTGTATCGAATGAAAGGATACAAATTTGATATCAATTTTAGACACCCTTTTGGATTTTATAAACTGAGCAAATTAAAACTGCCGTTACTCATTTTGTCCGTCTATTCTCTTACCTTAAAATAATTTTCTGACAAATATGGCATCATATGCGTATAAAACTAAATGTATGATCATAAATGTATAGCTATGTTTTGTTAAAGTTATAGTTTGGTATTTAAAACCAGTCCCTTTTGTCCACAATAGACAAATAGTACTTCTTACCATGGCTGCTGATAGTTGTTGCTTATTGCTACTTATTGCCTATTTTAATAACCTATTTTTTTCTCACGCATCAAAGCGCTCTCATTTCTCCATCCAAAAATGCAGTAGAAACAATTTGTTGTGAGAAATGATTCAGTTTTTTTTCTGTTCATCTCTATCTAACTCCACTAGGAGGCACTCCACTTCGCTAGGAGGAACAGGCAATATTACTTTACCCCTTGTTTTCCTGCTACTCCGACGAAGCGGGATTGATCTACGGTGAAAACAGATTTATATTTTTAGAAAACACTGTATGTAGAAAATACTAAAAATCTTAGGAGAATGCGTCAAAATAATTTATATTTTATTGTTTATCCTTCAAGGCGCTACAATCTTTACCACAAGTGAGTGTTCCAGATGCGATACAGTAGTAAAAATATACCAACAACCATCGCATTACAGCACACTTATATCTGATCGGGCAGAACTACTGTCAATATTGGATGCAGATGCTTCGCCTAATACCGACCGTTACAAGCGAAGATTAGCTACTAATCCATCCTTCAGCACACAATCGGGTGATAACAGTCTTCAAACACCATAACACTAACCATTTAAACACAATATGCCGAGTATGTCCGATAACAACGCCACACTCTCAGTGTACGTGTAAATGTATGAGGTACAAATATGCAATTGTTCACATTAGCCAATCTCCGCTATCACACAAATTATCGCAACACTCAACACAAAACAAAACCTATCAACGAAACATTAGACAAAATCTATCTGGCAATCCACTACGGGTATCTGGCAATTAACCCACCAGTACCAGGTTAAATGTGTGTCCCTTATCGGCGCCGAAGATAAGATTTGGAAAACCCTGTTGTCATTAAGTGTTGGCACATTCTATATAAATACCTTAGAACAACGCTAGAGCTCGAACCGATCGGTTGATCGTTGAGTAAGTTTAGCGCTTGTTTGTGATGAAGAAGTTTAGTGGGACTGGTAGCGGCGCGCTGCTACTGGTGGCACTCCTTGCCGCAGTGCCGTGTGCCGTACAGTCACGTGGTGTAGGATCGGGTCGTGCCTTTGATACCTTCCGGTTGCCAAACAGCACCGTACCGACGCACTACACCCTACGCCTGGACACTGACATCGATCGCGGCATCTTTGATTACACCGGAAACGTGCAGATCCGTATCAACGTGGTGGAAACCACCGATCAGATTGTGCTGCACAGCAAGCGTAACGTAATCTCGAACCTGCAGCTCCGTAACGGCGCGGGGTTAAAGGTACCAGTGAAGAATTTCGAGTTCGACGAGGAGAAGGAATTCCTGGTGATCTATTTGGGAGCTGCGCTGCAAGCCAACAGTGGGAGCTATACCCTCGAAATTGATTTCACCAACAGCATCGATCGTAACGATCAGGCAGGTTTCTACCGGTCTTCCTACGAAGATGATCAAGGTGAAACGCGGTAAGCTATTGGTGGTACGGTAGTACCCTCGAATCGATTGCATTAACTGACGCTTCGAACTCCAAACACAGATACCTTGGACTAACGCAGTTTGAATCGGTCGATGCACGCACTTCCTTCCCGTGCTATGATGAACCAGGCATAAAGACGACCTACGATATCATTATCTCCTGTGGTGTTGCATATCATGCTCGCTCCAATGCTCCTCTGCTCGGGGTACAACTCATCGAAGGTGGCAAAAAGCTTTCGACTTTCGCAACCACTCCGCGAATGCAAACTTATCTCGTCGCCTGGTTGGTGTCGGACTTTGTTTACGAGCGCGTAGTGTTAAGCCAGCCTCAGCTGGCCGTGGCGACGTGGTCGAAACCGTCCTCGGCCCATCTGCTAACGTACTCGGTCGATGCCTCCACCCGGTTCATGCGTGCTATGGAGGAGTATTTTGGCGAACGCTACATCATGTCCAAGATCGACAATGTGGCCATCAAGAGTAGCGACTACAGTGCCGGTGCTATGGAGAACTGGGGTCTGGTAACGTACCGCGAGTCTGCGATATTTTTCGAAGAGCAACAGGGTGAACAGGGCAAGGTGGGAGTGGTTACGATCGTTGGCCATGAGTTTACGCACCAATTCTTCGGTAACCTGCTGGCACCCAAATGGTGGAGCTACCTGTGGCTCAACGAAGGCTTTGCGCGGCTTTATCAGCACTACGTAGGCTCGATCGTAAGTACCTCTTGTTTGTCTCTGTTGTTTTGATTATGATTACTGTCTCTAGCATTGTTCTGTGTTCATTCTCTGCTTTCTAGAGCCACCCGGAGTTGAACCTCCGCGAACGGTTTATCACTGGACCGATGCAGACTGCATATCGTGCGGACGGTAGACTGACAATCCGCCCCATGACGTACTACACTGAAACCCGCCAGGGTATTTCGAGCCTGTTCGATTCAATCGCGTACGACAAAGCGGCCTGCGTTCTGCGTATGATGAGCTATGCGCTGGGTGAGCGTACATTCCAGAAAGGTCTGCGATACTACATCCAACAAAAGTAAGTACGGCGCTGATGAATGTTTCTGTTTCTGTCTCAGCTAACTTGTTTCAACTGCCGGTCTCCATGGTAACCTTTGAACATCATTCACAGCAAAGATCGTGGTGTCGTGGAAGAAAGCAACCTATTTGACAGCATAGAACAGGCCGCCAAGGAAGACGCGGTATTGCCGATCACGTTTTCGGTACACGAAATTTTCGGTTCATGGTCGAATCAACCGGGCGTGCCGGTCGTAACGGTGCGCCGCGATGGTAATGAGTACTTATTCACGCAGCAACGCTTCTCCGACGAGCCACCGGAGGTGCCGTTCGAGAACTCCTGGTGGATACCTATTTCCTTCTCAACGCCAAGCAACACTGTGAACGAAAAGTTGCCTGCCTTCTGGATGCCGCCAAACGTGTCAGAGGTATCGTACACTATCGATACCGCTGAAGGTGAAACGGTTGCTTTTAATCCCCTCTCAACGGGCTACTATCGCGTTGACTATGAGGAATCTATGCTTCGGGAGCTTATCGATCGTATGACTACAGATCACACCGCCTTCGAGGCAGCCAGCCGCGCCCGCCTTGTCGATGATACGTTGAACATTGCGCACTCCCGCGGAGGCGATTATGATGCCGCTGTACGGTTGTTGAGCTACCTTAGGAACGAGATGGACTATGTACCCTGGATGACGGCATTTAAAAATGTGCAGCACATGCAAGCACTGCTGCGAACTAACGAAAAGGCGTCGAGTCTGCTACAATCTTTCGTGGAACAGCTTGCTACACCGCTTCTGGAACGATACGGAGTTACTCAACGATCGGGAGAATCTGCCTCAGCGCAGGAGCTACGATCGGTGGCCATCGAATTGGCGTGCAGTGGCAGCAAGTCTTGCGCTGGTGTCGCACGAGCCATGGCTCAGACTGTAGGAGGAAGCACGAAAACTGACTACACTGCTAATGATGGCGCGCTGATGTGCAGCGGCCTGCGCCAAATCAGTGGAGAGCAGCGTCAAGTCTTCATGGAAAAGATTTCGCAGGCCCTGTCGGGGGAGAGCCTAAACAATCCCTTCACCAAGCAGTCCCTCGAACAAGCGCTTAGCTGCATGGGCAAGGATATGACAAACATTCGATCCTATGCCAAATACTTGATCGGTTTAAGCGAAACAGAGCGCACGAAAGCGTTGCACCGTTTGATTGTTCAATCGAAGGTGTCGCCAGCAGAGATTGTAAAATCGATCGACTCGGAACTCTCGCTGCGTCGCAGGTATGTGGCCAATTGTTGTTAGCTATTTAATCGTATCAACGACAAGTGTTATCGCACTTAAGCATATTGATGATTTTCTTTTTCTATTGCATACACCCCTGCAGCATCTCCATCCACCAGTCCAGCCTCACTAAGATACTCTCTGACGTAGCTCAGTACGTCGCGGAACCGTCGGAAATGAAGTTATTAAACTCCGTTGTATCTTCGTACGCTCCTTCGATTGCCACGGAAATCGAACAGCAAATGAATGACAACAGCAAATGGATCGCCCGAAATGCAGAGCCCCTAACGCTTGCCCTATCCCATTATGTCGAGGCATGAGAAACGATTCATACTGTTTCAGCGTTTCGCTGATATATATTTTGACAAAGATTAGAACTATGGGTCAAGGTAGAAGCCCCGGCGCCTAGCTTCCAATCAAATAAACTTTCAATGGTTTAAAACATATTCGATCGAGCGCGTCATATTCCTTATCATCGTGATATGTGTTTTTTAATCGCTTTGCGATTGTCATATGTAACACCCAACAAATCTTATCGCATCAATAAATAATACAATCCCAAACATTCAATGCTGTCTTACAACCCACAATCAGTACATCTTATCGTAAACGGTTCCCAATAGTCTAATTGACGTAGCATCTTTCTTTTATCAATTAACAATAAAACCGTCTTTTATATCTCCACCGTCGGCTTTGCAGTAGCCGTCTTTTGGACCTAGCGAACGCTTGCAAGTCATTGATATGGGATATAAATACAGTACATTCCCGAGGAATGCCGATGCCGATCTTACGGTTAAAAATGATCGATACTAGCAAATGTTACATTCAATGTTCCATTCTTGTAAATAAAATTTTCCCGTCCTAAAATAAACACCGAAAGATTTCAGAAGCTTTCAAAGCTATGGGAGGCAGAATCCTGACAATTTCGTGCTTTGTCTTCTATTATAAAAACTCTGCGTTCAAATCAGAAGTCATGTAAAGTGGTAGACATAAGAACATATTAATGAAACAAATGTAGAGTTTTTTTCATACTACTAATACCACATCATTAGTAGTATAAACACATGTTTTTGTTAAGAGAGAGCAGCATGTGGCCTTTCATTTCCCACATAATCGTTTGCTATACTGAGAGCGAATAAGAAACAGACAAGATGCTACTTTTGGATAACCTGATATTCACCTTGCTGCTTACAACATAATCTTAAATGATGATCAGCGGGTGACCTGCAAGAAATTAACCACTGATCTCAAATTGTCATCTTACGTTAGGGATGTTTTTGCTTTCACTTTATTTCAAAATTTTTCGGATGTATTCTTCGTCTTTGGTCCCGCTATCCGGAAAGCGGAACGGCCAACTGCGATCATATTTAACTTGACATCGTTGAAATGAAAGATTTGATTATGTCGGTTGAAAAGACTTGCACTGCTGGTTGGCAATAAACCATTGTAACACGCATAACGTTATAAAAGAGGAAATTCTTCGATATTAGCCATTTTTTGCTCGTCTTTTCGAGGGATGAACAACTCCTCGAAAACGGTTTAGTTTACTATGAATACGATATACTGTGTAGATCGGGCTTTAGGGGAATTTTGTTGTGATTCGACGACCGATTTTTAGATTTCTTTCCCTCTATACGTTTTCAAATACCTATATAATTTAATTAAATGTTAAAAACACTTGTTCAAGTGTTCCCCTTTGAGCAAGAGTAATTATTCGTTACTGATCGCATAGATCAAGGGAATACACTATTGATGCAATCAAAAATATGATGCTATGATGTATCATATCAAAAATATGAAGCTGGTTCTGCACCATTGTGATAAGGTCTATTAGAAGATGTACCAATGACAATAGCAAGAGTCGAGAACAGTAGTGAAAAGCGGTGGAAAATATATCCATGGTAAGATTAATAGCCAATCGTTCACAAATATGTATCAAATGTTAGTTTCAAAGCTTTAGATTTCATTTACAATCCGTTTAGCTAACGTTACTAATGGGACTTAAGCTGAAGGAATAATAATATTTTATTAAATTTATCCTCTCGTATATGGAGTTCTGTTTTATTCCATAGCTTAATGGTTATCGTACAAAAATATCACAAATTAGTGTAACACAAGAAATGTCTTCCGTGCACAAGTACATGGTACAGGAACAGAGACAATACATACTGAAAAGCCGACATTTCACTAACACTATTGCACACAGCCTGTAACAGGTTCTATGGTCGGTTCCGTCCCGTACTCATCACAGTTGATCGGAGATCGTTTCTCAAAGATGAAGTGCCTTACAGCGTCAGTACTGTTGTCGTGCATTTTGTGCAGCGCTTTACACACACGTGTAGGCGATGCTCAAAACACGCTAAACCGAAACGATCAGCATACATCACACATTGTAGGTTCGATAAAAAAAATTAGCACTATTTTTTTAATACGCCTACTAACACAAAGACGGCTTATCAACCTTTCAGGTGCTTCTTGGATCGACTCGATCGGACGGAACGCGCGATTTCCGCTGTGGAGGATCATATCTCGGCCGGAATATGGTGGTAGCTGGTGCCCATTGTGTGACTGGGAAAAACCAACCCTCCCTTGATACTGTCCGTTTCGGGAGCGGTACCAACAACGTAATGCATTTTCGCATCACCAACCACACGCTGCACTACCGCTATAAACCCCAATTTGAGTATCATAACATGGCCATCTACTACCTCGACGGCCGTCCAGATGTCGTCGGTGCGGGACGAATCAAACCGGCTTGCATTCTTAAGCCCCACATGAAGAAGGGTACTGTGGACATGGTGGGCGACAGCTCCAATGGCCGAGGGCTATCCCTTACGACTACGCCATTAGATGTTGTATCGTCCGAGAAGTGTCACGAGTATTATAATCCCATACCGAAGTTACGCTTCGGCGTGCTGCTCTGCTGTTTCTGTGCGATGAACTCGGACACAGCGGAATGCTCGGTAAACACAATCAGTAGCATACAATAGATACAAAAAAACCTTTCAACCATCTCATCTTTCCAGAACATGCACAGCTCTCCCCTTCAGCTTGTGATCAACCGGAATGGGAAAAGTGTTCCCTTCCTGATCGGCCACAAATCAATTGGCAAAGCGTGCGGTGTCAAAAGTCCAGCAGTCTTTACACGCTACGGATCGTACTACGAGTGGTTGGAAACCATCACGAACCTACCTTTAGAGGCTACCGGTAAAGTGGCGTTAAACTTGCTTTGATATTCCTAACCTGACCGCTGCACTCACGTTAGCGTGTCTTTCACCTTCTTCATGTTTATCACTGTACTCTTAACGAACTGTGTTCTCTTACTTACAGATTGCTTTAGTCGCTACTAATCAAAACGAATGGAAGGGACGTAAAACATACACACACACACACACCTTTTAGCTTCAACGTTTATTGCTTTCAGGAGATTAACAACACGGAACAATGATCTACGTTTTACCAAATTGTGGATCGCATACGAAAACCAGTTTGTAATAGGTGATCTTCCCAACGACTTACGGGAAACCCCACCGACACAGACGGTTTTTACTCGTACCATGTATAAGGTTTGGTGTAGCGATATGTTTTTACATATAAATGCAACGCATAAAAAGTGAATAAAATGTTAATGACTAATACAGTTTCAAAAACCTTCTTTTATAACACCTAGATAACACCAATAAAATCTATCCGTGCAATCCCAAAAAAAAATACTAATGCGCATTTCTTCTCATACCGATCTCCATGTCTCAAGATCTGTAGCGTATGTTGTGATCTTACGCGTACGATAAAACAATCACTGTAAGATTAATCATCGTACGCCAAACGATTGAACAAATTGGTCCTGTTTCTAAGAAAACGCAAAGCAAATACGTTCGAATGCATCAATAGTGCATCCCCTTGATCTAACCGATCACGGGATTACGGGTGTTTACACTCGATAAGTGGGAAACACTCGAACAATTACGAGCATTATTTTAAATTATACACGTATTTGTAAACGCATAAAGATAGTTGGTAACAGAAAGGCAAGAAAAACCCCTAAACAAACCGGTCGTCGAAATCACATACCATGTATTCTACGATCGTATCATCGTTTCCCCCCGTAGCCTATTAGCAAGCAACGATCAAAGTGTGCGTACGAAACAAACACACAACATGCTCTCGGCCGCGCAAGGCATCTTGGATGGGTCCAGTCACACTTGCACCGCGCAGCTAAGCAGGTGCTCCCCGTAAGGGCAGAAACCGGCCGCTTCGGGATCCAAACGGCTATCGGAACCGACGTGCAAAACAATGGCAAAAATTAAACGATTCCCATTGGTTTTATTTCTGAGCTTCTTCTGCGTAGTTCATAACCGGATCCAACCAGCAGAGCAGGTCTTCCCAACCGACATCAACAAAGCCTTCATTCCAACCGTCCGTCAAACACTCAACGGTTGGTAAAAAACATTTGCACCAGAAGTGTGCGACTACTAGCAACGGTAGGCGTTACCATAATGCGTTTAACATTTCGTTTAAACCAAGCACAGATTGTCATCTACGATATCATAAGTATGGAGACTATTATCTCGTGTATCCGATCTACGGTGTGCCTGCCAGACAGGGAGAGTTCGCACACATGGCTGCTATCGGGTGGCGATTGCCGAACGGTTCCATTAGCTTCGATTGTGGTGGGTCGCTCATATCGCCACGCCACGTCCTGACCGCCGCACATTGCGCCCTGAACGATGATGGGTAAGATTGTTCACTTTTTGCCCCATGTTATTCTACGCACCTTTAATTGTTGCTTTTGTTCGGCAGGGCGGCTCCGCAAGTAGTACGCTTGGGTGTGATTGACATTACCGCGGGGCTGTACGATCCACAAAACAAGTTCGCACAGGAGTATCGGATCGAAAGCATCAAGCGACACCCGCAGCACGAGTTCCGTTCGGAGTATCACGATATTGCTCTCGTCACACTAGACCGCACGGTAACGTTGAACAGTGCGGTAACCCCAGCGTGCCTGTGGACCGGGGCGCGGGTTCCCGTGCGTCGCTTAGAAGCTGCCGGATTCGGTCAAACTAGCTACGGTGGCGAACGTACACCCGTGCTGCTGAAGGTACAGCTCTCGCCGGTCGAGATTGCGGCATGTCGCCGGTTTTATCCCGCTGGACGCAGGCGCCGGGAAGGTCTTATAGATCAGCAAATGTGTGCGATGGACGAAAGGATGGACACGTGCCACGGTGACTCCGGTGGACCGCTGCAGATTAAGCTGATGTCGAACAACCGACTCATACCGTTTGTTGTGGGGATCACTTCCTTCGGGCGGTTTTGTGGAACCGCTACGCCCGCAGTGTACACTAGAGTTTCCTCCTATTACAATTGGCTGCAAACCGAGACGGGATTGTCGTACGACGCGCGAGGTACAGTACACGCATCTCACCGCAGGGAGGAAAGATTAAATCACATACTTGTACCGTTTTCAGCATGCGCCGCGCGTCATCTCAACGTGCGCGAAATAGAAGAAGCGATGATAGCGAACCGTATCGGAGATCAAATGTTTATCGAGCCAGAAAAGAGCTACATGGATCTGGAAACGGTAGCCAAACATCGGGTGTACCTTGGTTACAGCACCACTGGTGGCCGAATACAATGGAACTGTGGTGGTGTGTTAATCAACGAAAACTACGTGCTAACGGTTGCGCACTGCGATCGGTTCGTCTTTAACAAGACGCCCGACTTCGTCAAGGTAGGCGATTTGGATATATTCAAGGATCATCCGCACTCACAGGTTATTAAAATCGAGCGGTTCATCAAACACCCCGATTACCGTGACGATGGTACTATCGATAACGACATTGCACTCATCAAGCTGCAGACTAATGTTCGGTAGGTGCATAAAAAAATTTAGGTCGTTCAAGCCGGGTTTTTTTTACAACCATTTCGGTTCATTTTTTACATCTTAGACTGCACGCAAATGCTGTACCGGCATGTATACCGAACTCAGAAACGTTTACCTTACCATTCTACGAAATGGCAGGATTGGGGCCATACAATATGAATAATTTCGTCATGGATAATGAAGCTGTATCAAGCAGTAAGTAGGTAGTATAACATTTTCATCTAAAAGCAACACATGAATCGAGCCGAGAAAGTAACTGCGTCATTTACGTTGTTTATCGGATAAATATTTTAGAAATTATCATTAGCAATTAGGTAACATTCTACGTTTTTCACAGATACCACACTAATGTTAACGAGAATGAGGGCTGACAGTACCCCGTGCAGCACGCAAACCAGCAATAAGATCATGTGTAGCAGAAACAATCAATCGCTAGTACCAGGAACGTGCCGTGTAAGTAGAAATAGATTGATTTTATTTCATTCGTAAAAATAATGCATCCGTATCCTTCACGCAGATTGAGCATGGTGGACCATTGGAACGAGAAATTTGGCACCATGATCGCTACTACTCCTATGTGTTCGGTCTAGCCGTAGCTGGTGATGACTGTGGTTTTGGAACGGAGGCTTATTATGTTAAAATAGCTCCCCACATATCATGGATTGAGCAGATAGTGTTGGGAAAAAGCAATCACCGAAACCAGAAACGTTCCATAAAACGGCCAACACGGCAAATTTGGTTTCCAAACTCGGAAGAATACGTAGACACGCCTGTTTCGGGACAGCAATCTTGCCTGCTTACAGACGGCCGGCGAGGATCCTGTATGCCGTATAGCTCTTGCCCGAAAGATGCGATCGGAACAACGGTTAACATCTGTACGCACGGTTTCGAGCCCGTCGTTTGCTGTCCGTCCACGTTTGCTACATTATCACGCCCAACGCGTCTATCGGCAACGGGTTCACGGCCCACAAATAGTTTCCATCAGGGATACAAATTAAACAACTGCGTCTCGTTCTGGAAGCAATACAAACGACCCTCTACCGAGGAGTTTGAGCACATTCCGTCTGAAGGACGACCCGTAGCTGCGGAAGAGTATCCACACGCCGCTACGATTGGAAATGTGCAACAGAACACATGGCCATGCGCCGGTGTACTGTTGAGTGATGTTTATGTCGTCAGTGCCGCTAGCTGTCTGGGCTCGGGACGCGGTATTACATCAGTCAGGTTGGGGCTAGGAACATCTAGGATGAAGGTGTTTGCAATCGATCAGATCATTAATCATCCATCATATGGAGGGAGACAAGCGGATACTTACAACTTGGCGCTGGTTCGGTTGAAAGATCGTGTACAATTTTCTTCCTCCGTATTGCCGGCTTGTTTGTGGATGAAAACCGATATGGTACCGTTGAAGCTGTATGCCTTAGGAAATGGGGCAGATGGTAAGTGAATCGAAACGTAGGTAATTGGTAATAGTATTCGATTGACGATGAATCTGATTCGCAGGACAAATGTACGTTTATCCCAGAAGTGCCATGTACAATGCCGACTGTCGTGCCATTCCCATGGGAGGAAACTCCGTTCTAGATGAAGAGAATGTTTGTATTGAAAATTACTATTTCTCCGACAATTCCTGTGCGGATGTTCCCGGTAATCCAGTGGAAGGAATCATCATTTACAACGGTACACGCATTCCTTTGCTCGTGGGAACAACATCCCGCTCCATAGGTTGCGTATCATCGTTGAGAACGCAAACGGCGACAGTTCTGTCCCGAATTGGCGCACACACGACGTGGATAAAAGGATATGTTGAAAGATAAACCAAACGTACTTACCATGCGTAGGATTAATTTAGATCATTTTCTTGCTGAAAAGACCACCTACTTGTGACGGAAACGGATTTTTTAACAAATTATCAAAATACAGATACAACGATTTACGTTCGGCGGCAGTTGGAATGCTTGATTCATTTTATTTAAGTAATGTATTTCTGTAACATAAACCTAGCATTTCATGGTTTGTTTCGATGTTTCATGGATGACTAGTAGGTTTTCGAAGAGTTTGAGAAAGCGACTGCTGACCAGTTTTTGGCCACTGTTAACTCTAAGGCCATTCGTCGGCACTGTCCGATGCAGTCTCATAAGTCAACCACGATAATCCGTTACCCTCTGGTTTATGTGACGATGGTAACAGCACATGGCGCCACCAGGTACGTTTGCGAGTTACCCCCAGGAACAGCCGCCAGTTCTGTCTGGAACCGAAGTCGTATGGGTTTCGGTACACTTTGTTCATTGCTGCTAGTCGCTTCGTTTCCGATTTGTTTATGTGTGCTTCGATGCTGGTTTCACCACGCGAAATCAAAGTGCTGTGCCAGGCAGTTAGCGCACCTAGTGCGAACAAAGTGGCTACGTTTATTAGAGCCATGAAGAGTATTGCACCGTGAATTGTTTCCGACCGATGGCTAGGATGCGGTACGGGTAGATCATGCTCGGCAGGAGCCATTCCGTCACTTTCGTAGTCGTTCATTTCAGTCTGAAACGTAATAATTCAATCTTTGATATCTTCACGTTGGAATACACATCCACACACGTTGGCTCACCACAGCTATAATATGGCCAGAGAGATTGAATCGAACCGGATGTCCTTGCAATGGTTCTACTTCCTTCCACCCATCTTCATCGAGGAACAGTATACCGTAACCCAGTTCGAAACCGAATAATATTATGAAGAGCGTGCCAATCGTCGTGTACAGCATGTACAGGAAAAAATATCGATGATTATAATAGCCAACGCAATTATTGAGCCAAGCTGAAAGAAAAACAAGCGATGGACGTTATTCTATAATGTTTCCGCAATGAAAAGACTCAAAGGATTTATTTTTCAATTGAACAAAACACTTACGACAATGGTGGTCCATTTTCAGCACGCAACGATTACATACAGAGCAGTGATGTGTTCGAGGAGGTTTGGGAGCTATGCACTTTTTACATATGCTTACCGCTTCCGCAATCAGTTCTTTCTGCGGGATGCAACGCAAAGATCGAATGTTTTATGCGACCGACTATATAGAAACGAAACTAATTACCTCCGGTGGATGACCAGGCGATATGGAAGCGGCTTTATAGAAATTGTAGACTACATTTAGTAACAGCCAATGGCCTACTACTAATAGGAACACTGTCATGTAACGATTTCTGTTCCACCAGTACGGCAATCCGATCCAATAGCATATTACGACCACGGAAGTTGTTAGACATACCACAGCAAACACGAAAAACTGAGAAAACATGAGCGGTTAAATAACACCATTCAATTGCCAGAATAAAACAAACAAATTACCGGTCCTAAAAGATGTGTAAAATTGTCAACGAACCAGAATATCGGTTCCATACAGACATCCGACGCATAAGACTGGTTCATGTGATGGTTGTAAGTCAACGAGCGAATACATTGTTTTCCGTATTGCAGGCGAAATCGTATCGTTTGGCTAAAATAGACGAAAAGAATTGCATATTGCATTGGTAACTCACCAAACCAGCCAGCAGAGACAAAATCACGAAATGTTCAATAAAACCGGTGGTTTGCTCTTTACCAGATATTTTTGGGAAGTTCACGAAGACGCCACTGGATCCGGCTCATTATGCACCATCAAACAACAGGACCATATCAATTTTCTTTTCAATTGTTGGTACAACGTTGGTAGAATCACCAACAATCCTGTAAAATCACCGTTGAAACGTTGGTAAAATCACCAACAATCCTGTTTTCGGTGATGGAAAGGAATGGTTTTGATTTGTTGATGTTTCGCTAAATTGAAAACTTCTGCCGTCATTTGCTTTTGACATATATGTCAGCATGCGCATTTCATGTGTTTATATTTGCGCACGCTACGACTTTCAAAATATACGAAATCCGTTACACTCAAATACCCATTGGAAATAAGTTCCATATATTTACAAATTTACTTATTTACAATTATGGAACAAACTTTATTGTTTAATAGACAAAACATGCAACAATGAGGTATTAAAAAACATGACTGTGATTCATTACTGTGTATTTAAAAGCCACGCGCAGTGTTGCGTCATAAAAAACGTTAAACGTTAAAAAACGTTAAATAAAAAAATAAGTCTTTATTAAACTACAATGTATATGTACTAGCTCGCGAATACTATTTTGCTCGTTTTATTGTTTTATGCATAAATCGAAATTATTAAATCCAAACGGAATTGGAAAACAACCTGTTTCTTAGAACGAAAATCTTTAATCCAGTTTCTCGATGTTGTGACTCAGTAACACATTTGATAATTAAGAAAATATGTTTTATTTATTTTGCTGTACTTTTATTTTTTTCAATTAAGCTTCATATCTTAATATTTGAAAATTAATATTAATCTCGTTCTCCTTAAATTGTGTTCATACACCAAATGTACTATGTACACACAAGTAAATTTGGAGGAAAACGATTTTTGACCGATCGATTAATATTGATAAACGTAATAAATTCACTCGCACAAACTAATGTACATCAAAACACACACTCAACGTCATAGCATATGCTTTACTTGCCGAACAAATTCATTGCATAAATTTGCATAATATCAAAACATGTGCTAGCGTGTAAGATAGTTCATTTAATTCGCATCACAGTGGAATGGTGGGTCGAACATCAACCCTTCCTTTTCGCATGTAATTATCAACAAAGAATGAGCTTAGCTGTTGAGGTGTTGCAATTGAACCATCAAGTATGAAAGTTATTACAAACTCAAAAAACAAAAAAAAATTGAACAGCTGCGTTTGTTGTATATTTACCTCTTAACATTTTTTACTAACTTAAACAGCGTAAAATGTGCTGTTTTAATCCCCTGTTTTTTTAAGGCAAGACGATATCTGAAGCACAAGTTTCAGCTTGAAATAGGCGGAATATTTTATTACTAAATTTTCATAGTATGTCAGTACAACATTCAATCTATGCACAAGAAACGTACAACTTCGTTATGGTTTCATATTGGCCACTATCCAATTCACATAGGGTCCCACACGGGTGTAAATTCCCGGTACGCTCACCTCTCCACACGATTTCACACCAGCCGAAACGAGACCAAACTGCATAAATTTCGGACCGGACACGTTTACGCTGAACCCGAGTGGACCACCGGAATCACCCTGGCAAGAATCGACAAGGTTTTCACCAGCCGCACACATCTGCAACTCTTCGGACAGTGAGATAAGCAACGAGTTCTCTCGCATCTTCTGCTGACACTCAGGTATCGGGACGTGGTGAACGATTGCCTGCAGCAGCACGTCGGATAGAGTTTGGTTTTCAGTAGTACCCCAGCCGGTGATGATATACTTTGGCAGCACTCGGTTTCGTATGTTATCGTTCACTGGCAGGCAGATCGTCGCGATTGAATCTATGATACGGGCAAGAATAAAGCAAACATTATTCCCATTTTTAAACCGACCGGGCAGAGGTAAACATTGAATCACACGCAGCGCGCACTCTACTTACCACTTAACACAATTTCTTGCGCCATTCTGATAAGCGCAATATCGTTCCGGAACTTGGGCCTATTGTAGCCTTTGTGTACGATCGCCGATTCGATATCGACATCGATTGCAGGATCCGCACATTCTTCGTCTCCGTCTAGATAGACGTTACAGTCAATGTGTTTCTTCTTATCGTGCTCCCCGAGACGGACTTTGGATCTGTCGAAAGATTTTATATTAAAGTTTACATTCTAACGTTCGGAGCCAATCAAAGTAACCGAATTATGTGTTCCCGCCGTAAAAACTACTGAACACAATCGTGAATTGCACTATCAAACTACATCGCTACATCACACCAACCGCTCTTCCAGCGTTCTTAGCCAAACGATACTCACAATCGAAAGCTGCTCGATGTCCTTACACAGTGTGCCGCTGTCAGTACATAGCGATTGTTGATGAGCGATCCTCCGCATCCATCATGCAGCACTCCTTTCGATTCGTATCGCAACAGCACCATCCACGGATATTCGAAAACGCTCGTCAAATTACCGTTTGCTATGCGGTTGTTCGTTTTCGATCCACAGTTCGTGGGCAGTAAGCTCCAGTCGAGAGCTGATGCTGAATCCGGCTCGGTTCCCATTATAATGTTGAGCCCAGTGGGGGATTTAATAACGGTCGGCGTAGCGGTCGTAGTAGTCGATGTAGTTGTGGGAACGGGTGCGGGAACAACCTCCACCGGTTGGCAGCACACGCTACGCACCACCCCTGGCAGCGTGCAGGCTGCTCGGTTTATGTAGTTCTGGACACCCCGGGACGGTGCCATACCCGAGATGACGATGTTGTAAATATTTCGGCATCTTTCAATAGAGACGCAGAATCCATCGGTCATTGTTGGCGTTTTGCATTCCGGATCCTCTATAAGCGGGCGAGTACCAAGCATACGGTAAGAGAAAACGATTCACAAACACAGCTTTACGAACAGCTTCAATCGGCAAATCGAAACTTATTGTTGAGACTTATTGTAATCGATAACAATTCAATACACTCACGTGAGAGCACACCGTACGGGATTGAGATCAGCAGAAACGTTACCAAAATGTTTTCGAACCCCATTATGCACTGCACTGTGCTCCTCCTTATTCCAATAGCCCACAGCACCACGGGAATCGGTTCCTGTGTAAGTGTCCCTTAATGTACAATGGTTCAAAACTGACTGTTGCGAGATCATGCCTTCCCGAGCGCTAAGATTCGGTCGCAAGATCATCTTTCGCATGAACAGTGTTAAGCTGAGATGAGCTCGCAAACACACTCACACCGTTGCACAATCCGCACGCTGAGAAATGCCAGCGTTCGCTAACATATATTCCATTATTTTCAGAGTAGTGTAGCGTTGCGGTATGTTAATGAAATCATTACAATCTCCTATTTTGAAAAATCGCACTAGCAATTAAATGACAAACAATATTTCACCAGCGTATGTTACGGTAAGTTATTCTACTCATTCCTCAGTCCTTGTAATACGTATAACAATTTCATGTTTTCTCTCGCCTTCAGTCTCATCGTGGTATGGTACACGCAGTACATCACTACAAACTATAACTCGTTGTGATACACTTTAAGTAAACCCTAGTTTCAGCGTTTATTATGCCCATAGTGCATCTGATTGTAGTAAAGACAAACGCACACCAACGCACGAATGGAATCGACTGCATCGGTTATCAAGGATGAGATGACCCCTGTAAACTTGAACCAATCAAACGAACCACACACCACCATGCTAAACCCTGACGGCTGTGGCCCTGTCAAAGCCTACACCACCACCCGTGGGGGCACCCGTTACCGAACCGATCGGAAGCGGAGAGCGGTACCGTATTGAGGTGAGGGATTTCTGGCTTTGTGGGGATTCCCGTTTGGGCTCATCCGTAAGCGTGCTTATGTCGGACTCTTGGTCCGGACCGGTTCTGTAAATATTGGTAAGCTCCTCGGTACTGGATTGAATAACACAGACCACGATCTGACTCGAAGCGGTACGGTTGGACCAGTATTTTCGATACTTCGTGCACGAACTGTTTGTTTTCGTGAAGCAGATAGTACCTCATTTGTGTATTTTTTAATTTTCCTCCGACATTTTGTGCGATTATTTCCGCTCCTAGAAAACGATTGATCGTTGTTTTTCCAAGGGTAAATCCTAAGGATGCATAATATTTGTAAAAAAAAAAACATTTACTGGTTGTGATTACTTCGAATCGCTACATCAGTACTTCGACTTGACCCCTTTTTTCCTTGCTTGTAAGATCAATTGATATTGTGAGATCAATCATCTGGTGATTGAAACATCATCGCTATACTAAATATCCCGTTCAGAAAAAACTGAATAGTATTTTCTGCGAGTATGCAGAAGTCTCTTGAATAGTATGTAATACATATTGAGATTTCCTCAATAGCCGTTAGTAGTTCTGTAGTAGTGGAAAATTTAACACTATTCGCTTCCGAAATAGCAACCAGTGGCTACCAAGTGGCACCAGTTATCACGGGACAGAGTCGATACCAAATGCAATCAACTAATGCAAACAACTTAAGAGAGCAAAAAATCATTGTCCAGACATTCGCTCTCTCACTCCTTTTGGTTTGGCTGGCTATTTTACCGGCGGCTTGGCTTACTAGACTATTTTATAACACCGTAGCTCTTCGCTAGCGTGTGATGGTACGAAAGCGAGCATGGTACCGGTTCAGTCGTACGAAAGACCACTACATCACCTAAACTAATCCTAAACACGTATCCGGCACGTGTTCGTTGAAACAATTTATAATTTTATTTCAGACATAATTAAAAATATAATTGTACGATGAGCATGATTTTTATGCTAATTTGTTTTCATTAGTTACTATGAGTTTCGTTTTAACGTATATGTTTAGTGTTAAGAAGAAATTTTAAACAGGATTTTAAAATTTTTAAACTCGCTTTTTGCTGGTTTTTAATTATATACGTACTGCTAGTGACTTCAAATTTTTAAAAACATCGTGGTGATAAATCAAACTCATTTGCACACATCTTGATTAATTTTTTTTATTATTTTTATTACTAGAACGAAACAAAGCTACATAATTTATGTGTTGCTACCGTTACATGGTACAGCAATAGTACACGAAAAAAAATATTATCACCGCCCGTCCGGTGTGGTCCAAAATGTGGATGAATGTGCGTGAGTGCCGTGGCGTAAAAGGGGGCTTACGGTGAAATTATCTATGTATAACATAATTGTTCGTATTCGCTTTACTGAACCCCGTGAGACGACTAATGACCATGGAGAAGCCTAATTGTGGAGATCTACGGCGGTACGCCTTTATCCAGGATCATAGTAGCTTCAGACGATGTGAACAACCAATTTGCCGAAGAAAAAATAAACAGAAAATAACTAAATCCTACACACGTTCGACTATCTTTCTAAGCCGCGGCATCCGGGTGATCTGACAAGCTTTCTATTTTGTTACATTCTATACAATAAAACCACAAGCATTGTTTTGGGCCTTCTTAAACTAATCCACGATAAAAAGACGCACACATTCGCACACTGATTCCAAATGTGTAAAACAAAATAATAAACATATTGAGCTGCAAATAGGGGGTTCGCAATGTATTGGAAACACGCATCATCACATAACAGCAGCAGCAGTAGCAGCGGTAGCAACAGTTACCGGGTAAATATGCGCTTACATTGGTTTTAATACATAATGTCTAGCCACTATCAAACACGTTCACCCTCCGATAGCTATTGTTATGTTCTTGTTCCAGTACAATCGAAGAACAAACACGAGTATCAAAATTATCGTAAGAAGGTCGAACGATGGCGAACTACTCACTTCCACGTACCTAGCATTTATCTACTGCTACCCACCCATCTCTATAACTCCTACTACTATTTCCTTCTGCGCGGCGCTATACAAGCAGAGTTGTCCGAAAACACTCGGGGGAATAATCATCCGGGGTTTGTTACAGCTACGGGGGGCCTACAATCTTCCGCGATATTTTTGTATTCTAGGACTACCATCCTCCTACAGTCAATGCGAACCCGGGGGGATTATTTTTTTGTTTTTATTCCAAAACTTACCAACTAGGGAAAAAAGAGCTAGCGCTTAGAATCATTTAACCACAATGTACCATGGAACCGGACGATTTATCCTTTTCTGGTTTTGTTCTGTTTTTTTTTCTTTTTTTTTTGTTTGTTTGTTTTGTTTTGCAACACATTCAATCGTAAGAGGATAATAATTATCAGGTGGGCCGTTTTCTACTTTTCTTGGAGAACCTTTTTCGCAGCCTACTACAATCTAGCGGTTCTAGCAAACTGGCGACTCTGCCGGCGAAATATGCCAACACAAACTATGCTCCGTTGTCAGTTCAGTTCAGCCCGTCCAGCGCAAGGGGTTGTTGCACGTCCGGTCCCGCATCATCTTAGCGATCTTCACCACCATAGATGAGCCGATGTTTGCTTCATCATCATAAGCTTTCCGTGTGCTTTTGGTTGGTCGTCTGTTGGTGTTGGTGTTCGTGCAGCGTTGCGGTGGCATTTGTAGAGGTACCGGTACCGCCCCCATTGGAATGCCGACTTCCAACGTTCCCGGAGGGCACTTCCGACAATTGACTAGTACTCTCGGTGGTGCAAACACTCGTCACGGTTGCACCTACGCCACCGACAACGCTTTTTGCACTGCTCCGTGATCTTGCTTCCGCTTTCTCGCCCTCCATCGTTAGCCGCCCATCACCATCGTCATCATCATTGTCCATCGGTTCGAGCTTTATTCGACCACCAGCGCAGTTCGGCATACCTGCCGACAGCTTGGCTCGTTCATGCACCGGTTCTGGTGGTTTGCAACCATGGCAACCTTTCCGTCCGAGTTGCCCGACCGATCCGGTGGTAGCTTCCGCTTCCTCATCTTCTTCGTCTTCTTCCGCTTTCATCGGCTCATCGGCGGCTTCTTCGTCCTCCGGTTCGTCCTCCGCATCATAATGATCGCCGAATTTCAGCGAAAAATCATCGAAACTACTGCCACCCTCAATGGCGCTACTTTCAACCCGAAAATCTTCCTCGGTAAGTGTTTTAATCTGCAGCAACTGTTCCAAGGATGATAGGCTGCCACTGTTACCGGTTACCGGTTGCGCATGGGTTGGTTCCTCCTTCGCAACGACACGGCTGTGCTTTTCATGATGCCGGCAGTGATGGTGGTGCTGCTTATGGCGATATTTTCGCAAAACATTCGCTTTCGCCACCATCTCGTAGCACTTGGCGCAGTGGTACACCACGTCGCAGCTATTATTTGATCGGTTGCGTTGCTCCTGCTGCGGCTGCTGTTGCTGCTGTTGCTGCTGCTCCTGAATGCTGTCGTACCTACCGAGCATATGCTTGTCACTGCCCTGTTCCGATTCATTCCAATCCAGTAGCAGTTTCGCACGCAGCAACCGCTTATCCTGCTCCCCAATGCCACTATCCTCCTTGATCTTCTTCATAATGGTTTCTATACCACTGGCTGGAAGCACCGGATCGTCCAGGCTTGTTATGGATCCGTTTCGCTTTCGCTTCAGCGAAGTCGACGGTGAGGAGGCAGCTTTGCCGCGCCAATCGTCACCACTCGCGCCGATGAAGCCCACGGAGTTGAACAGCAGTGTCTGACCGCCGGTACGATTGTAGCAACCGCCGCCCGTCGTCGTCGTCGTCGTGTTCGTCGTCGTCGTGCCGAATATCGTCTCGCACAGCAGCTTGCTCTCCATTTCGACCGGCAGCAGCTTCGCCCGGTTGGCCAGGTTTTGGAGTGTGTGGAAAAAGTTGTAGTTTTTGCTGCTCTCCAGCGTTTCGATCGCGTGTAACCATTCCTTCGACTTGTGCAGGGCGTCCTTCAGCTGACCGGCCAGGGGCAGGAACGCTTCGATGTTTTGCGCTCGCTCCAGCAGATTGTCGATTTCACTGATCTTATGTTGCGTTTCCGTTTTGAAACACTGGTTCGCCGACTGCTCCCAATCCACAATCTGTGCAATACGAGCGAAAAACAAAAACGGTACCATGATAAAACGTTTCAATTTATGACAAAACAAACAAAAATCAAACTTCCTTCCGTCCATCCTTCCGTTACCTACCTGCAGCATAATACCGTGCAGCTGTGACAGCTCTTTCTCTAATACTGTGTGCGGTAGTATTCGCATGCCCTCGTTGATGAGCTTCTTAATGTCCTCCAGCGACATACGGTCGACCGTGTATTCGCGCAACGTTCGCACCTCTCGGTACCATTTGTACTGCGTCAGCCGTTCCTTCAGCTCCGCAATCTGCGGTAGCTCGATGCAGAGCGCGTTGCCCTCCTCGATGAGCTGATTGAGCTGTTGCACGTTCGTGTCCTTAAACCGTAAGTTCAACGCTTTGTCCGCCTGCCGCAACCAGTCCTGTCCGATGCGCTGCAGCTCCCGCACACTGTCACCCTCGCGGATAACGCATCGCAGATTGTTAATCTCGTTGATAAACAGCTCCAGCTCATCCATCGTCAACTTGTACTTGGCGCACTCCAACGAGTTGCGTGTGCGCGTACGGATCTTGTTTATGTCGAGCTGCTGTATGACCGTGATGCACTTCTGCGCCTCCAGTATGGACAGATTCAAGCGCTCCAGTATGACGCTGTTGGGAAACTTTTGACTTTCCGCCTCGTGGGCGATGCTTTGCAGCTCCTCGAGCGTAATGCTGCTTGCGACGGATGGATCCAGCACGTCGCGCACACGAAACAGCCACTTTTCGAACGATTCCGCCTTCACCTTCAGCTTCTGCACCATCAACGGTAGCTCGTCCAGCGTGTACCGATACTTCAGGGTGTGGTTTTCGGGCGGACATTCGCACAACTCGGCGAAATGGCGCAGACAAGCGAGGTTCTTGGTGCACTTGCAGTTGACGGCGGAAAGGAAGCAGGTTGTTTTGCAAATTTCGCATTGTCTCGCATCATCCGTCAGTAGTTCGAACGCTTCCCGTTCGGCATTTGAAACACCCTGCGATGATTTGAACAATTAAATAAAGCAATAGAAATGCAATGCATTCATCTCCATTCATCATTTGCACTTACCCATTCTAGAAGATTCTTCCGCAGCTTCTTCTCCGTGTCCACCATCTCCGCCATATCGATGTAGCACGCGGTGGCGATGCCCAAATTTAGCCGGTCCGGCTCGAGCGCCATCTTGCAAACGAGCTCATCGTGCGAAAAGACACAGTAACGCCGCAGCTTCGAGTAGTGATTGACGCATTCCCGGCCCATCTTCATCCAGTCGGCCGGTGCAAAATTGACCGCCTCGGCAAAGTTGTAACCCTGATTGAAACCGGCATGGTACGCCCGCGGGAATGTCACCACAAACTCGCCCGCGTGCTGATCCGTCCGAAAGACGGGCACGTTGGCGTTCATCAGAATGTTCGGGTTCATAATCGTCACCAGCTGGTGAAGCAAATCCGGCTGCGAGTGGAACAGCTCCGGGGCAGCCGATTTCATGGCCAGCTCGAAGTCTTCCGCTCGGCTGCCGGGCACACCGTACCACGTCTTAGGTTCGCCCCAGTGCAGATAGTTAATCGAATAGCTCCAGTGATCCTCGTTGTGCCAGCAGAAGGTGGCAAAGCACATGCCGACGTACATCCACGGCACCTTCATGCCGCTGATGTCCGCGTTGATGTGGCCAAGTATGGACTCATCCAGCACGGGAAGATTGTTGAGGTTCCAGCACGATTCAGCGTACTCCTGGTCGCTCGTCGTCAGATACGGCGAGGCCTTGGTCGGGAAACCACTGCCATGGTCCATCGTGTGCAGATCGGCACCGTACTCGACGGTGACGTCCTCGTCGATGGATGAAACGATGCGCCAAAACTCTTTCTCAACCAACTTGGTCGGCACGAGATGGACCGGCATGTTGAAGTAGTTCGACTTAAACTGATCCGCCATCTCTCCAAACTGTTGTAGCGTGTACTCGCGTTGCGCCTGTTCGAAGCCGAATGCGTCCACCGGTTTCGAATTCTCCTCGACGATACACTTCGGGCAACGCCAGTCACCCTTCGGAATGTCCTGCAATGGTGGCATCAGACAAAATGTGTGGTAGGACGCATCGCACCCATCGCACAGTAGCATCGACTCCTCGACGTCACCCCGATTGCACATATGGCAGATGTACTTTGCCATGGGATCGTAACCATGCGTTCCTCCTGCTCCCGCACCTGCACTCTTTTCGTCCTTCGATCCTGCACCGTTAGTCGAGGCCGCAGCCGCTGCCGCTTGATCTCGAGCAGCGGTGGCGATTTTACTGGCAAACTCGAGCATGTTCCTATGCCGCAGCTCCTTTTTTCCGGGCGACATTTCATCCGATGATCCTCGAACACTGCCACCTGCACTACTTCCAGCCGCTGACGATGGTTTGCTGTTGTTGTTCTGCTGCTGAGCGAAGCGTTGTGAGCGACGAGCCGTAACTGCCATCGGAGGTTGTACTTGCTGTCTCGACTCGATGCAATGTGGTTCGTATTCGCAGTCCTCTGATGGTTCCGGATCAATATTTGCCCAATCCACTACCTTTCCCGAGCGATACAAGTCGAATGGATACAACAGCCGATCATAGTGTGCGCGTAGATTCGATCCAACGCTCTTGCCCTGCTGGTAGCCCATACGACACGCTATCTTTGACCATTTGCGTTCTTTTGTCACCACCTCCAGACCACCCTCCTGGTTGACGATCTTATGCAGTGTGTAGAGATCGAGTGGTTTCCGTTCTACCATTGGAATCTTGAGTGTCGTGCCTTGTAGTTCGCAGAATTTTGCAATCTGATCGAGAAAGTTCAGTTTGATTCGTGTTTCCGCCTCCAGTTCGTTCAGCCGCTGGATGCGTGGTGTAAAGGTTAGTTTTTCTACATCCACGGTGAAGGGAGGCTGCCAGGACTGCGGCGGGTGACAGCCGACCAACCATACAATAAAAAAGGTACGTAAAAGGGAAGCAAATCAATAAAAAGGCGAACTAATGGATTTATTTCCTTACAATATTACACACTACAGCAATTTCCACTGTTTCCTAGCAACGAAGTAGACTACTGGCTAAATAGCCAATAAACATTGTTTTTGTAGTTACACAAATTATGGACATGCTGACGTAGCATGAAGCTTTTTATAGATTTAAAGAGGTAAATGAAAACGCACAAATAAATAATACAATATACTTACGCTTGGTGGCAGAATCTTGCAAATTCCGTACTTTTCTGCCATCGGACGTATTTTGTTGATATAGACAAGAGGATTTTTAAAATCTTCTTCCGACGGCTTGAAAACAGGAGCTTCCGGTGGTACATTGAATTGAAAATCGTCGCATTTGTCCAGCGATATATGCGGTCGGTTGCTACCCAGTTTTTGCTGCTGATACAGATGGTTACGATTATTTTGATGGCTATGGTGGTTATTCAGCGGTTGCTCCTGCTGCTGCTGCTGCTGCTGGTGCTGATGATTGTCATAATCAACACCCAGTCCGGATGCACCGGGATCGCCGGAAGATGTAGATCCGCCATTTCCCGCACCACCAGCACTGGAGTGCTGATGCTTGCCATTCATGGACCCAGCGGAGGCGCTAGCCGGCCCTCCTGCTCCGGCCATTGCTGTTCCAGCGGGTCCATAGGAGCTGCCGTTGGCGTAATTATCGCTGCCACTGCCACTACTGCTATTACCACTGCCGTTCGTTAAAGAGTTCCTGGATTTAGTTTTCATCGTTCTTGGTTGTTACCATAGCTTGTGCCAACAGGACAATTGCAAAGATGCAAGATGGTGCGTAATGTAATTATTTCTATGTAACACACGAGGTTGTATGCAAAGCTAAATCAGACTGTATATTTGCGAGAACATCAAGCGTTCACATTTCTCACTTTGTCTTCAATATCACGCGTGGTTCTCTTACATAGCTTTGCGAATCAAGCAATTAAATCACGGGCAAACATTACACACCAGTAGCACACTTGAGGGAAACCATTGAAGCAGCAGTACGGAGAATGGAAAATGTTGGTTACTGTTGTCTGGCAGCGGCTTCTCAACATTTGTTTGCATTTGGCGTAGTTCACATCACATTAGTGATCGAATGGAAACATTACCAAGTAATCCAGAACACCATTTGCGATAACGTTGTGACCGACCAATTCCTATCACGCACAAAAAATTCGATCCACGGGTGATGGTGCAAAGTGACTTTTTTATCGTGATGGCCAATGATGAAATGTGTACAGAATTCACAACCCTTACACTGCACGTTATTGAAATTCACAGGTGCCACTGTCCGAACGAGATAAATTACGTGCCGAGTGCTCAGTGGCCTTTCAAGTTTTCCAAGGAAATGAAGCGTATGATAATGGTGGTGGCTTCGACGATGCTTTACTTTTTCGGCGATGATGGGCTTTTTTCACTCAATCCAATGTGTTTTATTTTTTCATCTGTTTAGAACAAAAATTGAACCAGCACTAGAAAAGACAGATATTGGACATTGAAAGGTTTAAAAAACCGACACTGAACGGATAAAATATGGTCGTTTATGGGCGAAGAGGGCTTTTCTCCCCGCAAATATGACAAGTTCTGCAGATCGCCGCAAGAGGGAGTACCTGAACAAACAACCGAACATTACCCGAATGCGGCCGAACACATGCCGAACACAATCGTACAATTGCCCAGGAGTACAATTGTCGCCATGATGAATTTCAAGCTTGACAATTCTCTACCATGCATTTTTACATATACCCAAGCAGTACCCAAACAGTAGAACGTGCACGTAAAGGTAGGAACATTTTAACATAACTTAGGACGTTTGTTTCCCTTTTTTATATTTTCCCTTTATGTTTCATACTAATGAACTAGTAGGGTAAGTGTATAAGTTTTCGATTGTTCGAAGCACATAAATATTACGTTGTATTGCGGAATGTAATGTGAAATATTACTTTGTAGAGATGGATGCCTGTTTGCAACCTATGGTTTGCAAAGATAACGATAATGTCTGCTTATGATTTAATTTTTGTGAAGTTTACATTGATAGTTTACAACATATTTGAATATGTCTACTATGCTGGAACAAGTGTTGCATTTAAATTGCAATAAATGTACCTAAATGAAAATATTGCTTTTATTCAAATTTTCAAATTCAGTTTTCGACAATACAAATATTGGGTTTTTATCTTTCCAAATGATTTCAAAACTAGCTGAAAATGATTTTAACACATTTATGCTCTTGCTTTTGGTTAAGCTATTATTAAAAAATATAAATTCTGCAATTGAATGTTTGTTTTCCGACTATCGAGCAGGGGAACTTTTTTCGATTAAAACATCACTTCCATAATCCTATTTTGGGTAGGACTACCAGCTTTCGACAGATTGATTTAAAGTCAATCAATTAATCATTTTTCTGTACGTTTCTCAAAATTGTATGCCGTAATGCTGTTCTTTTTCAAATTTTCTACCCAATATTAAAATTTCTTAGTTATGTTTTCAACTCATTCATTCAGTTAATTGAAGAATTCATTTTGCGATACTTCAGGGAAAAGGGAAGTAATTTAAAATCATGTATTTTAACGAATGATATAAAGTTTAAATTCACATGTACTGCTGCCTTTTATAGTAGTTATAGAGATATTCTATTTGAAATAGAAAAATACAGTGTGCAGTACTCCCTATAATTCAAATAGCACATGAAACTGTTATACTCTTCGAAGCTGTAATAAACTATTTTTGAGCGTAGCTTTTTTTTTAAAAAGAACCTAGTAATATTTCATTTAAAAAACCAATCAATTAATACTCCAGCTGGTAAGTAAAAAACGGCTCAAACAAAAATACATTGTTTCACACAGTAAACTAAACCTTCCAAGATAAGACACGTTTTTGTGCAGAAGTTTCACGAATGTGTGGGATTCAACTGTTTGCTTTATTCTGTAATAACTGGGAATGTTTTGGAATCGGTAAATAAATAGCAATATCAATATCAAATCAATAGTTGAACAGTTTTAAAGGATCTTAGAAATACATAATTACACAAAAAATGGTCTGAACATACGAAATGTTTCTTTTTGTAAAATTAAACTAAATTTATGCCAGAACAACAACACTGAACACAAACAAAAACAAAGTGATGCTGTCAAATTGTTGTTGTCATGTTGTTGACGTTTTTACCCTAAACCTTCTTGCTTCTAGAGACGATGTGTTAGCATACAACAATATTATTACAAAAAGTGTTAAATAGGTAGAAAAATCGGTCATCTATAACGTCTTAATCCAAAAATTTTCTCAGAAGGCACAATAAAGTATATTTTGCAGTTCAAAGGCAATAGATCTAACCAAAGGATCAGTTTGAAGAATTAGATACTGGTCCGACCTCCACTCCTACATGCTGAGGCAAAAACATACTCCGTAATTGTCCTTAGAGAATACGATGCAAATGTTCGTATCGTTTACGACCGGTGTCGAATGATGCGCTATTCCGAAATACCGCGTGATCTTTCCGACAGACACACGTGTAAAAATAAAACAGGAAAAGATACGAAACCTGGTCGGAACTTATCGGCACCCGGAGGTCACAACGAATCATACGATGGTGACGGTGACGATGGATACGAGCGTTTCCTCGCATCCGATGGTAGTGATTTGCCGCCACTTCAGCGCGCCGAGAAAACGCTGGACGGTAGCATCGATGCGCCCCTGATCGAGGACGGAAAACGAAAGCCCGAACGCCACCGTGACCGAGGTTATCCATTGGAAGAGAAACACTTGTGCCATAAAGCGACCACAGGATCAATCGAAAGCCTGAACGATGGATGTACTGCAACGACGTCATATAGGTGAGTGAAACGGGTGGTTGTAAAAGAAAAAAAAACCCGTAAAGTGCCTCATGATCTTGGTGTGCCAGTACTGTTGGTCTCACTTGAACGCATCATTTTCTTTCCACCAGGCCGTGGCATAGCTATTCAAAAAAATCCTATAGTCTACCGCCGAATACAACGATAAGTGATGTGGGTTCGATTGTCTTCAGCTGCCAGCAGGTATCACCTGCCGAACTGGCCGCCCAAATCACTCTTTTGGATTTCCCCATTTTTAATGCAATACAACCGGAAGAACTGACGAGCTGCGGTTGGACGAAGAAAAACAAGCATACTCTAGCACCGAACGTGGTGGCGTTCACGAAACGCTTCAATCATACGACATTTTGGACTGTACAGGAAATACTCAACGGCGTCAGTCCGAAGGATCGGGCCGAGATCATCAGCCATTTTATCAGGGTAAGTAAACGATTTATTTTCTCAAATGATGAGTAATGACGCAAGCTTACCGTGGATGTTTGCATATTTGTTTTAGGTTGCGAAGAAATTGCACGATATCAACAACCTCCACTCATTGTTTGCTGTTATATCCGCCCTCAAGAGCGCCAGTGTGCATCGCCTAAAGGAAAGCTGGTTGTTAGTGCCCCGCAAAGACCAGCAGCAGCTGGATCGCTTAAGCCAACTGTTTGACGAAAGCGACAACTGGGCGGCGTTACGAAAATGTTTGAACCAATTTAAGCTTCCGGGTATACCATACTTAGGTAGGCTTGAACCTCTCTCGTTTGTGTTACGGGACAGCATACTAATGTGTGTACGAAATTCGCTCATTCGCAGGGATATTTCTAACGGATATTATCTACATCGATTTGATGCACCCTAGCAAATCGGGAGATGAGAGCTATGCACGCGAAACCAAAATGAATAACGTGCTGCGAGTGTTGTCTAGCTACCAAAGTTCGAACTATACGTTCATTAGCCCGGTACCACCGACGCTACGCTACCTACAGTCGCGACGGTATATCGATGAGCTTCAGAATATATTTGAGGAAGATCAGTATAAGTAAGTGCTTGGACGCTTCCATACAATTGTATCAGGTGAAATCATGGTTGATCGATTGATGAATTTCACTACAATTTTTACTTTCGTTGTAGAAAATCTCTCAATTTGGAGCCTTCCGCCAGTGCGTCAACTGCAGCATCCATGTGTGCCGTGAGATTACCAAAGCCTAAAACAGAGCACAGCGATATTGTTCGTCGTAGTATGCGGGTCACCACTAGCTTAGCGGAGAGCAGCGATACGTCAGATTCGGCGCTCTGTCAGTCAGCAACTACAAGCCAGAAAACGGCAACAAACCCCCGACAATTTATACCTGGCCATAGGAAATGTTACAGTTTAGGGACAAAGTATGAACCATTGGACATTTTGCACAATGCAGTTTGCACCAAGCGATGCTTGTTGTATTGATAACGTTACGTTTTTTCCACAGCATATTTTATCCTAGAGCTTCCGATCAGTCAAGCAGTTCATCAGCTTCGAGCAGCCGGCACGGAAAAGTCGTGGACGGTCTGAGCAAAATGCGTCACTTACTAGACGATTCCTATGTGGAAGCACGACGCGCACACAGTATCGGGTCAACCGATGGTGGCAGTGGCAATCATAGTAGCGATCATGAGCCAGATCATTCGGCACCTACACCGCTGCAACTGGTCGAGCTGGAACCGATAACGAGTGGGAATTTGGTTGAAGGATATTTGAAACGAAAAACGGTCCTCAAGTACGGGCGCAAACCGACCGTCGCATCCTGGCAGCGGTACTGGGTTCTGATATGGTCGAACACCATGATCTATTTTCCACCAAAAACATTTAAAGGGTATGGAACTGTTCGAGCTGTTCGAGGATTGCTTTCGTGTGCTACAGCAATTATTTATTCTTGTTTCCTCTTTGCAGCAACGAAAGAAGCAACTTTAAAAAGGAACCTTCGAAAATTTTCCCCTTAGAAGGATGGACGGCCGAAGGGTCGGATCTGCCGCTACAAGACGAGTTCTTCCAGCTGGTGAATTACAACCACGGACATGCGTATCGATTCAAATCGGGCTCGAACGCTTCCGCAAACCGGTGGCTTGCGGCTCTGAAGCAAGTGACGACCCCGAAACCCGCGGAACAGCTGTCGATCTCCTTGAATTTAATATCCTTTGAATAGCTGCTTTTTGTAGCGCGCTGCTTGCTCTCTGTTTTACATTACGCGGATTGAGTTTCAGCGCATTATTTGCTTTATTGATTACTGCATCCGTACACGCAAAATTGTTTGTTATGTCGATAAAATAGGCAAGACTGGCGACCCTGCACCACTATGCTCACTATTAAAATGAATGCACTTTTATCTGCTTTCTTTCTTTTTCTCATTTATGCTTTTGGATTTTTATCTTTCTGATTGTTAACCAACAATGTAGACCTACGATCTTATCGAAACTCAATGCTTTGTGCCTAGTGTTGGAACGAGCTGGTGTTTATAAAATAGGCATAGTTGTTATAAACGGTCTCTCTTTCCTTTGTTGTGGTAATTTGTGTACCGTACCTGTGTAATCAACTAGGACAGTAAATTGTCGAAACCAATCAGGTTCGGAAAAATTTTGTTGTGAATTCGATTTAACGTCCATGATCGTGTAACTCATTATCAAACACCGTAAGCTTAAAGGTAACAATAAAGGTGTTGAAAAAAAACTAATAACACTCTTTCGTTTAACTTGATAGAATGTCGATGATAGACTATTGCCATGTCAGCAACTGGCACGTTTTCCTCTCTGGGCTTAATGGGGTTAAAAATTTCGTGTTCTTTGATTCTCTCGACAGTATCTGCATACCCATATAAACAGTGGCACATTAAATTTCAATTGGAATTTATCACATTTCAACCAACAATTTTCGTCTACTGGTTGATGTATGTGATTCCTTTGCACCATTTGTGCGTGCGAAGACCATTATCGGGAATGACATCAAAGGTGCGATATTTGGTGTCTTCAACGATACTATTCACTTATACCAAATTGCTTTAGAGTTTTCGATTACAGCCCTTCCTGGGCAGCTATAACGATCTATAATTCTTTATGCACAACCAGCATTGAATATTTTGTATGTATAAACAAGAACATGAAACCATCCATAAATGTTTAGCAAATTTTGGGTGACATATTATCATCCGGCGGTGAGCGGCCCGGTGGTGTAGTGGTAGCGGCGCCGGTCCTTTACACGACAGGACCGGTACCATGATCCCATTCGGACCGTCTCCCCCTAGCGAGGAGTGACTAACCAGCTATGGAGCACTGGGAGCAAATAAGGGTTCTGTTTTAAGGGGAATTCCGTTAAATTGCTATGTAATAAAAAGATGGTCAAAATAATTACCTTAATGTTTTATTACACCGGTTCGGAAAAATTCATTATTTCGAATATTTTATCTGAGATTTGCAATCAGCTCGATGCATCAACCTTTTATATTGAGGGTAAATAGCATAGGGTAGCATTTTAACATTAAACTTATTTATACGATTCCACTGCAGAGTTGGAGTGATCAGGCTGTTTTGGTACAAAATTACTCATCATTTGTTACCATTTGCTGGACCGATCCCGTTTTATGTGAGCGGTAGAACTGTAAGAACAGGGTTATCTAGTGTTGAAACGAGCATTCTTGTACGCACGCTTACTTTTTCCGAATTAGGGTTTCATTCTTGATGGTATCCAAACATGCACCGACCGTCGAACATGGCAATGCTTTTCGTGGCAACCGAACTATATAATATATTGCCATACCAGTTGTTTTCATTATTAATGATTTCCATAATACGGCATATTAAGCTGAATATCCTGAACATGTAGAAACCATCTTACATCGTACAGAAATTTCAATGCTAACGACAGTGTAACGTTCAATAGAAATAAAAATAGTTCCGGGAAACATGAGTTTTTTTTTTATTTTTATTTTATATAGTTTATTATATCGTGCTTGCCTCATGTGCTATGGATGGGATGTATAAAAATACATTGGACAATTCTTATATACTAAAGGAAGAAGTAAGGATGATACACAAAGGAGAAGGATTACGATAAGGATGATAAGAGACGAAAGCTGGAGAAGGAGATGTTGTGGTCAAAATTACCTAACAGGTTGAATTCTGATAGATCCGTTGAATTCCAAATTAACTAAAATAAATAACAAGGAATCAATAATTAGCGGAAAGTTTTGCAAGAAGCAACTGTAAATTTAAAATAAGGCGAAAACGAAAGAGATAATCGTATACAACTTGAAAGAGTGAGCATGATAAGGCGAAATCACAAAATAAGCAGCGGAACAGAAAGCAGGCGAAATCATGTATGAACTCGTTAGTTCCCATGCTGATTTTTTCAATGAAAAATTCATTAGTGTATCGTGATCTTTTTCAGTCATCTTTTCTCTCAGTCTCGGTTTGCTAGTTTCTTTAGTCTTAGTTAGCTGTGGAATGCAAAGTAATACAAATCAAATTCCCTAAAACGATATATCAAATGAATTTGTTCAATAGCATCATATTTCCCATCACAGTTTAATTGATGTGAAGAAGTCATAACAAGGCAATTAACAATTTTTAGAACAATATGTTTTAAAGTCTGTGCAAGAAGGAACATGTACAATATATTTATATTTGTTATATTGTTTTGTATTCTTTTCTATAACAATACTATTACGTTTTATCTCTAATATGCATAAGAGTTACGCAAATGATGCTACGTAAAAACCACAACAATATTAACACACATTGCACACGTTTTGAAACTGAAAGTTTCCAGTAGTTACTATCTAGAGTAAAAAAAATCCAAAAATTAGTTTAAAACATTATATTAAACGAGTTTGAAGGAAATTTGAACAATATTAATTGAAAAAACACCAAGTGTTCGAAAATATCGAGAAAATATAACATCCAGTTCATATTTGTCACAATTTTCGACCATAGTTTCGGACACAAATAACAGCGGAAAGTTGTCCGAAAAGCTGCTTCTTGTTCCATTGGGTAGCGAGTTTTTTCACATTCAGAAAAAAACACAAACGTCACTTATTCGCCTCTACTCAGTCAGCTTGGAAGTGTTAGTGAAAGGTGAAGAGAAAGAAGACGCCGAGAAATTGAACGAAAATTTAGAAACGGAAATCGTGCAGACAGGTGAATTACTACCCAGAATACTGTAAAAAAATATATTCCCAGTTAACGTTGCATATATAACGTAAGTTGCATGTACAGTGCGCGTGTGAATGGTGAAGAAATAGCCGAAATTAGGTTCGCTGACCAAATTGGGCAGGGGTCAAAAAAGTGAATCGAAATTGTCAGGGGCTCCGTGGATGGGCGTGCCGCTGTTGTACGTGCGATATCATTCGAATTTGGAAAATGCCTATGTGAGCGGCATCTTTGGCATGTGTGTGTGTGCGCGCGTGTGTATGAGAGGGGTTGCGGTCATCAAAAAGAAGATGAGATGACGAACATGGATATTACGGAGAAAAGTTTGGCTGACTAGCTGTAAAAAAAAAAAACAACCATCCAACTTTGCCAAAGTAGTCCGAATAAAGAAGGGGAGAACAGGAGAATCGAGAGTGAGACAGAGAAAGACGATGATGATGCACCGCACCGTGTGTACAAGATGTGCGTGCGTTTTTGTGTGTGTACGTAGTTTTTAAGGATTCCGAATTTTCTCTATTGCGCACCCATACGTACGCATGCGGGCGTATAGATTTATGTATGCATAATATATATGTCACATGCTATACATACTCCATCGATAAGGAAACGTCGATGGTTACTGGCGAGGTAGCTTACACATTTAGGGTGAATGCGGTCACGCTGTTAACCGGGTGTGCGGGAGCGACTGTGCGTCCATATATATATGTATGTGTGTATGTGTACAGTTGTGTGCGTGCGGGTGTGTGTGTTCGTGCAGTTTGCTAAGGCGGTGGCAGAGTGACGAGATTGAATGGAACATAAAAAATGCAGCAATAAACAGGGGGCGCGCGAGAGCATAAATGACCCGAAGAGCTCATAGATTGATAGCGATGACATCATTGCTATATATTTACCAAGTTTAGAGTGGCTCCACCGTACAATGAAGCGCTCTGTATGCGCGGCGCAGCTTTAGTGTTTGATAGATGCTTGCACTTGTTGTGTTCGATTCAGCTGAACGCTCAGAATTGTTTCGGATTGCGTTAAACGGTGACAAAATTGAATCTGTTCTCGAACAAAAATAGGCACTCATCCAAGCAGTCAGTAATCTCGCAACGAGTCATCCGAAGGGCTAGCCAAGTGTTGAGCTCGATAGCTCCAGGTAGCGTCATCGAGTGCACAAATCAAGCAGGCGATCACTAATGTCAATATTTAATCACAAGCGCGTTATGAGGCAACGTTGAAGAGCAGGACGCACATAGAGTTCCAAGGTGTCACTATGTTATCGCTAATAGATATTGAAATCATTGCAGAATGGCAACCGAAACCGAGGCGGCAACGATTCATACAAATGGTGGCCTGGAAACGGTATCCGAAGAGGAGGGCACGAAGCCGCGCCCGGCCGACATCGAGGCGGATATGCGAGAGATGGAACGGCGTAAGCGTGTGGAGGCAATCATGAATTCGCGTTTGTTCCGCGAGGAACTGGAACGAATTGTGGACGGGCAGATGCGCGAGGGATCATCGACGATTCTGCAGCAACTTTCCGATATTATGGGCATGCCAGCGGCTCGTATTGGCAGCGTATTCAAAAGCTCCAACTGCGTGGTACCGATCAACGATATCCGGGGCGTGGAATCGATGAGCTACGAGAAGGGCGAAAAGATTTTGCGTTGCAAGCTGGCCGCCACCTTCCGGCTGATGGATCTCCTTGGGTGGGTTCAAGGCATTGCCTGCCAGATTACGGCACGTTTGAATGCGGATCAGGAGCTGTTCCTGGTGAATCCATACGGCATGCTGTACCATGAGATTACTGCTTCCTCTCTGAACAAGGTGAACATGCAGGGGCAGATTGTTGAACACGGCACGACCAACTTTGGAATCAACACTAGTCGTAAGTGGTCCTATACATCCTAACCACGACTTTGTTCGGCTGGGCATGACCAAATAATTATCATGTCGATTTCTATCCATTTATCGACCGTTTCGCAGAGTTCACCCTCCACTCAGTAATCCATGCTGCCAGACCGGATATACGTTGTGCAATATATGTAGCTTATAGTGCCGTAACAGCCGTTTCCGCGTTGAAGCAAGGATTACAACCACTGACGAAGCACGCGGCTCTCTTGGGAGAAATAGCTTTCCACACGTATGCCGGAGGTAAGAATCTTTTTATTAATAATTTAAAGCTAGACAACAGCACAGAAGCGCACTATGAATCATGATAATCTCATACCCGTATCTCGTTAAAAAAATTCTTTTAGTATCTCATTAAAAATGAATTCTTTTATTCGCCATCACGAGCACAACTTTAATCTTGTGAACGTTTTGCAACCTAAAACAATCATATGCAGCTGAATTTTATCGTTAATCATATTGCTGCGGTAATCCCATGCAGTTGTGTTCCTATAGATAATATAAAAAATCGCATATCTCTCGAACTTTCTTTCAATTGTAGCCCTAAACGAACCAGAGGAGAAGGATAAACTGTTGCGCAGCTTGGGACCGGTGTCGAAGGTGTTGTTGCTTTCAAATCATGGAGCCTTGTGCTGTGGAGAAACTATTGAGGAAGCGTTCTATCATGTCACGCACATGGTGCAGGCATGCGAAGCCCAGTTGAAGCTGCTGCCGGTGGGACTGGAAAATTTGATCCTGATCCCCGAGGAGACTCGCAAAGCTATCTATGACGCAGCTCGCAAACCAGCGGGAGAGGCACCGGAGGCAGCAGCGGCTCAAACAACCGATAACAAGGAAGGACAGCTTTCCAAAGTATGAACTTCTCGTTTCTCGCACAAACAGAACATTTCTATTTGTGAAATGTTTTGCGGCGTTAAACAAGGTTAGTAATGTTATGCTACCTTTTTAAATATTTCTCCACAGACTCCGAAGTGGCGCGTTGGTGGATCCGAATTTGAAGCACTCATGCGAATGCTGGACAATGCCGGATTCCGCACAGGATACATCTTCCGCAACCCATTGATTAAGGGAGATATTCCAAAGCCACGCAACGACATCGAGGTACCACCGGCAGTGTCATCATTAGGCTATCTAATTGAGGAGGAGGAGCTCTTCAAACAAGGGTACGTGTTGAAGCGCAGGAGGGCTGCGTTATTTTAAGGTCGCGTTTGAATGAGTGTTCTATTTTCGTGTTCTTATTGGATTTGTATTTTATGTTTTTTAGCATTTGGCGTAAGGGAGACCCGCGCAAGGTTGGCGATCGTACCCGTTGGTTGAATTCGCCGAATGTGTACCAGAAGGTGGAGGTGCTAGAAACCGGTACACCGGATCCGAAGAAGATCACGAAGGTAGAGATTGTTACCATTGAAGGAAATCTAAACTAATGCAGCTAATAATCGCAAAAAAGAACACTACATTATACGCGATACATCACTTCTTTATAATAATGCCTTCTTCGCCTATAAACGCCTTCGGTTCGGACAACTAACGGCTATAAGATAGATCATTCGACTTTTCGATCTTCCTTTTACGTCGGTTGGATTCGAAACCCGCGTAACTGTAACGCGCGTCTTTTCTCCTCTTTTGTAGTTACTAAACAATGCAGCTACTAACAAATAGTTTTGGGTTGTCTCTTTTTTCCTACTGGAATTGGTTGCGTTTTTACAACGTCTGTCGTAGTGTTGAACGATTGTTGTGCTCAAATTATTTTATTTATAACCGGGTTTGGTTTGTTGCTTTATTATTTTGTTTTATATTCTACTAAATACAAGCGAAATTTCGTGTTAATCTTATGCAGTATAAATCTCCTACATGATTTTGCTGCATATTGCCTTGTTGATGTGCTTTTCTTTTAATTTCGATATTATTATATGATTTGATATGTTGTCTAGTCAAACAGACAAATTATTTTTCACAGTAGTTTTTATAATTATTATCATAATGCGTTAGACTTTCGATCTATCTTTTAAAGTTATCATTTTATGAAGTGCAAGTTTGCAAACAATATTTTTGAGCATTCCGTTAGATACATTTAAACAACCGTAGCATTAACCACAATGTAATAGAGCTAACATTCCGCAAAAAAGAGGAGCAAAGAGCATTAATAGCAGAAAATACAAATTCCCCTCGCTTTCGTCTGTACTCAAATGTTCCATGTGTGGTGTGTGGTGTGTTCTGGTTTGGTGTGCACCTTGCTAATGGCTATTAATCCGATTTAAGAAAACTAAATTTGATTGATCGAAATGTCGACATGAACATCAATAATAACCTAAAATAGTACATTTATTTTTGAGCGTCCAGTGGTACACTTAGCACGAATCGTTGTTAGCTAAGCACAAAAAGTAGTAAATTTGTCAAACACATAGACAACACGTGACATTTAAACGTACAATGTTAATACTGAAACTGCGAACGCAATTACAATTATTAATAAAAAGCCACTAGCCACTAGTATGCATCAATGCCGGTGGGTTTGTCCAAAAACTGAAGTTGGTGTGTTTTTTATGTTTGAACCATCGAAAAACGCTTGCTATGTTCGATATTTCCTTCCAATTAACCACTCAGTTTTAAATGTGTAATTCATACCCGACTAGATCGGGAGGTACTATTGTTGGCTAATTATTGGTACATCCATGCATCCAATTCAAAGAAATCTTATGCCGTATCGTTGTACTTTTAACGGTAGAATCAGTAACTGTAAAATATTGTTTGCTTTTTAATTGCAAAATTTGCGTAGTGGGTCGCGGAACCGTCTCCAACTCATTCGTCGACGCCGGTGAAGATTGAACATGCTCATCAGTTTGTACCGACAAACACTAACCCTCGGGAGTTCAAGCGAATTCAGCAACAGGTAAGGGTTACAAGTTTAGCTCCCCTCCTCCTCATACTGATTGTTCTAACGAATTTTTCGATCCAACCCTTCTTTTCCCGTCCGGACCCCGTATGGCCCGTAGATTAAGGATAACCGCCGTGCAGATAAAATATCGGCTGGACCACAGTCCCACATTCTGGAGGGTGTTTCATGGGATGAGGCCAACCGCCTGAAAGATGCGAATGTGTCTGCGGCGGGAGATCATGTTGTGCTGATGGGTGCCGCTTCCAAGGGTATCATTCAGCGTGGATATCAACACAACGCTACCGTCTACAAGGCACCGTACGCGAAAAACCCATTCGATTCCGTAACCGACGACGAGCTGAACGAATACAAAAAGACGGTCGAAAAGAAGCGTCACGGAGATGGTAAGTTTTTCATTGGCAGTACGATATTTGCGCTCGTCCCACATTCAATGCGGCTTTTATTTTCGTATGTTTTGTAGGCACGGACACCGATTTCTCGGAATCGGAAGCACTTAGCTCTTTGCAGATCAGTGGCCCAGCAAAGGGCGCTTCGCTTGTCAGCCCGCCAAGCCAATCAGAACAGGAAGACACAACAGCAGGTAAGAATGCGTTGAGAGCGACAACAGGAGATCGGTTTTCGCATAGAACGTGACTGAAACCACCTTCCGTTTTTGTTTTTTAATTTGCTTGTTTTTCAGAACATCACGTCCTAAGAATAGAAACTAAGCAAGCGCCGAAACCAAGCCAGCCAGAGGTTGTTCTAAGCGACGGTAAGTACACTGAATGCATCTACCACTATCCCTGGGTTTATTTCATTGCCCATTTCGTACATGTTTTAAATGTTTGTGTGTTGTGTTTTATTGGTTGGTTTAATGAAATCGCAGCGAAAGCATTCAGAATCTTCCTCTCTTTTAACGAATTTAGTTACAGGCAATTTATTTTTACGAACAACGTGCAGCGAGTGAGTGAGTAAAGCGTTCCATCTTCGTTCTACAGTCTTGAGCCACCTTGAACTCTAGCATATCAGAGGTTTATGTTTAAGATGGCTAAAGACTATTGTGTGTTTTTTCTCATTGTCCGGACAACGATAAGTTTGTCGTCAATGTGGATGTTTCTATTTCTCCAGTGACTATACTTAGCGTATGGTACCTATGTGTTTTATTTGACTTTATGATCAACAAGTTTTATTAACATTTTTATTCTTCTTTCCTCCCACCCTTTTGCGACTACAACCTCTAACGATAACTCGATAAATAAACTCCCTACGCCGCATGTGTTGTGCGGTGGCATAGATCTAGGAGCGGCGTATCGAACGTACAGGACAAGCAATTACAATGGCTTTCGTGTGGCCACGAACATGGCCAGTATTAACCATTTCCATTGCAACTCTCGCGAAAATGAGCTTGTACAGGATTGCTGCGAGCTTTATGTACCAATTTGGCGTTTAAATGGCAGTGGCATTGAATGGCGCATACACCGACCAAACTTTTTGCACCAACAGCTGTATGGCGAAGGTATACGGCGCTCCGGATACGAGAATGTGCTGATGCACACTGATTACTATCAATCGACGGACTACAACAATAACAACGCTAGCGAGTTTAGTCACGATTGGCGCTTGGTAGCCGCAAACGGTTGGCTTGCGAACGGCGCAACACGTGCCCAAAACTGCCGGGAAAGCTTGGCTTCCGTGATTAAGCCGACCATGGTCTTATCCACTATCGACAGTTTGTACAAACTGTTCTGGAAGATGGAGCAAGATATGAACGAGTTAATGCAATCATTCGCATTGATCGTTAACAACTTAGGAGATAAAATCGATAGTATTAATGCTATTTCCGCGGACGATGTGCATGAGTATTAGGCGTCATCGTTTAGTGTCCCGTTTTTGTTTATTAGTTTTGCTAGTTGCATATCCATACAAGCCCATGTTCTAAAATGTAACGATCACAACATTGCATTTAACAATCTCTATCTCAGGCGAGCAAGTACAGAATGGCGAACAATCCGATGCCCATATGAGCACCTTTTCGCACAGCAGCAAAGAGGTAAGAACATAAATGCATGGCAACACGAGACAAGCCGCCGCACCGGTTGGACTGTGGGCAATTCGATATTCTAAAAATGTACCTTCTCTCTGAGTTGCAGGATATTTCTACCGATGGATCCCCCAAAAAGGATAAGAAGAAGAAGAAGGGACTTCGAACGCCTTCGTTCTTGAAAAAGCGGAAGGACAAGAAACGTGTCGAGTCCTAAACGCACCACTTGAGGAGTAACACCACAATCCAGACAACAGGCAGGCGACAGTGCATTTGTTTCTCGATGGCCAACGAATAACCTACTTCACGGGAGTTCGTTTTCCATTCGCTGGACGTGTTAGGTACGCGTCCCCCTGTTGCTCTATTTGTCAACGATGGAAAGAGGGCGGATGTATCCATCACATGATTTCCCGAACCCTTTAACAGCGGCTAACGCGACTCGATACAAACGCCCACTATTGCAACCCGGGATAGGTTATAAGTACAGTCTAGCGGGAACAACTTGCGCGTTGTTTGCTTTCGTATATATTGTTTTCATTTTATTTCGTTCCGTTTGTTGCAACTGTCCTCCTCGTAAAGCACTAGAATTTATTAAATCAAATTGGGTAATATATGAGGCAAAACGAGAAGATGATGCTATTTCTAGACGGGAGACAGCGGATGGACTAGTGCTGAATGCCAGTACACAGATATTTGAGTTGACGGAAAAAGTTAGAAGCAAATACAAACATTATTTATGTTACGGAAAACAAACAATACGATATTTATGTTTTCAGGCAATACATTACGGGCACCGGGAGGAAAAACATCAAAATCAGGCAAACCAGACAACAAAACCTTTCATCGCACAGCAATGCACACACGACCATGAGTTTTGGTACGGCCTAGTAGGCGATGGTTTGCTAGTGCTCCCCCAACGTAACAACTGTTGGGCTCGCATGCAATTGATTGTGCACTGCGGCATGGTTATCCTGTAACAAAGGTGTGCCTGCCTTATTCCGGTACTGTTCGTGTTTGTCCCTGCCCCTGCCGTAGATTTAAATGCGAATGAGCAATCGCTAAAAAGATATATGATGTTTTTTCTTTTTATTTTTTATTTAATTACGACATTATTGTAGTAGGGATAACGAAATGTAAACGCATACCGTCTGCTTTGCAATTGGGCTGCAAACGGATCCATTGATATTTCGTTACACAAACGTATAGGTGAACGTATAAAACGACAATGAACTCTACAACACAAACGTTACAAAACGAACGAAACTAATCGAGGAAACACTCAAAGCAAGCTTGCTTATCTTTCATATATATATGGATGAGACAAACAACCAATAAGTATGATAAAACGAAATAGGTAAACTGAAGACGAACAGTAAGGGAAGAAGGAAGAATTTAGAACGAGAGATAAAAGTGAGGACGGCTGCACAGAAAAAAAAACATTCGACGACTAGCTTTTCTTACATTTGATCACCACACACTTTGGGCGGCGAAGCGAGTAGACGCGAGCCACGCGACACGTAAAGACGAGGGTTACAGTAAACATCGTAACGAACAAGAGGTTAGCCTTTTCGCTAAGAGGTCAGTTAAAAGCGAGTTCCCCGGGAGCTGTGTGGGTAGAGATGAGTGGACGGCGCATTTGCATTACTGCATGCTTTGATTGCAAAAATAGCTTTTTACGATACCGATCAATTGCCTTTTTTCTATTTGTTTCTTATGGTTAATGTGAGTATCCTTATTGCGTGCTATTATCGTTAGAAATTCATGCGAGAACAAAAAAAATACATAAGTATATCCAAACATTATAGCTGTACTGATCACTCCTTCGAAACGATCGTTCCACACGTGGGGTGGGACGAGGAATTAGCCCACTGGGAAAGATGCTTGATATCAGCACGGTACGTAGATTTCGCTTTGCTTGTCCATTCGTTGTGCGTTTGCTTATCTGGCGCTCTGACCACATAGCGGTCTCCCGTTATTTTGGCCATCCCGAGGGAATGTTATGGAACGTCATCCATCTATTTGGGCAAAAGATGTTTCCTTTTCGCAGTGGCGCTATTTCACGATGCAATTTGTACCGTATGATATCGTTCCTTTTTGTGTTTGAAGCGCGTACTATTCGATTACGTTATCAGTTTAATTATCACGCCACAAGTTTTTTTATGTTTGTTTGTTTGTTTTTTTTTCTTCTTTATATTAAGCGCATTATATTTTCTCCATTTATTAGCAGCTCCGTTACGCGTTAAAATGAAAGGATCAAATCCGAAGCAAAAATTCACGTGACAGCTTTTAGGACGTTACTGTCAGTCTGTTTCCTGTACAAAGCGTGGGCAAACATCGCAGGCATACGTTAAATGCTAATGAAATAAAAAGGGCGACCCATTGCAATCGTTCGATGCACTTTTCATTCTCTCAATTGGAGCAATAAGATGCAATGTAGCTTGCCTATTGTTTAAGCCTTCCGTAGCGCTTATTCCGCTTATACGATCGCAACTCTATATAGGATATTTACAGATGAAATCGAACCCCATATATAGACTAAATGAAATGCATTTTGTGTGTGTGAGTGTGTTATTTATGCGTCCCTATGCGACACTAGCTAGCGTTTGCCGAACAACGGCAAGGGAAGGACACAGCTATGAATGAGTCAGAGAAACAAACTGACTGCAGTAAAAGACGGAGGTCAACCAAGCGCTTTGAACCGAGTGTATTTGTGTGCAGTGTGCGTGTGTAAAGAAAACAACAATCCAACAATGAGTGCTTTTTTGTACGCGAGAGCATTACGTGCATCTAGCTGGCATGTAGCTGCTCACTTTCTTCCTGCGTTTTTTTATCGATCGAACGCAGTTGGCCGCTCGGGTTGGTGGTAGCCTCATCTACTGCAGTGTCCCGTCGGTGATGTTCCAGCTGTTCGCGAGGTGACACCCGACGCGGCAACATGGCCAGCAACTATTTATTATTATGCTAACGTTAAACGCGGCTTTTTTGCAAGGCAGAAAATGCTTGTAATATGTACGCCTGCTAACGGCTTAGGAGGAGCGAGCAGCAGGGAAGAACCAGCTTTTTGGTGAGAAGGCGAGAAGAATCAAAATTAAGAACTTTTGCTACCAATCAATCGATGAAAATGAAATTCTACACACACGCTCTTTCACTCGCAGCGCAAATGTGTTTGTTTCGCTATAGAGATCATAGTTTCGTTACGCGGTTTTACTATTACTATCATGATTTTTTTTTTTCGTTTGTTATAAAAGATTGCTGGCACAAATTTAGCCGTTAGTGAAGTGCGAACACACAATGCAAAAGAGGATAAATAAAACCGATTCTTAAATTTAAGAGCCAACATTCCTGTGTGTCTCGTTCGATTTTTTTGGTTTTGTTTTATGTTTTTCATTGAAAATCATACGTTCCCATACATAATTTGAAGCGTAAATGTAACGTGTTTTTGTATCACCAAATCGTATCTCACAATGAGAAGGTAAGTAGTATAAATCTAACCTTTTTTTAACCATCATCACTCATCCTATTGACCTTTTCGATTTGCAGCAACGTAATGCTTAAGCCATGTTCTTTTTGACCGAAAATGAAGTTTGCTTGTTCGAAACAGCACCGGAAACCTGACCCATTTTCCAATGAAAGTTGGATTGCCGTTAGGTGCGCGGCTCAACACGAGCGGTTTTCAACAAATAACCCACAACAAATACTTTTAAACAGCTTCCCGCTGTATTCGGTGGCGATAAAAAAAACCCAAAATATTTCATTTCCTCGGTTTAGAAAATGCGCATGGAACCAACAGCACCAAATGTACTGATAAAGAAACGACTCATTTTTGTTTCGGTGTGGGATCTTGATGGTGTCGATAAGGTGTCGTCAAACTGTTGTAGAATTTCCCTTCATTCACATTCACGGTTTTTCCCCGATAGATACCATCCGTACATGGATTTTTATCAGCTTTTTAACTAGGTTGTTTTGTATAAAAGCTAACCGACGCTACAGACGGTTTTCAATTATAGTTTCATATCCGACCAGGCAGCGGTAGCAGCAGCAGCAGCAGCAGCAGGACGTGCTTGGTGCAGCGATTTCTATTGTCCGGTTATATATTAGTAGAACCGATCAGAGCAATCCTTGCAGTGCCAAAATGGAGTCCTTTTCACCGCTGAAAGGTGTATTATTGGTAGTGGTACGTCTTATGAAGTACTTAAGCACCGAATAACGTGATCCAAACTTGTGACTAAGTGTTCGTCCATGTTCTTATGAATGGTTGTTCAATCATTCGTTAACGGTGACGAAAGTGGAGCATGTTCATAACATTATCAGTGAGACATGCGGTTGAAGATCGACCGATAGAAACGGCCATCAGCGAAATGAGTTATTGTGAAATTATTTGAAATATTATTTTTATGTTAAAAACTTCAGTGATGATAATTGAAATGATAATTGTTATATTGAATTTTACATGCAGTTTCTTTGTTTAAGCGTTGATTCATTCATGTTTTTATTTTAAAAGAATTTATAACGTTTGCATATTGTTTTACGCTCTCTTTTATCGTGTTCAATTTTAGTGTTTGATAAATGTTGCTGCCGGTAATCATGTCATTTCGGTAACACAATTTAAAACAACGACGTGTGCCGATCGTCAAGCTCCCGGCATAATTTGCCCCAGCTGCAACAATGTGGCCGTTTGCGTGAAGATTGGAACGGTGTGGGAAACGTATTTTGTGGAAAGCTGTAATACAAGTGAGGGATTGTACTGCAACGAGTTCGAGGGTGGATGCTCTACCAGCGTCGGAACTTGCAATCCAACCGGAAACGGAAACTTCGAATGCAACACTCCCGGTGTGTACCCGGATCCGTTCAACTGCCGATTGTATCATGTGTGCATCCAAGATGGCAATAATGCTGTAGCCATCAGCATGGACTGTGGTGGAGCGGCCTTCTCACCTACGACCGGAGATTGTTCGCTATCGCTGAACGATACGATTTGCATGACACCGCAATTTAACTGTAGCACGGTCGGACAAATGGCTGCTTGGCCGGGGAACAATAACATCTACTACATTTGTGTTGCCGAAACAGTGAATGGGAATCGAGTTCTGTGGCCAAGGTTGATCCGCTGTCCGGCTAACCAAATGTTCCAGGATGGACAGTGCGTGCAGCGAGACTGGTCGAACATGCCTCCCGGCACGATCGTACCGTACGAATGCGAACGGCCGGGTTTATTTGTCGATCCTGCTCACTGTCGCTACTATTACAGCTGCAATGCAGATCTCGTCGCAACTCACTTGCAATGTCCCGATGGAACTTTCTTCAATGCCAATACACTATCTTGTGTTTTGGGTATTTGCTAAGGCAAATCGATTCACCGATCGTTTGGAAAATAAAATTGGTAAAATATTGATTTATGTAGCTTTATATTTAGATTAAAAGAGATCGAAAGCGAACAATGATGACATGTCCGATTGTTTTTACTTTTCGTAGCAAAACATCGTACCGATATAATATAAGAGCATCGTAAGTTACATAAACGAAAATTTTTACCGTTTGATGATGAATAGATGGATGTTGTAGAAATAAAACAGCAAGTAGTTATCATAATATAGTAAACAGAAGCAAGAAGTATAACTTCATAATATGTAAAAATAAACGTATATACGATCGTACGTATACGTAAAATGATCGTACAAGCGAATAATTTATCTGACGATGCTTTTTAATTTGTTCAAAAATTTCCGTGTAGGTCCAATCATAGATTCGCAGCATTTCGTGTGAACACAGCAGATACTTAACTAGAACAAAGGCTTCCTCTTTATAGAATAAACAATTTCTGTAAAAATCTGGTACAGTTTTTCCATAACCTTCACCTTCAGTTCATTCCAGAAAAGAAACTTAAATCCATTTCAACGTGACTTTTAGTTGTTCAGGTTTGAATTACATTTTTTTTAATTACAGCACATAACGACATTCTTGGCGACGTCTGCTGTTTTCTTTGTTGGATGATTGTTGTTTGTTTTTGCTGGGCTGGAAAGTATATTTCGTTGATCACTCTGAAGCGGCTGTACTAAACATTCTTCGCATTTTTTTCAAAAAATAATAAAGAATCAAACTTCATAAGTTTTGTTGAATCTGTTTTAAATATTGAAAGTACGATTCTCTCTTTGAAACGGAATAAAATATTTTGTTGCTAACGAATTTGATTTTTGTATTGTTTGAATAGCTCCTGTCTGCTATTCGCTCCGCCCTCCCTGAGGAAATGAAAAATTGTGAAATTTCGTGAAGATCGTCCGTGTTTTTAAACAACATCAGCATTCGTAGTGTAACGATGAACATTTATGACGTTCTGCATTTCAAATAATACTAAATTTTCTGATATCGGTCCATCGCGAGACAAAGCATTTCTAGCAGGAGTAACACATATGTAAATTATTGAATGTTGTATGATTGCTTTCTACTGGGGTTTGTAAGCCCTGGAATCTTTACAAAAAGCACGTTTGACAACCCTGCGTATGTGCCAATATTCTACAGTTCAGCCAGAAATTGCGTAGAAATGTGGCAAAAATTATAATACTGCTATGTTGCAATGCAAAAACTGATCAGTTGAGTTCTGGTACGTCTGTTGAAAGAATTATTTGATTGTTAGGTTTGATAAACTTTTTTTTCCAATTTCTCTGTTTGTTTACCTCGCTAATTTGACAGTTGGGGTGCTCATGTGACAGATAAACTAGCATCCAACATGGTGGGCAGTACTGTGGCTGGTTATTAAAAGGACCTGGAACGCACCAGTAGAGTAGCTGCGTTTAAATCTTAATAATTTCAATGAAATTATAATTTAATTCGTTCGAAACAAGTTGTAAAGTAATCGTGAACGGTTTTACAATAACCTGTGATAGAAAGTTACGAAAGAAAAGTAAGTTATTATCGGTTTCCGACAAAAGGGGTTGTTCGCGACGCGAGTATGCGATGTGAAAAAAGTTGAAGAACCGTGCCGTTGAATTTGCGAATGTGTGTGTAAGAAATTTGAACCTGTTTCCCGAATAAATGGAGAGGGAGGGTTTTGTTTGTACCGATTGCTGCTTGCTTGGTTCGGTTTAGTATAGTGGTGTGCGTGATTCCCGGTGTTTGTGTTACCTTTAGAGAAAAAATCTCAAAAAGGAAAGAGGCAACAGCGAAGGGGAAAAGCGATACAAAAACGAAACTGGAGTATGTGTTATAAGGTGGCACTGCGAAAAGAAGAATAGATGCAATAGAAAACATGGGAATGCGTGTGTTTCCTGCGTTCAGTGGATGGTGCTTGTTATACCTGTCGCAAGTGTGATGCACTTGTCAGTGCATCGTATCCTTTTCCATGATTCTGTGGTTTAAATTTTGTGTTGCTTCGTGGCTCCGAAGAGCATTTGGTGTGACTGTGTGAATCCATTCAAAGTAATTAGCGGAAATGCAATTTATAACGAAATTCAAGTTCAAAGTGTATTCTCGTTCATTGTTCAGAGTGTCCGACGCATAAAATCATCGTAATGTAAAACATAATGTGGTGCCCATTCAAGCCATCTCGGCGCCCTCCAAAATAAGTTCCCCCACATGCAGCGGAGCGCATACTAGTTTTACACACATACCTCAGCGGGTGACTGTGGAGAAAGAGTTGCATGTCGCGTGCAGCCGCGTTCGACCCCAACACGGTTGCTGCGATGGAGAGAAGCTGAACGGTCATTGACAGTTTACCGCTAGATTGAGTTTGCCATGGTGCTATTAAGCGCTGCTGCGTCGATTAAGCGAATGGAGCGCGGGGTCTGCGTATGCTGTAGCCAGCATATCCGAACCCCGTGGCATGCGATCCGGCTAGCGAGGCTTTCCGTTCCCCACACCATCTCCCGTACGTGGTGTTCTCGTGTGATTTTGCTTACGCAAGCATATTTTCCTTTCGCGCAGCATGCTTGCGGTGAAAGATGTGGCGGCGACTGGATTGTGGATAACCTGTTTGAGATAAATATTTTTGTGCTCACTGTGGCGAATAGCGGGAAGAATGTAGGCCGGATGGGTTTAAACGGAAAATGATAATGAAGAGGATCCCGAGTTCGATAGTTACAATTACTAACACTTAATTACGCATAAGAAACGTGTTATGTTAATGAAAGCAAATAAAAAAAATCATACACAATTTTATGTTAACAGTGATAACATTTCAGCATTAAAATCCAAACCATTTCTTATGCGTACGACAAATTCCAGTTCGGTTGAAATTTGATAGATTTTAAGGATTAAAACTAACGCGTTCGTCCTATTTTGGATACATTTTTAATTAAAGTAATTTGACCGTTTTGGTCTTTGTTTTCATAATAAGTTCCTCACGTTTTTTTTACCTTTAAAAGCAATATTATGCCAACGGACCATTTGCATTCCTGAAAATATGCTTACAATCGCTGCGAAAATGATGAATGCCATGTCGTGCTTCGAAACATCCTAATTAAGAAAGTGTATTACCTTGAAAGGATTCGGCGAAGAGTTCGCATGTGCAAATATGCTCCCCAGTGAGTTTGCACGCTATGTGGGGAAATTTATCCCTTTTCGTTGGCAAAAACACGTATTGGCGCGTTCGTCTATCAAGCCCTTCAGAAACCGAGGGACCGGGTTTCTAACGGAGGGTAGATTCCTCCTACCGTATGTATAATTTATGTTGTTGCGCACCACTACTAGTACGCCGGCCTACCATCTCCCTCGTTATGTTACGCGCTATGAGCGAGGGTGAGCGAGCCTTTTTATCCCTCGCCCAGTCGCACTGGTGTTGTATTATCCTGTTCTTAGCGTTTCCTCCGCTTCGATGTTGTGCCGGGAGAGCGAGAAGTCTCGGTGCTGTATCCTTGTGTTTGTCGCTGGCATACACAAGAAACGAAGGAAAATCGATTTTTTCCCCGGGTGAGAGGCGTGCGGCTGCATGCGGTGGCGGCTTAGGGAAACCACTGCCGCTGGTGATGATTCATCCTGTTTTCGGCGTACTGAGAAACAGGATAGCGAAGGGTGCATTAGTACTACGCGACCAATAGCCGCGTTCGTTGCGTATGTTGTTCTGTGCCTACTGCGTTCGTTTTTAAGCGTCGGGAAAAAAGCTCCGATTCCATGGGGCATGGGGTGTTAGTGGCTATGTTTAATTGTTAGTTCAGTGTAGCGGAGTCTTGTACTCGGACAGTGTTGTTAAGAACGTGCTCGCTTACGTTTCTGTGTATGTGTGCGTTTTTTTATCCGCAGATCTACGACCATGTCCAGCAGTGTGAAACGCTAGTGAAAAACTTGAACGGAAAAGCGGAACAACGAGCGAGAAACACCGGAAACGGTCCACCATGGGCGAGCAACGGTGCAATCTAGCGGCGAGATGCGCTCTGATAGCGGTGCTTCTTCGACTGATGTTCCTTTGCAACCGATGCAATGCATATATGATAATAGCGAGTGAAGATGACGAACCGGGCAAAGTGCTATTCAATTCTTCCGTGTACAAACTTGGATCGGACCGGCATTACAAAATTAACGCACACAAATCGGCCCACTACGTGCACCATCTGCTCCGGGTGGACCCGCAAAATGGGCAAGTGCACCTGAAGCGAAAGCTGCAATGTGATGGCATCTACTATCCGACGCTATTCACATTCTACGTCGACTCTACCTCGAACCGACTGCGTAGTATAGACTATTACAGTTTACCGATAAGGATATTTATCGTGGGGCGCAACTGCTCCGACGAAGACGAGGCCGTCGTTGCCAGTTTTCGAAAGCTTTTCGAAGAGGATGACACCGGTTACCATCATCGGTATAGGAGGGACGCCGTGTATCGAGTCGGTTCCTTGCCGAATTCGCCACTGCCTGGATTGGATGCGGAAGCTGACGAGCACGACCAACGAATGTACGGCGAGTACTTGGGTGATCGGTTCCACTACTATCGGTCCGAGTATCCATGGCTAGCAGCGACGAGTGTCACGAACTATACGACCTTCCGCGAGGGTGACATCCTGTACGATTCGGTGCTCGAGAACGAGTACCGGCATGGCATGATAACGCGAAAGCGGCGTGAAATTCGCGACCTACCAGCGGATCGTATACATCGGAAAATAGCTGACGCGAAGCAGTGGATCTCCGAAACGTACGCTTCGTACGCGATACATACGACGGACAAGTGGAAGAACATTTGCCTGAAGAAATCGCAGTACATAAATTCGATCAGTGCGTTCCTGCCCAAAACGGTGCTACACCACTGTACGGTGCGTTATTTGGACGTAAACGATGAGCGATTTGAGATCGAAACCCGCACGGGCGATCTAATTGCCACGGGAGACTTGTGCATACCGGAGACGCTTTGGAAGGTGATCATTACATACCATGTGAGGTGCGATCGTAACGACATCATCGATGCAGACCATCGGCTCAAAATAGTTTACCATCATCAGGAGTTAAACGATACCGATATAGCGAAGCGCGTTCGTCGTGAGTTGAGAAATCAGAGCCCGTACTTCGAGCAGGCACTGTACGTCGCATCCGTGCTGGAGGAGCAACCTCCCGGTGCCAGCGTGATTACGGTGCGTGCCCGTGATCCGGAGGATTCACCCGTGGTGTATTCTCTCGTGTCACTGCTGGATTCACGTTCGCAGGCAATGTTTAAGGTCGATTCGCGCACCGGCATTGTCACGACCTCTTCAACGCTCGACCGCGAGCTGATGGACGTGCACTACTTCCGCGTTATCGCGACCGACGATAGTTTTCCACCCCGTTCCGGCACTACCACGCTGCAGGTAAACGTCCTGGACTGCAACGATCACACGCCAACGTTCGAAGCCGAACAGTTTCACGCGACCGTTCGGGAGGGCGTCAGCGTGGGTTCGACGGTGATTACGATTCGTGCGACCGATCAGGACATTGGCAAAAATGCCGATATAGAGTACGCGATTACGAGCATCCTGTCGGAGCAGCAGCAGCAGCAGTTGTCGGCACTCGAGGGTGGTGACATCGAACCGACGAACCCGGTCGAGAACGATAGCGGTAGTTCGCAAAAGTTTCGCATCGATGCACGCAGTGGCACTATATCGACACGCAGTGCGCTGGATCGGGAAGTTTCGGGGATGTACACAATTGTCGTGACGGCTACGGACATGGCCACACCGCAAACGGAGCGCAAATCGGCCACCACGACGGTGCTGGTGAAAATTCTCGACGACAACGATAACTATCCGCAGTTCAGTGAGCGAACCTACACGGTACAAGTGCGCGAGGATCAGTGGGCGAATGAAAACAACGTAATCGCGCACATTCAAGCAACGGATGCGGATCAGGGAAATAATGCTGCTATTCGGTAAGTGGATTAGTGTATTTTACCGTTTTTTCCAACACTTTTATAGTAACAGATTTTGTTTTGAAATTGATTTAAAATTTAACTAAATTACGATTCACTTTTAGTCAAGATATACAAAATGAGAAACTGACGGAAGCTAAAATTACAAAACACAATTTCAGTCGCATTTCAAACATTCACGTCCTTTTTGTTGTGCCATAGTTTTAATCGATTTTATATAATTCATCCCAGTTCGTAATCCCGGAATGTCAGCATTCCGATTGCTCTCAATCAAACGCCGTTGATTAATTTTCAATTCCCTTTCATTCTGTTCTCGCTCTACCGCAATCCAAACAGCTACGCAATCATCGGCGGTAATACGCAATCACAATTTTCTATCGATTCGATGAGTGGCGATGTCTCACTGGTGAAGCCTTTAGATTACGAAAGCGTGAGAAGCTACCGGCTTGTGATCCGTGCCCAGGACGGTGGAAGTCCTTCACGGTCAAACACCACACAGCTGCTGGTGAATGTGCTTGACGCGAACGACAATGCACCACGGTTCTACACGTCCCAGTTTCAGGAAGCGGTTCTCGAGAGCGTTCCGGTGGGATACAATATCGTACGCGTGCAGGCCTACGATTCCGACGAAGGAGCCAACTCCGAGATAGCGTACAGCATACACAACCGGGACGACGGGATGCCGCTGGCGGTGGATCCCAGGACGGGCTGGATTCATACCACCAAGGCACTTGATCGGGAGGAACAGAGTCGGTACAGTTTCCAGGTGGTAGCGGTCGATGGAGGAATCCCACCGAAATCGGCCAGCACGTCCGTGATCGTAACGATCCAGGATGTGAACGATAACGATCCGACGTTTAGTCCCAAGTACTACGAAGCCATGCTGGCCGAGGACCAACCGCCGGGAACGCCGGTAACGACAGTGACGGCTACCGATCCGGATGAGGACTCCAGGCTGCACTACGAAATAACGGCAGGAAATACGCGTGGTCGTTTTGCCATCACATCGCAAAATGGGCGTGGACTGATAACGATAGCGCAACCGTTGGATTACAAGCAGGAGCGCCGATTTGCGCTTACCATAACGGCCACCGACAGCGGGCAGCGAACAGATACGGCGATAGTGAACATTAATATCACCGATGCGAATAACTTTGCACCCGTGTTCGAGAATGCACCGTACAGTGCGTCGGTGTTCGAGGATGCTCCCATCGGTACGACGGTCTTGGTCGTGTCTGCCTCCGATAGCGATGTGGGTATCAACGCGCAGATTACCTACCTGTTGAATGATGAATCCGTGAACGGGTTGGGAGCAAACGAACCGTTCACCATTAACGCCCAGACTGGGGCCGTTATAACGAATGCCAAACTCGACCGAGAGAGCACGAGCGGGTACCTGCTTACGGTTACGGCCAAGGACGGCGGAAATCCTTCCCTCAGCGACACGACGGACGTAGAGATTAGTGTGACGGATGTGAACGACAATGCACCGGTGTTCAAGGTACCATTGTACCAAGCGACCATTCCCGAAGATGCCCTGATCGGTACGTCGGTGGTGCAGATCGGAGCTACCGATCTTGATATGGGACTAAACGGGCGTGTCAAGTATGCGCTCAGCCAGAAGGACATGGACGAAGGGTCGTTCGTCGTGGATCCCATCTCCGGTGTGATACGCACGAACAAGGGACTCGATCGTGAAAGCATTCCAGTGTACCATCTAACCGCGATTGCAAGCGACAAAGGCACACCGACGATGAGCAGCAACGTGGAGGTACAGATTCGCTTAGATGACGTGAACGATTCGCCACCAACGTTTGCATCGGATAAATTGACACTGTATGTGCCCGAAAACAGCCCCGTTGGGTCGGTGGTTGGCGAAATTTACGCTCACGATCCTGACGAGGGAGTGAACGCGATCGTGCATTATTCCATCATCGGCGGGGACGATTCGAATTCGTTTTCTCTCGTCACACGACCGGGCTCGGACCGTGCGCAACTATTGACGATGACGGAGCTGGACTACGAGTCGCCACGGAAACGGTTTGAGCTCATCATTCGCGCCGCAAGCCCACCGCTCAGAAACGATGTTTACGTGGAGATTCTGGTCACGGACGTCAACGACAATGCACCGGTGTTACGCGACTTCCAGGTGATATTCAACAACTTCCGGGATTGCTTCCCAAGCGGAGTGATCGGACGCATTCCCGCGTTCGATGCCGACGTCACGGATAAGCTGACGTACAGAATACTTTCGGGAAACAACGCCAACTTGCTACGATTAAACAGCTCCACCGGTGGCTTAACGTTAAGCCCGCAGTTGAACACAAACGTTCCAAAGTTCGCGACGATGGAGGTGTCTGTGACGGATGGTATCAACGAGGCGAAGGCGATCATGCAGCTGATCGTGCGGCTCATCACGGAGGACATGCTGTTCAACTCGGTCACGGTTCGGTTGGATGAAATGACGGAAGAAGCATTCTTGTCGCCACTGTTGAGTTTCTTCCTCGATGGGTTGGCCGCTATCATACCCTGCCCGAAGGAGAACATCTTCCTGTTTTCGATACAGGAAGACATCGATGTGAGTGGGAAAATATTGAACGTAAGTTTCTCCGCGCGTCGCCCGGATGTGGCTTTTGAAGAGTACTACAGCTCACAGTACCTGCAAGAGAGAATCTATCTGAACCGTGCCATACTGGCGCGGCTGGCTACAGTTCGCGTACTTCCGTTCGATGATAATTTGTGCGTGCGAGAACCGTGCCTCAACTACGAGCAATGCCTGTCCGTGTTGAAGTTTGGCAACGCATCAGGATTCATACACAGCGATACGGTGCTGTTCCGGCCAATCCATCCCGTGAACACGTTTGCCTGCAAGTGTCCGGAGGGGTTCACGGGAAGCAGAGAACATTACCTGTGCGATACGGAAGTCGATCTGTGCTATTCTGACCCCTGCCAGAATGGCGGGAGCTGCGTCCGCCGGGAGGGAGGCTATTCGTGCGTATGTACTGAGCAATACACTGGAGTGACATGTGAGACGGCCATTGCTGGGTTGAAACCTTGCATTTCGGAGGTCTGTGGTGATGGGTACAGCTGTCTGAGCAGTGGGCACGGCGGTCATTGGCCACCGTACACGAAAACCTGTGAGCTAATGTCGCGGTCCTTCTCGAGAAACTCTTTCCTCACATTCCCGGGCATGCGGCAGCGGCATCGTTTCAACATTCGGCTCAAGTTCGCAACGGTCCGCGACAGTGGACTTCTGCTGTACAACGGACGCTACAACGAACAGCACGATTTCATCGCCCTCGAAATCATCAACGGCAAGGTTGTGTTTTCTTTTTCGCTCGGCGACAAGGTGGAAACGGTAACGGTGATCCAGCAACGTAAGGTGTCCGATGGCAACTGGCACACGGTGGAGGTGAAGTACTTCAATCGCACCGTATTACTGTCACTGGACAATTGTGACACAGCGACGGCACTGGCTGGACTAGGGGAGCGCTGGAACTGTGCGAATCAAACGACGCTTGTGCTGGATCGACGCTGTGCCTCGCTCGTTGAGCCATGCCACCGGTTCTTCGATCTTACCGGTCCACTGCAAATAGGCGGACTGCCCAAAATTCCAGCCTACTTCCAAATACGTTCGCATAGCTTCATTGGATGCATTTCCGACCTGTACATCGATCAGCGGTATGTGGATTTGGGCGCTTACATCGCGGACAACGGTACGGTGGCCGGTTGTCCACAGAAAGCTGCCTCGTGTGCCTCGGAACCGTGCTTTAATGGGGGCACGTGCCGTGAAGGTTGGGGCGAAGGCTGGGAGTGTGATTGTCCCGATGGATTCACAGGCAATGCATGTCAGGAATCGGTTGCACTACCGTGGCGTTTCCATGGCGACGGTATATTGAGCTTCAATCCACTGCTTCGCCCGATCCAGCTACCTTGGCTGACAGCATTTTCGTTGCGCACGCGGAAACGCGATACTTTTATAATGGAAATTCAGGTCGGCCAGAACAGCTCGGCGGTTGTATCGCTGCGTGACGGTATCCTGCAGTATATGTACAACGGTGAACCACTACAGTTAGCCGGTGCGGATTTGGCCGATGGTCGCTGGCATCGCGTAGAGATCAAGTGGATGGGCACGGAAGTGTCGCTCACGGTGGACTATGGGCAGCGGAATGGTGTTCTGCCAGTGACGCAAAAGATCCAGGGCCTGTACGTGGGTAGGATCGTGATCGGTGGCCTAGAGGGCACAATCGGGCAACACTACGGTGGTCCATCGGAGAATTTCGAAGGTTGTATTCAAGATGTGCGTGTCGGTGGTGTGCAATCGGTTTTGAAACGACCCACGGTACGTGAAAACGTACTGGACGGCTGCGCCTCTAATGCAAAATGTCCCGATGGTTGCCCCGAAGAGTCCGTGTGCGTGAGCAACTGGGATGAAGCATATTGTGAGTGTATCCATGGTTACGTTGGCAGTGAGTGTAAACCGGTTTGCACTGTGAAACCATGCTCGGACAATGGCATTTGCCGGGCGGATACGATCAATACAAAAGGATACCGGTGTGAATGCAACAGCACCTTGAGTTCGGGTGAATATTGTGAAAACACCGTGCAACAACCATGTCCCGCTGGATGGTGGGGAGAACGTAGCTGCGGCCCATGCAAATGTAACGTGAAGCAAGGCTACCATCCAAACTGCGATAAAAGTACTGGACAGTGCTACTGCCGTGAAAATCACTACCAACCGGTGAACGATACGGTTTGCCTGCCCTGCGAATGCTACACCGTTGGATCGTACGGAAAGTCATGTAACAGCTCGGGACAGTGCGAGTGTCGCGAAGGCGTCATAGGTAGACGGTGCGATTCGTGTTCTAATCCGTACGCGGAAGTTACGACGAACGGTTGCGAAGTTGTCTACGATGGATGTCCCAAATCGCACTCAGCTGGCCTATGGTGGCCACGGACAGCGTTCGGTGAGCTCGCAGTCGAGAACTGTCCATCACCAGCTAGAGGTAAAGGTACAAGGCGCTGCGATCAAGTCCAGAGCGGCTGGGGCGCTGCTGATATGTTCAACTGCACCTCGGAAGCGTTCCTGGATCTTCGCAAACAGCTATCTCAGATCGAAGTAGACGGTTTGGAGCTCAATACGTTTATTTCGGTTAAGGTTGCTGCAAGTCTACAGCAAGCCTGCAACACAGTAGGCGGACAAACTAATGAGAAGGACTCCAGTGTGACGCGCGATAGTCGCCTGAATGATTTTTACACAATTGACTCGGAAAAGGGAGGCTCGGTGTCCCTGTGGCGAGAAGACGACTTCGAGTTGGACTATCTTCTGAACGATGGACAAGCATTTGTGCAGAGCAAGCTGTATGGAGCTGATTTATTGATTACGGATAGGTTATTGCATGAGTTAATGCGTTACGAATCGTATCAAAATGGGCTAAATCTATCACACAGCCAAGATAAACACTACGTGCGTAACCTTGTGGAAAGCGCTGGCGAGATAATGGATCGGCGATATGCAAACGAATGGAAAAGGGTACAGGATCTTACAGGCCGTGGGCCAGATGATTTGGCGGATGCGTTCAATAAGTACATGATAGTACTGGCACGATCGCAACACGATACCTACACGAATCCGTTCGAGATCGTTCACAAAAATATGGTGCTTGGAATGGACATTGTGACCGCGGAATCACTGTTTGGATATGAATCGCAGATGGTTAAGCAGTACAATCAAGGTGTCAAGTCGCAGGTGAAAGGAAACCAGGACCATCACGGACGTCACCCTGAAACGGTTGTACTGCCGGATACGAGCTCCTTCTTGCAAAGCTCGCCGAAACAGAAACAACCCTCGATAGCTTTCCCCAAGTACAACAACTACATCCAGGATAAAACGAAATTCGACCGGCACACCAAGATTCTCGTTCCTTTAGACGTAATGGGTATCACTGCGCCCGATAAGAATGAGGTGGTAAATCAAATTGCCGAACACCGAGCCATTTTTACATATGCACAGTACAAGGACGGTGGAGAACTGTTTCCGGCTAATTACGACGAGACTGTGACGCGCCGCTGGGGTGTAGAAATGCAGATCGCTAGTAACGTACTTTCCATTGCAATTGTAACACCGGAATCGGCCAAAGAAACTTCATCGCAGATGTACCAACCATCGGGTGGAATTGAAAAACTCGACAACAATAACGTTGAAACCATCGCTCCACCATCGTCAAAATATGGTTCCGATCGAGCGAACGAAAAGCTATCGCTTAACGAGATCAAAATATCAATCCACGATATGAGCGATCGGGAGGAAGGACTAGATACGCTCGATCAGCATGCACCGCAACTACCGATGGTAAACACGGCGGAGAATGGTGAAGATTTCTTCCACGACGATGATCTACCTGAAACCGTGGTGCTCGCCAGAAGTGAACAGCTTTCCTCAGTGGAACAGACACCGGAAGGGGCCATCCGTAAGCGGCGCCGCAGCATTGTTTCGGCGGATAGTGGTTTCATCGAATCGTCCGAAACAGAGCCAACATCTCGCACCAACTATATCCCACTCGGTCAATCGCATCTTTCGCAGCCCTTGAAGCTTCAGATGTGGTTAAACATTCCACGAAATCGCTTCGTTTCACGATCTAATCCTCAGTGCGTGCGTTGGAATGCGCATGCAAATCTTTGGACACGAATCGGCTGCCAAACGGAAATACCGAATTATGAATCGATCGGTCACAACGATACGATTCTGGTGAACTGTACGTGCAATCAGCTGGCAACATATGCAGTGCTGGTAGATATCATCGATCCCGAAGACATTCCGGAACCCTCGCTACTGGTACAGATTACTTCGTACTCCGCATTTTTACTGTCGTTACCAGTTCTGTTTGCAGTAATAATATCATTAGCGCTGCTGCGTGGGCTTCAGACTAACTCAAACAGCATTCACCAGAACCTGCTGTTTTGCATTTTCACGGCAGAATTGCTGTTTTTCGTCGCCATCCAGGCCCGCAGAGATCTGCTAGACAATGAGGTACGTACGCACTGTGGCGTGATTTTAAATGCGTCAAACAATGTATCGGTAAATTAACGTAAATTTCTTCCAGTTCCCGTGTAAATTGGTTGCGATTGCATTGCATTACACGTGGTTGGCGGCGTTTGCGTGGACTACCGTAGATTGTGTGCATTTGTACCGAATGCTTACTGAAATGCGTGACATCAACCACGGGCCGATGGGATTCTATCATACGATCGGTTATGGAGCACCGGCACTGCTCGTGGGTCTTTCCGTTGGGGTTCGAGTACACGAATACGGCAATAGCTTATTGTGAGTAGATTTTTTTTATTGTATTTTAATCCAAGCTCCTTTTTAGAGTAAGTTAGCTATATTTCTAGAGATAAATGGCATTTTTTCTAATTATAATTTTCGATACTCTTCACGCTTCCCCACAGCTGTTGGTTATCTGTGTACGAATCGGTCATCTGGTGGATGGTTGGACCGATTGCTGTAGTTTCGGTGTTCGATCTATTCATCCTGTTTTTGTCGGTAAAGGCTGCATTTACGATCAAAGATCATGTGCTAGGTTTCGGGAACCTACGCACCCTTCTGTGGCTGTCTGTGGTGTCGCTTCCATTGTTGGGCATAATGTGGGTTCTCGCGGTGCTGTCGGCGTCGGAGAATTCGCAACTACTCAATATGCTGCTATCGGCGGTGGTTATTATGCATTCTCTATTCTCTGTGATCGGGTACTGCATAATCAACAAACGTGTCCGTGAAAATCTGCACAACGCTTTTCTTCGGTGTATCGGTCGCAAGGTGCCGCTGCTGGAGTCATCCATTGCCATCAGCAATAGCTCACAAAACGTAGGATCACCGAAAACGCCAGGATTTGCGGGCAGCTCGGGTGGCCAATACGATACAGCGCGTAGAAACATTGGAATCAGCACGTCCAGCACCACGTCTCGCAGTACGGCTAAAACCAGCTCAAGTCCCTATCGCAGTGACGGCCAATTCAGACACACTTCAACGTCTACATCGAACTATAATAGCGACGGTGTAGCGTCGTATATGCGTGGTCACTATGAGGAGAGCGCATTGCGTAAAATAAAAAATGGAAATCAGGGACGGGATGGGGAACGTCGCAGTCATAGAAGACATCGCCGGGACTCGGACTCGGGTAGTGAGACCGATGGAAGAAGCCTCGAACTTGCCTCGAGCCACTCAAGCGATGATGAAGAGTCTCGTGTTGGACGAAACAGCAGTACGCATCGTAGTACAGGAGTCTGTAGTACGTCTTACTTACCAAACATCACAGAACATGTGGCCACCACACCACCGGAATTGCATGTTGTGCAAAGCCCGCAGGTAGGAAGGAGCAGATTCTAAATCATACCACCATACTTGATCTACAGTTACAAACTAGTTTTGTTTCAATTAAATCATGTTTTTTTCTCGTTTTTGTTTGTTTGTTCCAGCTGTTCCCTAATGTAACTCCCACGAGGTGGCCAAATCAAAACGCTGGTAATTATTTACCTCCGGGAAATGGTAAGATTTTCTTTTCATGATGGTCTATCTAGACAATGGTCCATTTTGTATCATAAATCCTCTCGTCATGCACCCAAATAGGTCGATGGTCACAAGAAACAGGATCAGATAATGAGGCCCATCCACATAAATCTCCCACGAACGGTGGCTCGTTGCCGAACCCGGATATAACGGAAACGTCTTACCACCATCAGAACAGAATGAACATGCCACCGTCGATTTTAGAAAACATTCAAGAGAACTACAACATCGGCTACTCGAACACAGATCTACACAGTGAACGGAATTACAGCAATTATGGAACAACGGATAACTATGTGCGCCCAACGGATTATGCCAAACGATACGAACCGCATGCCTCGGCAAATCCATCCAGCACGCTTCCGCACCATTACGCGTCATCTGTAAACGGCAGTAGCGGTAGTGGTGTGCCAATAGCTGAAGCACGCCATACAGGATCGATGCAGGTCATCAATCATATGCGTGCGTACCAACACGAGAACCCGTACGCGCTGAAGGAATCGCTTTACGAACGGTCGCGAACTCTCGGCTACGGTTCAGGTGCTGGAGGCACTGAGTCCCCGTACCACGGGCTTCCTATGTCCGCTCCCAACGATCTGTACAGCCCACCTGGATCGCATGCCATGTCGTTCAAATCGAGTGTACAATCTTTGCTGAAGAACGATTATCAGCAACAACAGCGCCAGCAGCATAAGCATCATCATGCGGGTACGGGCAATGGAGGCGATTCGGACCGAATGTCCGAAGGGTCGGACAAAAATCCGTACAATTTCCCGTACACCGCCGAGGAGGACCATCTGGTACATAGTGGCGTATCAAGGATACACCAGAGCGCAGGAATGGACAGCGTTGGGCACATGGAGCACGTTGCTTCATCGCCAACGCCTCCGCAGCTGATGATGCGGGGCACCGATGGCCTTTCACCTGCACCATTGCAAGCGATGGGACAGATAAATGGTAGCAATGAGTAAGTATTCGCACCTGAGGAAACTTATGCTACTAACCGCTCACACTAATCTGGCAAATCATTAACCGTGAACCTATATTTTTTGCCATTTTTTTTTGTTTCCTCTTAACATTTATTACGACCTTTGATATAGCTGGTGTTGGGATCGTCTGAAAATGTTAGAGTAAATACGTATGCTCTGGCGCATGAGGGGTGTAACGTTATGAGATAAACATAACATGCAACAAAAACAACAGCAACAAACTATAAGGTGAGGTTGTGGTGTACTTATTATACTGTTTTTAACGTGTCTTATTATTATATTATTTCGTCTTAAGAGTAAACAAAGTATTATAACAGTCTTAATAATATCAAAACAATTCTGATGTAGTATGTAACAATGCGTAGAATTTGAGTAAATGGTAATTAGCTTGATGTTGAAATTTGTTACAATATGATTAATGCCGCTTATGACGTAATAGGTCAATAGAGTATATTGTTCGTGTTGAATTGGTTAAAACAAGTATAAGTAATGTACGTGGTCTACGGTAATAATTTTGATATGTTTTACTCTCCACAGTGCTACCAACGACGACGATGAAACAACCGTGTAGTCCGTATAAGATATATATAAAAAGCAGAAAGGATTGTGATGTTTTGGCTCGAAATCCAGTTGGATTTGGCCATGTACTTCCACCGTGTTCTACTACATATTACGTGCTCTCTATACAAAGCTTCATCCCCCACTGCAGGGTGCACTCGCATATTCGGTTGCGTATTGCAGGCATATTTACTAAAGACAACAACTAAAAAAAACCACACACACACACACACACAGAACACAAATGAACGTGAGATAAAGTTTTGTAATATATATATTTATACCTACAATAGCATGGATATTGTCACCTAGCTCAATGAGAGTGGTGCTACATTCATGTTTTGGATGTATATATTTATACAGATAATATAAGATATACAATGATTGTGGTCGCATTTTACGACAACCTTATGTGTCCGTGGCCCTTCCCCTGCGCTTGTGATTTTTGTACTGCAACTGGGAATCATATTTCCCAAGCCTATGTGCTATTTACGAAACTGGCAACGTGTATAGTGAATGTGCAAAATCTTACTGTAAAAGCATTTTATTCCATCATCCTTTTATCTCCATAGCTGCTTAGCGCGGAATGTGTGGTTTTTTCATGAAATAATAAAAACCGGTGGCCTGTTGCTTGATCTTAAAAAAAAAGCTTTACTTAGCAAGCAGATTAACTGAACTCACTGCTGGAGCAACTGCCATTTACACGAGAGGGAGCAAGAAGTGTACATCACTGCCTTGAGTATAGTATTGTTATCGCGATTAAAATTGCTTATAAATCTTTCGAACCAAACAAACGCAACGGAGCCGTAAAAGTTAAACATTTGTAGCAATGTGCTTTTTATACGATACCTAGGTTTTGGAATTCGAATCTAAAGCGCAAAACTAAGAAGCTGAGCGAACCGGATTATGAGGCGAAGGAAAGCTTACGAAATAGAGCAAATGAAATAAGCGAAGAAAAAACACATTTAAACGAACAATGAAAGTGCCTGAACGTAGGTGAAATTATTTTTTTTATATATTTGATTTGTATCTTTTTGGAGCAAATATGATGGATATATGCAGGATTAGTAGAGAAAATTTTCGTTGCGGTATAATCTATTTTAATTTGCAACTTCACTGCGAAGAAGCGATGTTTTGCAAGGTTTTAGTAGACATTTATCTAGGACATAGAACATGCTTTCCCTTTTCGTGTAATTTTTTCTCAATTATTCCTAAGAGATCCTTCCTTTGTGTGAAACAGTGGAGGGAGCTATTGAAGCGATAAGCTCAACATTCGAAAGACTTATTACAACTTTTTACTACTTAATGCCATAATGTAGAAGGGGTTCCCTTTCAGGTAAATTATTTTAGCCACTAGAATGTATTGTACGACAAATGTACGTTAGTGTATTTGTTGCCAACGAACGGAATCTCTCGTTTATTTTATTTTATTTTACCATTCCCAGTGATGCAAACATTCCATCCATTGCTTTTATCTTTTCGTACCTTAGTTCATATAAAAATGCAACCACCGTCTTTGTGCAGGTTCCGCTTGTACATGTACAATTAAGGGCTACGCATGAATGGTGCTAAGCGACATTCCAGTGATATAAGTTTTTACTTGAGCTTTTAAACCTACCACAACCGTTCCCTTTTAAGTTAGCAGAATCTCTTCTACATTAAGGACGTGCGTGTAATGTGCTTATATACTGTAAGATTTATGTGTTTTAAATTACATCAAACATTCCGTTTGGACCCACGACATGATGTTGTACATCACTCGCTCGTCGTTTTTATTTTCCTTTCATAGTCTGCGTGCTGATACTGCTGTAACTGAGTAATATTGACTGTGTAATGCAAAAGTGAGATTTTTTTAAATTTGCTTTAGTATATTAGCGTATGATAGGTAAGCTGTAGTATTTAACATTCGGTACGCTCGGTCGAAGTGGGTGGTGGCAGCAAGCGCCCCTTGAGACCATTGCTATTGATCAGAGTGCATATATTTGAAAGAGAATCGGATAGCTGTAGAAGCAAAGGGACGGAAGCAAAGACGAAGAAGAAATGTCTTGGTTTTAAAACATTCCACAAACATGAAGTATTTTCATGCAGAAACAGAACAACAATAAATCATAACAAACATGTGTCCGTAAAATTGTTTTCTTTCGGTTTCTTCATCGTATTACTATGTCGGCTGCATTTTTGCAGGAAAAGAAGTAAGTATTTTATATTCTTTAGTAGACATTTTCCAGGCTAAATTTTTCCATATACATTTGCAACTTTGTTTTGTACTCTATGGAAACGTTTTGAAATGTCTTATACTTTTTGAGGAAGATTTGTAAAATATTTTTCACTATATGATTGCAGAATTTCGGATAAGATTTTTGGGGAAATGTTTTTTGTAATGGAAAAACGCTTGAACTACGCCTAGGTTTTTCGATTTATTCAGTTTTGCCCAGTGGTGGTGTTAATTCAATATTATTTATTCTCGCAGGTAGGAACAACGTTATTTTTTGACAAATTTTTTTTGTTCGAGGTGATTGAATTTCCGACTCGTTTTAGTTTACGTATAATGTACACCAATGGTTTTATTCATTTCTTCAATACAATATTATGATTTATCCGGCTGGAATAAATATGGGCCATGTGCTAAGCATTTGATCCGATCGAGTGTAGAAAAGATATATCAAAAGAAGATAATCCACAATTCGCTTTTTGCACGCAAATGTGACTACACCGGTGGATATTCATCGTCAGTTGAAACAGGTGTATGGCGACAAGTACATGTCCGTTCAACACGTATTATTCCAAAAGGTGAACATTGCTCGTGATGTTTATTGGGAAAGATACTGTTTTCAGAATATTCGTATGAAAATTTTTACATAGGCCAATTCTTAAGACTTAAGATACCTTAACATGCGTGATTTAAATGAGGATAGAATGGTGATTCCAAGCTTTGAAAGCAAATTTCATCGCGCCTTTGTAGCACATGTACCCTCACATTCACAATTTCCCAGTACGACAGGGGAAAATCTGCTTCGTTGTTGTTTGACGGTAACATTTTAAATTTATTTTGATGCTCTGCCTTTCCTGGTAACTGGTGTCCCTTTTGACGCCTTAGCAGTTGCACGACCAGCGTTCACGTCTCGCTTTCCCTTCTGAGTCTTTCGTTTTTTAGGTGGTGCCTCAAACACATCGTTTTCATCCTCATTGTTGCCGTACTTAGCCTCCAATGATTCGATCAGGGAGCTGAACGCACTCTTCCTCTTGAGCACGATCTGTTGTTCCAACGAGGCCATTTCCTGTTGCTGTACAATCTCTTCGGCTTCTTTCGCCTCCCGTGCGTACTTCTTGTGTCGACGATCACGCTTCGCTTTTGGCTCTTTGGTGAAGATCGCGTATTCCGGTACTTCCTTTGCGTCAATCATTTTCTGGACAATTTCGGCGATACGCGGTTCATCTTCGCACGTCATGAAAGGGACGCTTTGCATCATGTAATTCTTACACCCTTTGCCATTCACGTAAGCTCGCTTAATGTCATACTGTTCGGTCTCGGAGCCAATGTAACTTTTTTTGTAATTGTCGATATCCTCCTTGGTAATGGGTTTAAAAAATTGCTGCCATCTGGCTACCCAGTTGGTGCTGGCGTCGTCGCCATCGTCGACAGTGCCTCGTTCGTCGTATATTGCGCGGGAATCTTTATTGCTGAGAACGTTATAAAGTTTGCTCAATACTTTGAATTTTTCAGTTGCCTCTTTTTTGTCACTTTCTGGCACTCGATCAGGATGAACTTGTAGAGAAAGTCGATAGTAAGCTTTCTTTACTGTGGAACAAGACGAAAACAAACATGAAAATCGTAGGATCGTAAACAAATATCCTACCGGAATGAAGCGTCCTTGCTTCCTTGTTCAACCATTTGCAACTTACTTTCCTGTTCCGTCACTGTCTTCTCAACACCGAATAGTTCATAAATATTTCTCGTACCGTAGTACTTTTCACAAATATCTAATGTTCCTGTAGACATCGTGTTGAAAGTGTTTGAAACTGTTCTTATAACGACGACCAAACGATCCGAAACGATGGACGAATGCTGGGAATTATTATATTGTCTGCAAAATATAAACCAATCGACTTGAGCGGGAAAAGGTGAAGGTGAAGCTGACAATCGCTATTCAGCAAAATGACAACACATTGTTGCTGAATATCATAAATGTATATTTAACAATAAAACTTAAATGTCGTTTGAGTCTTAATACAAATCTATGTAGTATCCAAAACCAGTTGATACTATGCAATGATCAAGTTGGTGCAGATTGTTTAAGAGTTACAAAATGCGAAGTACTAAATGAACTTTCCAGCCTGTGGAACCTAGAACTCCATCTTATAGACGCGTCAGTCTGAATAGCTGTCAGCTCTTATTGCATCAGAAAAATTCACACTTCAGCACAAAATGGCGATCAAAAACAGCAGGACGCAAGTACGAAAGTGAAACGCAAGTAAAACGAAGCTAATAATGGAAATACGCGCTAAAAATATAGTGTCCGACGAAACATTCTGCATCTGGAAAGGTTGTATCATAAGCAGTGTGCATTATTCTGAGCCATCTGATCGCTGGAACTCGCATCATTGCTGTCCACGAGCTGGTGTTGATGGTGGTGTTCGTGTGGTGAAACAAAAGAGGACGTGCGTAAGCACCCGAGTTTTCTCGACGTCGGCGGACAAGGAGCAGCTCATTCTACGCATGATTATGCTAATGCTGTTGATGCTGACTTCAACCACGATGATGACTAAGAATGTACGATTGAACTTTAATGCTGTGGCTACGACCGTGTATCCGTGGAAATAAGAAAATATCGTATTCCCCTGGATTACATCGTAAAATAGCGCGAAGATCATCTGTAAATAGAAAACGCAGCAAGGCTCCAAGTGTGAAAAATACCTTGCAGGCGGAGTGTAAATATACATTTTCTGTGTTATGTTCATTGCACACAACCAAATCAAATTGGTATCAACAGTCACCTGAGAATCGCCTCGATACGGTAGCGAAAATGTTGGAAACGAAAGTTGATGCGTGTCCATTCGAACCCGCTCCCCAGTACAGTCGTCCCAAACCAGCGAGTGACGGCCTTAGCATGGGCGACCCTGACCCGACAGAAGGTGTCATGTACACGGCCCGTAAGCGCATCGTTGGGCAAGTTCTGAACGTGATCAATAGTTTTCTTAGTTTTACGAGCCGTAACGAATCAACACCTCAGACTGCACCCTGCTTAACGGAAAAGGAGGAACAATTAAACAAAGACAACACGTCCGCTTCGTCCTGTATTCCCATATTTGAGACGACCGAATATGGAATGAGCCAGCTGACGGTTCCCCTGGATTATAATGGCACGGTCGATGACATCGCTATGACTCCTGCGGGAATCTATGTTGAGGAAATACCAGGCAACGAACGAATCGTTTCACGGTCAGGATTGACACGGAAACGGCGCAAGCAGCTATCGAAAATCAACCAACATAGTGATATTGGACACGGCAGCAACAACAAGGGGAGTGGAAAGAATAGAAAGGAAAAGAAACGGCACGCTATGAAGAGAGACATTCTGAGCGATAATTTAGCACTATCAATGGACGATTGTTATGGTTACGATTATCGGGAAGGCGCTTACTACGATGCAATGGATACTACTGGCTCACTGTCTCATATGTGGCTTTCGTCAAGTTTCAGTCCGTCGTCGACAGGAAGCATCGGAAGTTTCCACGATGCGGTACAGGATATTGTACCGGCGGTGACGTTACGTCTTCATGCGCTTACCGAAGGCACGGCATCGCCCCGTGATCCGCCAACAATCGTAACCCCTACCAAACCAGCTTCCACAGTGTTGTCTGCACCGTGTGCCGACACGATCAGTAACCAAGGAACGCAGAAATGTGATATTGACTGTGACCGCAATGGGTTCGTGGTACTCAACGATATCGATGTGTTCACGACTCCGTCGGCGAGTCCGGTCCGCCAGCGACGTCCCCATCGCAAGCTGTGTAAGGCTTTTACGTTTTGGCAACAACAGCACTCCGATGGCAGCCAACAGGATGAAGACGAGGAGGAAGAGCAAAATTCGGACGGAAAGAGTGGTTACAGTAGTGGGGACGTTAGCGAGGACGATACTGAAGGCGAGAGCATGGACGAAGCCGATGGCCTTGACGATGATGAAGACGATGACGACTGTTGTATTGTGTTCTGTGAGGATTACGACGATCTGAACGACGAAACCAACTCTTCGTCCGGGTATGAGGAGAAGAAGGTATGTACCATTTCATGCAAAGCACATAAAAATAAAAAGCTCATCAAAATACATTACTACGAGAATATTGTTATTTGCTTAAAATCGTACTAGTTTCTCGTCTTGTTGAAAACATGTCGTCTGTCATGCAAATAGCTGCGTCTCAATCCGAGATACTTACGTTTGACCTAGAATGGATGTACATCTTTGAACGATCTTTCGTCAGCCATGAATCATTGATCGTGGGGATTTCCCCAATCTCTTTCATTGAATGTTGGCTTGGTGTGTGGAACATGGTGGGAATGCGTGTCATTCATGTCAAGTGACGCAATTCATGATGTTTTTAAATGTTTAGCAAATGATCTTGAAGAATGTTGACATGTGTTGTTTACAGACCATTTACCAATATGATGAAATTGTTGGAACAACTGTAATAAAGTCAATTTGTTTAAATTGTGTTGACAGTTAAAAAATATTTGGCATATTTAAAAAATTATTTAAAATTTAGAATAGAACGTGTTGATGTAGCGCCGATCTTTCCAACAAAAGGCCCGGTAACATGATCGAATTGTTTCCTTAGCGAGGAGTGGTTAGCCAACTCTGGTGGTAAAATCAGTCGTAAGCGGATAAAATGGCAGGCATGATTTCGGTCGTTACGTCCAATTCGATCACTGAGACCGACTTACTATTGAGAGCATATAAGAAACAGAAACGAAGTTGTTACTAGATGGCTAAATCTGTCAGGCTGGAAAGTATTAATGCGGAATAAAACATCTGTAACAACTGTAAAATCATGAAACACGTTTCCGCTTTTCAATTTTTAAAGGTTTTTTCTCGATAGCTCCTGCATTGTCAATTGTCAATGAATCAATAAGTGATTTAAACTTGAACGCTAACGTTTATTAAAGCAGTAAGTCGAATGGAAAAGGTAATAATTATAAAAAAGATAAAAGCTTCATTTACATTAAAGAATTCGGACAGAAACATAGCTAAACCCGCTATGCAGGGTTAATACTAGGGGTACATAATATGGAAATATATCGCTATTTTAGTATCCGATTTGTGCAGCGAAGCTACTACTTCGAATAGATTAAAATATATGAAATTCATTACGTTTCAACCTTTGTGTCTATCTATCGGCAAACAGGTTCGCTTCAACATGAAACCCGTGGTGCACGTAATGAGGGCCTGGGATTTCGCTTACCGCCAGGCACGCAAGGGCGACTGGGAGATGGCCGCCAGAGACCGAGAGCGATTCCGGAAGCGTGTTGCCGATCTAGAACCGGTGCTTGGACCAGCACTACAGTCAACGTTACGTGATAAAATTTATACTGAAAGGTTCAGCGGTCAGGAAAAAAACGCGCAAGATCTTACGCCAGGAATGCAATGAAACTTAAAGTCTCTGCCCGTTATTGCTGTAATATTTTTGAATTAGTATATTTTTGTAATAAAGTCAGATATTCCTCACGTGGGAGAGGGAGGGGGTGGGGAATATTTACAGTTTGTGCATTACGTTTACAGGCTTGGAAAACTCCTGCTTTAATTTAACGATATCTAGTTTTGTTTTTACTTTCCTATTCGTATGTAAATATTGTTAACCATTCGTACCATTCGCATTAAGGATAATAAATATAAACAAATACATGCGTTAAGGTTGTTGATAATTTTAAAACTCTGTAAAAAAGCTTATATTCTACTATTTTGTGGTAATTTAAGAATGAAAATAATTGAAACTACTTAACAAATGTGTTGGCAGCTTTATTTTGTTCCATTATTCTCTATCAAATTGACTTATCAGTATGGTATGGAAAAATGATGATTGTGAGATATGGCTTCAGAGAAAACGAACGAACTATCTGTACATCCTTTACACCGACTATAGATTGGACAATTGCTCTTTCGTGTACTTCGATGGTGATATTTTCCCTTGAACTTTATAGGCTGCTGCTTCGCGAAATGCTACGGTCAGTAGCAACACAAAGGCCAAATACAGCACGTAGGGTAGGTATGGTTCCACGTCTCGTATAATGTAAAAAGCTTGCAATGTTCGCACGATGTACGTGGGCAGCTCCTTTTGATGCTAGTGTCGGTAGAGAAAAGGTAAAACAATATGAATGCTATAGTTCCACTAGCTCCGCACGAAATAGTTAGCACACTTACGTATTCGATCCAGAACATCGGAATTATCATTTCACTAAAACGTCTGATGTCCGCAGAGTAACCGGTAAGCTGCGGCATGGCCAGATTAGTTTGTGTACGGGCGCACTGATCCAGTGGTATGCCAAAGGATGGATCCACAATCGCGTAACTGTGCTGAAGCTCTCGGTTCGGTTTCATACCTGTAATCTTGTGGGCGGTGGAAAAATTACGCGCATAAAAATGTGGGCTCGTTGCCACTATAGGAACATCTGTTACCAAGGAAGAAAAAACAAACAAGAAAAAGTAGATTTTAGAGGCAGATTTGGAAATAACCAGGGCTTATTGATGTTTTAGTGTTCTGGAAACGACAGTCCTTTCAATATCTGGTCTAAAATCAAAATAATTTCCTTACTACCTGACTTGGTTTTAAAGTGTTACACGACGTGGCAGAAAGATCATACACGCGGTCACTTGGATCTAGATTCCACTGAGTGATATTTATCTGAACTATCCTTCGTTCACCATGTAGCTACGGGTCACGAGCAGTCATAGAAAGTAATAGCGATTAGATCTGTTGCAATTGGAGCGTCTTCAATGTGGCAAAAAACTGATTTGAATTTCTTTGAGATTTGACCCAGAGATCATTATGACGCTCCGATGCTTTGCAGTTCAGGTCAAGGTCGAGTGACGAATCTCGATCAGCGATAACGGTCCACTGTAGCATTGCTCCCGTCATCTCTGAAAACCCAATCCTCCCTAAGCCAATCCGCATTGGTTGACATTGACACTCTTTCACACTAAGTAACGATTATAATCCTTCCAAGCACCATCAGCCAAACATAGTATGCATGTGTACATACGTCATGCATACAAGAGTAAAAGCAACACAACGGTTTCTTGTGCGTCTACGCTTACTGTGTCGCTACGATTGTTCGGCGTGATTTTTCCGCGCTCACAGCTGCAGACGATTGACGGCTTGCGTCTTGCTTAAGCACGGTTGTTTTTTCATGTTTGATAATTACTATGGTTGGACTTAATTTACTTTGTAGGCATTTTAAAACGAACGTTCAGCATGCTCGGCCGTGCTTTAGGTAGGGGAAGACTAAAACTTTGAAAAGCAACAGTGGTACTAGCCTTGCCCTAGATTGGTGAAATTTGATTTGGGTAGTTGGAACATAAAAATGGCCCACAAAATGTTAGTATGGTTTTATGTATACTGATACATGTGGGACTGGATTGTTAATAAGAATGGTGGTACTATTGTTGAAACTCGTATAGCATTAGAACGGAAATAGGTATCACTTTTATTTTGCTTATATTTTATTTAGCTTTTCTGCACTCTCAACATGATGTTATAAATTATTGCAACTAACATTCGACTATTGATATTAACAATAACTGTTTTTTTACTATCCGCAGATACGTAATACAAAACGATTAACTATCTAAGGTCGATGTTATCAACGAGGAGCGATAGTAAATTATATCACGTCAAGCGTACGGGTCTAAGCAAACCTGTGGCATCGACAAGAGTTTTACCTTTGTAACCTATTCATAATGTTACAACTTTTTGTTTTTAAATGTTGATAATACTCTTTATTATTGGTCGTTGAAGATTCAATTTCAAATAAATGATTAAAAACAGTTTTTGTCAAAAACAGAAGATGCAATATTTGACGATGCTCAGCAAATTTTAAAATTTTAAATGTTAAAAAATTTATTTTTTTTTCTTATTTTTTAAATTTATATTTAAATTTTGCGAACAGAAAAATGATATAAAAAGGTTTGGGGTGTGAAAGCTTCCTGGTGCCCTTGAACAGTGAAAAATAGGGGATGAATTAATACTTAATCATGAGATTACCATAACATGGAATGCTGTTGGCGTAAATAGAATACACGTAATTGCATTAATTTCGAAACTGTTTTGCTACATAATGCACGAGGAATGTACCCGTTTCCGTAAAAAACACATGGAAAACCTGAGATTACCGATCGCAAAGGCAAAGGGCATAAAATAGAATGAAAAATATATAAGAGGCTCGCTTTATAAAAATAATCATGTTTTCTATTTGTTTTATAAGAATCGAAATTTCCTCAAAATACTTCAACGTTGTTATGAAACATGGTTTTTCTAAAAACCAGCTATTTGGAAAACAAAAATCATAATCAATAGTAAAGTTGAAGGTTAAGAAATCATTTATTATTAAGTAAAACATCAAGCAGTCCTTAAGTTCATTCAAAATTGAATTCATCTTAAGTTCTTCTTGTCAGTAACAGCTAGCAATGGTATGTGTAGACGGACTAGCGGACTCTAGAGTCAAAACTTAAACAACTTAATTTATTTAAAATAAAATTCTCCCTTCCACTCTGTCTCTGACCTTATGATAGCAAGTGTCGCAAATAATGAGTTAATGATAGCGTATGTATATGATCCAAAGCTTTCAAAACCTCTACGAACTAAAAGGGTAGCTTTCTGGAGGTACGTTGTATACGTATTTATATTTGTAGATTAAATATGTTGTGCAAAAAGTTGTGGAATAGCAAGGGTTCGTTGCAAAAAAGATAAGTTGACTCACCATGAGAGCACTTGGAGGTGTCTGTCATTCCATCTTCCAGCAGCCCGTACTGGCCTTTGTAACAGTCCGCGGTGCTATTGGGCAGACGATCGTACGAATCGTCCGGCAGTACGTACTTGTAACCCGTTAGCGGACCCCTGCGCACACGTTTGTCGAAGTACAGCGGCACGGCACGGCACAGCGTCTTGCGCCAATAGATCAACACCGAGCGCTCGTCCAGGTTCTGCGGATAGGTCGCGCCCTCGGAAGAGTTCTGTATCGAGGCAAAACAGTCACCGTTGGCAAGCCTAAACCCTGGCACCGTCGGCTCGTACTCGTAAGAGTTCATCATGAAAAACTGCTCGTTGCCGTAACGTTTTCCGTGCCGCACATTCACATGATCCTCGTTGTCCTCGTACATCTGCGGTGCGGTGTGTGTATGATGCGGAGTGTGATAATGGTTGTATAATGTAGGGAAGCTTTGCGACAGAACGTACCGTTTTCAACACGCCCACATTGTCTGACGGTACCATGATCGGTACGACCTTTCTAGCTTGATTTAAAAAAGGTGTTCTCGTGTTCCACAGATAGTCGTAGATTGTCATTCGGCTAAAGACGGTGTCACCAGACATGGAGTAAATCAAGTTGAGCCCGCGCTTCATGAAGTAATTGTCGTTTTGCATTCTCGCAGCAACGCCCTGCAGGTAGAGTTAAGGAATTCTTTAGTTAAGGGACGATAGAATGCATCAATTCTTTACTTACCAACAAAGATATGTTCGGCACAATGATGGTTTTATTCAGTATGCCGGGAACATTTCGGTCAGGTAAAAATACCAGTCGCCTCTTCGTGACATACGACATTGTGGAGTTGTGCTCGTGAAACGTTACACTGTCATGCTCGAGAAATTCACGGTACACGATCGGCACTACTTCCTCCATCCGTAGCTGGTCGTCTAAGCCCTCCAACCATCGCTCAGAGTTGGTAACGTTGAAGATGAATATTCGACATGTGACCTATGGTTAGGACCATCCACCATTTTCGTGTTTGGAGACAGACAGACGTGTAAGATATTATGTGTAGAACGGAAAAAAATGAAACATATCTATTTACCAGCACGTCTGCGGTATCTTTCCACCATCGATAGTAGGGCATAAACTGGCGCATCGTTAATCGATCGTCCAGTATTAGCTGGGTTGGTTTATAAATGTGAAAAAATAGTCCCATCGTAAAGCAAACTATCGAAAGTACGGTGGTTATGGATATAATACACAGGGCTAAAACATCAGAAAAATAAAAAAAAAATTTTGAATTAAAAAAATATTATTACATCGAAGTATGCTTTGCAGAGATTTACGCTTTTCAAATCATGCACACTTAATTCATTCTTGAGCATCCCATTCCCATTCTTGTCATGCAAATTATTTTAATTAATCTGTAAGTTCTTCCACCCCATGGGGTTAACTGGTTAACTGGTGAATATAAATATTAATATGGTTGATCAGATTAGAGCGAATTGATACAATTTCGTGAATTCAAGTATCCAAAGTGATACAGAAGGCACGTCGTGCTTGAAAAGTGACTAAGACTAAATTTGAGATAGGAAGTTTATCAGATTATACGGTCAATATTTCAGTAACTGTGAGAAATGTCTAGCGTTGGACAAAAAATATTGCATGGTTAATGGTTTTAATGTTCCTTCACAGTGGCGCTAAAAAAACTTGTTTACGCAGTGGGTCTCAGTATTAAAGATAGAATGTTATACTGAATTGAAGATGAAATATTAAAGTAAGCCTTCACTGGTGGTTAATAAAACTCTGTTCCAAAATATTTAACTGATAACTACCATTTGTATCATTTTAGAATCAGTTTATGAATGTTTAAGACTTGGGTCAACCAAAAGCAATCAAGTGTAGAACAGTTTGATTAATTCAAAATGTTCAAATTTGTCATTTAAAAATAGTGACTTCTGGATAATGTTTGTTATCGCAATGGAAGAAGTAGCGAGAGACGTAGCTCGAAAGCTCCACAATTTAATAGTTTACACAGATTATCTGTTTAGAACCGTATGTAAATGTTAGATGTAAAAAAACTTCTTTAAGAGTACATTTTTCCCGTTTAGTACACTTGAATGTTTTGCAATCACCTGTTATTATAACAATTAATTGAAAAAGCCATTAAATGCGATGAAATGCCTACGAAATCATGTTGTTTCCCAGTGCGCTTCCGGTACTGTATGCAAATGCAATTACTTTGCCTAAACTTTGCCATTCGCCACCCATCGGCTTACCGCAACAACGCATTAATCGAAGCAAGATAGTGATTGATTGATAGGTACCAAAACATTGTCCATATTTATTACTTAAACTTTCGTCGTTTTTTTTTCGGAAAAACACTTGTTGCTTATCGCGCCTATGTATGCAGCGAAGAGCAAACACTGCTGTTAACGAAACTCCGACTTGTTTCCCCATATTCACCATCGAAATAATAATGCTGTTTTCGAAGGTCATGCACGTATCGCATAGATAAGTGCCGGTAGAACCGGGTGTATGCACGCTGAAGTTCAATTGCGCCTTTGGCAGCCAAATTTACCAAAGCGGCGAGCAGCATTGACTAGAGTTAATTTCTAAATCAATCTTATTTTCTGTATTCTATTCACGTCTTCGTACTGGGTTAAAGGTAGAGCAATTGTTCAATTCTTATCAGTTTGTAGTATACGGTGTGGCGTAACCGTACGTCGGATAGTTTAAATTTGTATTGCGTTTTGATTGTACCTTTGGTATTTGAAGGCTTTGATTTCCTGCGCACAGGAAGCTGGATCGGCATTTTGCTATCCTTAAGTAGCTTTACATCCATCTTGTACAAATTGGTTTGTTAAAATTTCACTACTTCAAGTGGAACGTAGTAAAAAACGACACAGCACGGTACACGGTGTTGATGCACACAATTTCTTCGACACATTCACCGATCGTAATTAAAAAAATCATTCAACACTACGCAAAGATTCGTTACACGTTGTTCCACCGTAGCAGGCTGCTAGCAATGAACTGATTGGCATCCCTAGCGGCTACGATTGAAACCCAAATATGCCCACAATAACTCAACTATCGCATATATTCCTGTTATCAATCCCCCATATAGCGATGCCGCCTCGCTTCCTGACGATCATCGGCATCATTGGACTGGACATGTGTGGATTTGTACGTGTTACGTTTATTTTTTTTTCTCGTTGAGAATACGTATTACATGAATTGATAAGTGCCCACATTGGGTTGGTTTGTTTATATACGAAGATGATGCAAGCAATAGAATGCTAACAGGAGCTACAATATAGAAAAAAAACCTACCAATTAAACACTACCCAGCATCAGTATGCGTGGTAAAGATTTGCTTAACTTAAAAGATACTAGTACAACACGAATCGTTTTCAGGCCACTTTTTAACGTAATGTTTTTTTCAAATAATTAAAGTCCAATATTTGTGGCACACACTTGTAAGAAATAATGAGTAGAATCCATGTAGCTATCCGTGGAGCAAAGTATGAGTGATAGGTGAAATGATAAACAATCAAGTGAAATCGTTCACTATCGGCAACGAAACCGCGTGGCGTTCGTTGCGTAAGCTTTCTAGCGCCGTTATGCTCTAGATTCGTGGTACTTGCTTACTTATCATCATCGTCATCACCAGCTGCCATTGATATTGAACCTCTGCGGTGGAGAATTTAGCACAAAAACATTGGCCACCATCGCATGAATCGGTGCAAAATGAACCGAACGTGTGTACCGATAGCGCATTATTGCGTGGAACGATGATAGTGAATGATCCGCCGCCCGCCGCATTCGAGCAGTCTTATCAGCTGTGTCGTAGAGTGCTGCGATTAATGTAGTAGCATTTTTTTTGCCTAGTAGCGGTTCATGGACAGCGGTCAGTGCGATCTTTATACCATCACGAGTCTGATGCGTTTCACTGTTGATATGTACATATGTACGGAAAATGCACAAGAGTGATAGTTTGCGTTGCCTTGAAGATGCATTCTAGCATTTTCACCATTCTTGGCGTATAATTGATTGCTTGAATGTGCTTGATGGCTTGTTTTGAATGTTACTCTGAGGATTGAAACAACGTCGGGTTGTTGTTTGTCTGCCTAGTGCCTATAGCTTAGACATAAATACCAGACACTTGAAAATATAATCAACCTTATGTTTAATGACGTATGTACTATTGCAACATGATAATAGAGCTTTAAGTTTCCGGCAGAATATTAACCAGAGGTTTGAGCATCGTACTAAAATTTCGAACAGTTTTTTAGTCACAGTATGTTATAGTTTATTAAAAAATCATAGTTGAAATGAATGTAGAGATGCAAACTTGTTGTAATGAAAAGTTGAGAAAACTTTAGAAGCATTTTTGCTTGAACATTATAGCACACGAAAAGCAGTACTTATTTGTTAAGAAATATGCTTAAAAAGTGAAAAAAATCACAATCAGTTGAGTCTTTGCAGCGATAAACGGTCTCCATTTTGTATTCTTCAATTAAATTTTCATTAATTTCTTCAATTATATATTTAAAGCACTTTGAATTATTTAGAGATTTAGATTTAGAGTTTAGAGACTGCACTAGAGATTTAGAGTATCAAGAAACAAATCGTAACATACGTTGCAAAAAACTTTTATCTCTGAATGGAACTAACTAAAATCATCTTTTGTATTTAAAAGGGACGTATTGCTAACTTTAATCATTAAAACATTTATAAGTTTGGATAAGATAAAAAAATGTTTGAATTATTGGAATTCGAATTATTTAGAGACTTAGATTTAGAGTTTAGAGACTGCACTAGAGATTTAGAGTATCAAGAAACAAATCGTAACATACGTTGCAAAAAACTTTTACCTCTGAATGGAACTAACTTAAATCATCTTTTGTATTTAAAAGGGACGTATTGCTAACTTTAATCATTAAAACATTAATAAGTTTGGATAAGATAAAAAAATGTTTGAATTATTGGAATTCGAATTATTTAGAGACTTAGATTAAGAGTTTAGAGACTGCACTAGAGACTTAGAATATCAAGAAACAAATCGTAACATACGTTACAAAACTTTTTATCTCTGAATGGAACTAACTAAAATCATTTTAATTCAGTTAAAAGGGACGGCCTGGCCATATTGCTGACTTAAATCATCAAAACATTAATAAGTTCGGAGATAAAAAAATAAAGATTTAGGTCCATAGGAGTAGATGCAAAAATCTTTCGCTAGCTGCATTTTGCAACGAGAAATGGGAAAATTATAACATGAACAAGTCGATGAGAGTCGTTTTCAATTTTAATGCAAACCAATTTTAATCAGCAAATTTAAGATAGCCAGAAAAGTTGACGATAACACCACAATCGTTGGCGTTCGGATTCAGATCTACGTCGATGATGGATGTATGCAAATTATACTTACTATTTTAAACACTTGCGGTTTTTAGTGTGTCATTTAACTTGCATGCTGGAAGAACTTCTGGCTGTTTCGGTTTGTAGATAAAATCCACCATACGATCATACGATTGTTTATGTTTTATTTCTGTCCACTTTGTTCCATGATAGAAAAGTAACACTGTAACCATCGGCGTTAGCAATGCGATACGACATAAATTTCTAGCTGTCCCTACTCATCAAACGAAGCACATTCCATTGGTTCTATTCAATCCCTAAATTATTCGATACAATGTGTACCCATCACTTGCCTCGAAGCAGATTATCGAATGTCACGGGTTCGTTGCCTGCCTTAATAGTTCTTAATGCTTAATTGTGTGATTGTTGCATATGGTGTCCTGCTCATACCGTTCCCGTTCTGTTTATGTTTTTTTTATTTGTTTATAGTATTTTTTATCCCCACCGGTCCTTATCCACCGTACTATTTGTACACTTACGAGCTAAAATATTACATTTTACAGTACACTCGCACACGCTCGCACACACAAACTTGCACGCTCGCCTTGTGTAAGCATGTAAAAAAGGGACGTTGCTATGCCAGCAGCAAACGGGAGAGGGGTAGGCGGAAGGGACGGAAGGTGAAAATAGAAACGTACACATATTTATATATTTGGCAACTGAAGCAACGCCTTCGCGTCCAGCGGTGTAGTTGATCGCGCCGATTTCAAGCGACTTGGTGACCCTCCCGGCAAGCCTCGTTAACAGAACGAAAAATGACATCGGAACAAGTTCTTGTAACAGTTGCCTTTTCTGTATCGTTTTATCAAGCCGTCATTTGTTGACTTTTTGATCGTTTGCTAAAAAGTCCTGCCCAAAGAGAGTGTAACGCGCGTGCAAATTTTTCCAGTTAGCATTATTTTTACTGATCCTAATAAAAAAAAAAAACAAGCCCGATGCTCCGGTGATGTCTGTATTTTTGTAATATTTTGTTTTTGTTACCAGTTTTCCTACCCATCACGTAATTCTTCCAACCGTTTGGAACGTACTGTGCTAGACTGGTACCGAAGGCCATCGGAAGCAACTGCGCCTTTTCGTCAAAAGTGTGCGTAAGCCAATGTACCAGCTTGGGAGCAGCTTGTAGGAAAAGAGTACCAATATTCTCATCGCACTCGACCAGTTGAGCAAATTGTATCGTGTATGAAATAGTGTCGAATGTTTTGTTCCTTAAAACTTTTGTTACGTTTACGCGTTGCAGCCGAGATCAGCTGCCACCGCCACCGAAGGGCCAAGACACATACACCATCCGTTACGATTGTTGTAAGGTATGTTTTAGACGGGTTTGGTTTCTCTGCACAGTTGCGCTTTCGCTGCCCTATACCATATCTCGCTGAACATTGCCCGACGTATGGCCACAACCAGTACCCTAGAATGGCATATGTATCTCGGTATCGATACATTTCCCTTTTCATTTTGTTTTGTTTTGTTTGTTTTTTTTTTATATAAATCACATAAAATAGTGGAAGGATGTACGGTTAGTTGGAATGCTTCCCCATCCGATTCCGTACGCTAGGCGTACGCGCGAATAGCGCTATCGATTTCGTTGTGTTGCCCGTCTCGTGTTGTAAGATATTTCGTTCGGCAAACTGCTGTCACTCGCTCGCGGCCCTTGGACGTGCTTGGAAACAGGCCGATGCTTTGTTGGGGTGCCTCTCCTCTTGAGCTAATCTCTGTGCGATAGTGTTAAGTACTGAGCAAATTGCGAACCCCAGCGAAGCGATCGTGGCTTCTGTTCCATCCCTCGGAATGCCGACTAGGCCTATTATATTCTACATCTCAACTTTACTCTCTCTCTCTCTCTAGATCGCTCACTCGCCCTTTATCTTTCTCGTTCTCACCTGCGAGTCTCGTAATGGTTTCCTAAACACCAATTCTATCACCAGATCGTTTGTCTAGCTGCTTTGCGAAGCATAAATACCGGACCGGTGCCGGCTCTAGTTGCTCTTGCTGTTCATTCCACTGTCCATCTTGGCCTTCTTTTTGGCCTGATCGACGGACGCGGTGGCCAGGTAGTTCGAACCTTCGAGATGCAGCGTGCTCTGGCGGTGCGACTGCCGCACGAGACAGACGACGGCCACCACGAACAGGAAGGCGCCGAGCCCGAACAGGGCGATCGTGAGAATGAACTTCGCTCGGGGTGGAATGTTCGTCGCCACCTTCATCAGGTCGAGAATCTCGTCCGGCAGCGAGTCGATGCCCTCCTCGAACCATAGGATCGGGAAGACGATGTCGGGGAAGTTGGCAACCTGCTTGATGTCCACCACCTGGCTGACGGCGAGATTGATCTGGATTCGCGCGCGTGCCCTCAACGCGGTACCCATGTCCTACGACGTTCGGGAAGCAAGCGGAAGGAGGGTAAATCATTAGAGGTCAGTGGAGCGTGTCGCGTTTCGCGTTTCGCCCCGGGGTCTACCTACCGGTTGCACATCAATGAACAGCTGATGTTTGTCTTTTTCCGGTGGCGAAATGCCTTCCACCGCCGTGCGAAGCGTTTGATCAGCCATGTAGAAGTGTGGGAAGCTGAGCAGAATGGGCGAATCTGTGAAGGAAATCGACACGACATTAGCGAGTCCGCTCTCCGAAGCTGCTTCCAGCATTCCAGTTACGTACCGTACTGGCAGAGGGACACATTGAACAGACCGTGCGGCGCGCAGGGTGGTCCGGCTGGGCAGTAGCACATGTTGTTCGGGTTCTTCTCCACCGACGCGAACACATCCGGCGACGGTGTGAAACGGTAGCCCTTGACGCCACCACGCACGGTTACTTCCTTCTCGAAGCTCAGCGGCAGCAACCGGCACAGGTCCTTCTCGTACACGTGGAGCGTCGAGTTTTTGGTGATGCGCGGTGGGAAGATGGAACCGTCCGTACCGTTCAGCCGGTTGCACTGCTCCGACAGCCAGTGCGTTTGATGCGAACGGCCGTTGTACTTGTCGATTATGCCGTACTGCGTGATATCGTCCACACCGGTCCAAACGGTCACAGTGTCCTGCCGTTGTGCACACGTTGGGGAGGGCGAGCAAACAAAAAAAAAAAAAAACGAAACAAAACAAAACATTACTTTACAAACGCACTGTTATGCCGCCGTCACCTACATTTTCACGCCGAACGCGGAAATGGCGACAAGAGGTTGGTAAATTTACATTTTACAAATGTCAAACGATTGACGTCACACGCTCGGGCGTGAACAAGTGGCCAGTCAGTCGATCGATCGCTCGATCGGTGCCGTGGTAGTGTCACGTTGCCGTACTACAGCAGGCAAGTACGTGATCTTTCAAGCAGCATCGCAATGCACACGCCCGTTTCGATCACCGACCACCACCCCGGTGCCGTTTGCGTTTTCCATTATGAAGATGTCACACACAATGCTTACACGATCGCGCTCGATCGGATCCGATCACCTACATGTGTGTGTGTGTGTGTGTTTGCATTGTGACTCACCTTGGAGGTGCTGTTTTTGCCGTACATCAGCCCAAACTCTTCGTACGGTAGCTTCTGCTCCTTCGGCACCACGTCCTTCGCCAGCTTCAGCAGTGGATCTTCGTAGCCCCACAGTAGCTGCCCGACCGACACCTCCACAAACGGTTTAATCTTCAGGATGTCCATAATGCTCGCCATCGCCAGCCGTAGAAACCTGTTTTCCCCGAGAGCGCAAGCATCGCAATCAAGCGTTAGTTAACACGTGGAGCAATCCGTGCTAGACATGCGGATCAGTTTTGCTCAGGCTGATCAGGGTGTGCATGAGTGTGTGTGTTTGTGGTTTGAGCCACTCGGCCACTTACCGTGCTGCGTGTTTACTCTGCGACGTGGCGCTGAGCATTGGAATGTTTGGCACGATGACTACATCATCCTCCATGCCACCGGACAGGTCCTCGTTGAAGATGTACACCCGCTTCTGGTTGTAGCTGATCGTGCCGTTCGGGTTCTCTCTGATGTTGACCTTTTCCCATGTTTGGCTACAGGAAGCGACAGTGGTAGAAATGAGAGAGTGTAAGTGAAATATAAAGGTATGACCTTTACCAAAATAACAACAACTAAAATAAAACAAATCTCGCGAGATCAACATTTACGAACGAATGATCGAGAAAAAATAAACAAAACACCATGTAACGGGTCGCTAACAGGATAGTCTCTAATGCTCATACAGTGGCAAACGGCATAATAGTAAGTATGTTGAGCAAACATTTTTGTCTTTTCGCGAGTTTTGCCTAGTATGGCCAAATTCACCGATTCGTCGATGATCCCCTCTGGTTATGCTAATAACCAGAGCTCGGTATGTAAAATTTCAAACACCCCGCCGACCTTGCGCAGTATCAGTAACGACGATCGGCCAATTTGCAAATCAAACAAACATGAATGTTTCAACAGCAATCCACAGTTATCAAATCGTCTGCAAACATGAAGTAAGCGCTTGTCTTCCAAAGGAAAAAAAACACAAAAACCCGAACAAGGTCACCGTCAACATGCTAATGGCCGATGTTTTCGGCACGGCACGGTTGTTTTGTTTTTCCTTCATTATCAAAGATCAACAAAATAAAACCCCCATCAGTTACCGCGACACCAATTACACGGCAAAGTAGCGATGATGAATCACATTCAGCACCAAAAATTAAGTTTGTTTTAATTGTCGCCAGCGCCATAACCTTGACTGACAATCGAGATGGCTGATGAATCATACGAGGATGTGGAAAAACATTCCATTTCGGTGTGTGTGTGTCTGTGTGGACTTGGGTGACTTGGACGTCAGCGTTTGGCAGCGAAACGGGCGCAATTCAGATGTACTATCACTTACACATAAACGTATGGTCCCAGCTCATCCAGTATGGGCTTCGTTCCGTTGTTCAGGAACTCGTCGGCATTCGTGACGTTATAGACGAAGATCCGGATGATGGGCTCGACCGGCGGACGCGACCACCAGCCAAACGACTGTCCGCCCACCCTCAGCGCGACCTGGTGATCGATGATCGTTCTGATAAAGGCCGTGAATCCGAACGTGACTAGTGCACCGAGCACGAGGAGACTCAGCGCGAACGCTATCACAAACCCTGCGGAGAGAAGACAAAGAGAGAGGAGAGAGAGAGAGAGAATGGTGAGTGTCATGTGTGGTTAATTTCAAGTTAAATTATTCGATAATATTCCTGCGCTATTAGATCTTCCGCTTCCCGAAGGTTGTCCGGGTTGAAGTGAATCCACCACAGCCTCTCCACGATTTACGAGGCGATCGTGTTGCCCCTTCCCCCCCCCCCCCCCCCCTCACCCGGCTTGTGGAAGACATTGATGCCAGAACGTTGATTTATCGATTAGAGACATCTGACCCACCCGGTGATAAGTTGTCGAGCAAGTGGCCGCACAGCGTAAGGTCAAGATCAGTGTGGGGAGGTCAGCGTTAAGGGCAACTGGGTCGTGCATGGGCTGCAGCAAATGCAAATGGATTTCTACCTCCCGAGTAGCTGCTAGATGTGCATCGCTCTCGCTTCGATAGTAGCGCTTTCGCTGCCTAGTTTTAGTTTTTTTTCTGTTCATTTGTTTGAGGTGGGCCCGAAGGTGATAGCGGGTTCGTGGCGAGCGCTATTTGCCAGCCAGGCTGGGGCGGCTGCATTCGGAGGATGACCTAACCCGAGCTCACCGGTGGGCAGCCGAGCCGGGTGGCTTTGCCAAATGACGCAATGCCCGGGCTTGTGTCGGTACGGTTTTGCAGCAGTTTTGTGGAACACATTTTTCCACGACAAACTCCACCAAACTCCACCGGCCACCGTTCTCGGTACGCTCATCGTTTGGTTATGTTGCTATTGTGAATGTCTGCCCGTAACCGCCGGGCTTCTGAAGCCCGTAACCGTCGGTGGCTGTGGTGAGAAAAGCCGAGAAAAGTTCCCACCCGAAACGGGGGTCTTTTTGACGGAGGTGACTATCGAAAGAGTCCCCCCGTGTTTGAGCCAACCCGCAAACCGCTCGCCGTGGCATATAAGCATTGTTTTACGATGCGGCCAAGCAATTCCACGGAGCTTCGGGTGGGTTCGGTGTGTGTGTGTGTGTGTGTTGTGGGAAAAACGCACAACCGAAACGATAGCTCACCAACCTTGTGGCGCAATAGGCGCGTTTGTTTGCATGTAACCGAGCACATGTACCACTTCAATTCGGTTTCAGTTTCAGCTGAACCGTTTCTCCTTCGGACCGTTTACCGTAACCGGGTTTCGAGATTCGTGTCCTTACATTGTGACGCTCCATTAGTGACGCGTACGTACGCGAGAGTTTGGGTTTTGTGTTGTGTACGTTCGCAAATATGTCGCCCGGGAGATTAGTGGGCGGGTTAGAGAGCTTAGAGTTAACCTCCCGCGGATGGATGGAGTTCTTGAAGTTTCAACCCCGTTGTGAAGTAATTAAATTTGCTCATGTCTTTTACGAGTCCGTGGGTTTTATTACAATACGCGAACGAAATGTTTTACTGTCTGCATGGTTGCTCAATGTAAGTGTGCGGTAATGGGCATCTTCGTTATAAAACCCGCGCAGTACATTAATTTTCGATTAAAAGCCGCCGATTACATCTGTTTTATGGACGACCGTTAACGGTAGCAAAATGGTCCGAATACGGATGATGATCGAGCGTACGATCGTTCTACCGACCGTTTGTGCCGCGCATAATTGAACATTCTTTACACCTTACACGTGTGCACTTTCTCGCACCGAAGGACCACCACTAGAAAAAAAAATAATAATAAAAAAACGAACTAATGTAACGCGGTGCCGCACCATTAGACCTTCAGTTGCCCCTTTTGCGGGCCGTAACGTCGTCACTATCATTAACGTTCGCCTGCTCGGTTACCTAATTGATATCGCTTCCGAACGACGGTGACCCTGAGCTGGCCATCAACGTTATCCTTCAAATGCCATCGCACTAGGCTTCTGAAATGGATGCTTAAAGTCACCGTGAGGCTAACGAACACACATACGTGTACACGTGAAGCAAAAAAAAACATAGAGGAAAAAAAACGATCAAATTAAACCGGACGGAGCCGGTCTGACCGAGCGGCCATCTTAGAACCGAAAGATGAGAGTTCCGCCGTGCTCATGTGACTGTTGCCTTTTCCGCCTTCGCCGGCCGTTCATCTACTCGATCGCCGGTATCTTAATTGCCCGCGAAAACGGGTCTTTGACCTGATGCTACCGTGGTGTTTAGTCGTTGTGTCTTCGCTCTAGTGCTGCATTAGACGTAGGTTTGTGTTTGTTCTGTAGGAAATGGTCCGGTTTTCGGACTAATAATCTGATTTGAACAGGAATGCAAATTTCAAAGTGAACTTGACTCGCTGTCGGAAGAAGTTCGATTTAATTTCTTGCGATAAGTTCTAGAATGAATTTGTTCCACGTTTTGCTCTTTATGATAATGATGAAGAAAGAAAATAACAAAAACTGACTCCTTTGAAGAACAGTTTATGATTATTTGAATGCAATTTCGATTCTTTAAAATTAAATAGAATTTTGCGCTGCAACGTCAATCAGCTGGGTAATTGAAATATCAATTAATCCAATAGCACACAACTTCATCAAAAAAAACAACACAATTTGAAATCGATCACTATTACTCACTTTCATTTCCGCCAGAAACAGTGTTGGGTTGAAAAACCAAAAAAAAAACAAACACCAGACGCTCTAATTTCACTATCCACCATCGAGAGAGAAACGAACGACCGAATTTTCACTTGATTTTAATCCCTGCTGGAAGCAGACGTATGTCTGAAATTTGAAAATAATCGTGAGTTGTATTTAATTTCCGTCCCAAAAAAAACACACACACACATGAGCTTGGCTGTTGCCATCGTTACAGGAGTACGAGAGAAAAAGTGATCGATTGAATCTCGAAACCCACGTGGAATGCTGAAAATCTATTTACCAAATCTATGTTGTAACATAACACAATTATTTCAGTCCCACGAACCCTTGCCACCCCTCCACCCTCAGGGCGCATCTTCGTTTGTCATTGAATGTTTTTTTTTATTTACCCTCCAGCACGAGAAAATCCCAACGTCCCACGGTGGGTTTCTCATGAGTCACTTTTGGACAGTGGCTCGATGTGAACCACTTGCGGTCGGTTTTCGAGCCCGGCCCGAACGTAAGCACTTAAACCAGGTGAGATGTGTCGCCTTGACGGTGCCGAAAAGGTGGTACACAAACTAAGAGCACACCGTCGCAGGCCCATGTTCGCTACGATATTTCGGGGTTATTTCTTTGTGTTTTCACAGCATGAAACACCTTTTTTTTAATGTGTGCCATATTTTTGCTTTCTTTGCGCGCACCTCACGTTCGCCTTCGCTGCCACGCGCAGTGCAAAAGTCCCTTACGCAATGGTAATTTCTTTCCATTAACCTAGCTCCAATCACCAATACAACCACGGCACGCGAGTGTGGCAGGGGGAAAGGAACCGGATTCATTACGTATGATTCGCCCCTCTTCCATTGCACCACCGAAAACCGGGTGCAGCGTACTGGGCGGGCTCTAGGGGGGCCGGTGGGCAGCGTGGCATACTCGTGCCTTCCCAGCGTCAAGGTAGACGAACGTTTTTGTATCGCCACATCGCCACGCAACTCACTCAATGGGCACCACTACTTCTGCGCATAGACCAACATTAGCCATGGTCGATCATAACGATCCGCACGCTAATAGACAAGCACACACACACACACCCGCAAACCCGATCGCGAAGAAAGGCATGCAGATTTCGCGTCTACCCAAAAGCTACGGCCCCGCCAGGGAGACTTCTGGTCAGGTGGCTTTCCCCCTTCGATCGGGGACGGGATGTGGCGGCTACGGCGAGCGAAACAGAAAATCGCTCAAAGAGAAAGAACAAAGGAAAGCTTGGTGAGGCAATGGAAAGCACGAAGCTTTTGCTGCTGCCCAAAGCAACAGATCGTGCAGGGAACGAAGAACGCTCGAAGGGTTCGTGGGACAGGTAAACCCGGTTTTGTTTTTTTTTCTTCAAACATGTTAATTGCACGCTACGCAGAGATCATGGTTTGCATCAGGATGAGCGTCTACTTAATTCGTTGTCACATCGATTGAGGAAATGGAATCGTGTATCGGAAGGAAAGTGAAAGACATTCACCCCGTCTGTCGTCAATCTAAACCCTTGCGTGATTAATAATTAATTGTATAAGTGTCTTCCGGATGGTAAAAGGGTACACAAACATGTCTCACTTAAAGTGAGCTTAATTTTAAACTGAAATGTAAAGATTACTATAACAATTACGTTGTCTGCAGGTTCGTGTAGATGTCTAATAAATTTCAGGGGTACTTGCTACTTCTTTAAAATTTCATACTTACACCACTTCCGAAGGAAAGCGCTGGACAGTTTAGCACATAACCGATTGCTTCTGCCGTACATGTTTTGTGCGTTGGGCGCGCTGCTGCGACGAATGGGTGCCGTGCGGGAATTTGAACACACTTATCCGGTGGGATGGTGAACCGATTTTTACCACAATGTTTCCGTACGCTTTCGCTACGTTAACGGAAAAGAAACAAAGAGCCGTGAGCGTGAGCGGAAGGAAAAGCTGTACTACGGCATACGCGCGCGTCCAGCAAACGCGATCCATTTCTTACACTCCACCACGGCCATGGGGTGGAATGCTAGAAATGGACCTTCTGGTTTGACTGTTTCCCCGGCGATCGGAAGCCATTCGGTAGGCACTATCGTTCCGTTCGGCACGCGCACGGTCGGTGAGCTTGAGCACGGTTTTGTTTACATAGTTTCACACGCGGCCAAAGTACGGAGCTTGGAGATTCGTCGCCATTCACTCTCCCGGTACGATCGGTTGCCGATTCGAGATCGCAAGACCGACCTTGCATCAGCGTCCGGCTTGGTTTTGGGCAATATTTTGTTTAACATTTACTCCTATTAACCTCCTGCGCGTGTGTTTCGTGTGGTTCACATTCACTACGATCGGCATTTGCGGTACAGTATGAAGTACGGATTTAAGTAGAAATAAACATTCGTTAGGCAGCTTTGTTTGTTTGTGACCATCAACGGTGTCAGCACAGTGTTTGAATCTGATTTGAATAGTAAAAAACAAAACGGTTCCAAAAAAGTGACGAAAACCAGTGGTGTGATTTAATTTTTATAATCCCACTTCCTACTCAAGGGTTTGCGGCCATTTTATCTCACGGACAACCAGTGATGGCGCACTCGATCATTCCGCTTGCGAGGTTCGCCTTGCATGGTGCGAGACGCGTTCGAGGGAAGGCAGCCCGGAAAAGCGATACCCTTCTCCGAGGGAAACCAGTTCTGCGATCGATCGTCGTCCGGGCCGTGCCAATAGCGCTCGTGTCGAAGTGTTTGTTTATACTTTCGAAAAAGCGATACCAGTAGAACGCGGAAGTCCCGCGACCGCGGAGGGGTGTGAAAAAGAAGAAGGTCTCTTCGAGAGATAGTCTTTGCTTTTTTTCATTTGGAGTGCGTGCTGTGTTACTTATGTTTTGACTGTTTTTTTTTCTCTACTATACCTAATGAACACAGCCGATGAACACAGTCTGCTGATAACGTCAACCTGTTCTGATTTTAATTTATTCAAACCGTTTTTTTGCGGAGGTTTTACCACCGAACGATTCGCACAAACATCACAAAATAATTCACAACACTCTCAAGACTACGATATCAAGCGGCACCTCCTCGTTCGGTTGGGGGTAGCGCAGTAAAATTGCAACACAGACGCACGACAATCGACCGGTCCGTCGCGCAAAATGTCACGTTTTCGATCACCAGCGTTAGAAAACCGTAAAGGAAAACAGAGCCCCAAACGGGTTAAACCACGGATACACGGCCGACTAACGGGGTCCGGCACCGACCCGATTGCCAAACTGAAGAAGAAGTGTGTCCTATCAAAAACTAGACCCCCGGGCGACGGAATTTGCCGCTCGCCTTCGGGCCAGCAAAGCGGCCAGTGTGCTGGCAATTCAAGGGTTTGCAGTGTTGGACAGACGCCATTATGCAATACATCGGCCGAACGGCTGAGCATGCAGCAACCTAGTAGGCTATGAGTGTACCATCATCGCCCCGGTAACGTGCGCACCCGTTGCAGCAGTAGCCACAGACTAAGTGTACTTGGATTCTTTACCGCGGAAAAGCCCAAAACTGTGTGTATGTGTGTGAGTGAGGAATGTGGTTCGTTGGGTAATTTCAGCGTAAGCTTTACGACAGCAAAACAGGTGGCTCGGTTCTAAAACGTGCCTTTTTGACGTTGTTTCATGGGCATTAAAAAAATTCATCACCACTGCTTGCATTGCTGCTCGGTACCAATGAAATAATAAGATAAGCGCTTTTTTTTAATGTTATGAATATGGTTTCGTGTAGATGCCATCTTGTTGGTTGGTTTTGAGAGCCAAGAGGCCCCGCATGAAATGATTGCCAAATTTCGCCGTTTTCATCCACGGCGTACAATCTTGAGCATCTGCCGGCGTACCAATTTTTGCCGCTTGGAGTGTCGCTCACGTGTACGCTTTAAGTGCGGCTCTCGTGCAATATTCAAATCGATCGATTGGCTAATGGACACAAACGTACGCACGCTATCTACGAGAACGCCATGTTCGGGTGAAACGCTGGTGCGGCTGACGGTGGTGTCGGTTGCCTGCTCAGGAGGTCACAGCGACATGTTTTCTCATCTCAAGCTCCTCACAGCTCACAGCATCCTCCGCATGGTAGCGAACGGTCCGCAGCATTTGGGTCTGGCTGTTTTTTTCTTCTTCTTCTCTTTTCTCTGTTGGTTGCGAAAAGTCACAATCATCGTGCGGCGACTGATGACGGCCTGAAGTCGGAGCCGAATCAACCCAACCACCACCAAATGTCTGAGTCTGTATGTATGTTGCAATTCGAGCCCACTACGCACCGCCGGCTCCGTTGTACGGAGTCTGCGATCGTACGCGCGTGTGTGTTTGATTCAATTTTTGTGCCCCATACGATCACTTCAACGAGCCTCTGTCGGCTCCCTGTCACAAATGTCACAAATGCGCCACGCGTTTGTAGTGCAATCGCTGCCTATCGGAGGCTACCGGTGCGAGGGCACTCACCCGAACGATTTCCTATTGCAATCGGTACGCAACGGCCATTCTCGTACTCGACCCAAGCCAGCAATCTCTTGTGCCAATTTGTCAATCGGTCGGATGAATGACCGATGCGAAAGAATTCCGCCAATGGCTCGATTGGATCGATTGGGACATTCTTTTTGCTGAAATCGATACGTTCGGTGTGGAATTTCTGTGGCCGATTTCGCACCAACGGACCAGCTGGTGTCGATTCTCCCTTCTCCTGCCAGCGCTGCGCTGTTGGTTGCTGTTTGTTTGTTTTTTTTTTTTAAAGACTAAACTGAACCGATGCATGAAGCACTTTCTATGCAATGCGACGGAGGAACCAATTTCACCGAGAGCGAGATCATCGAAAATGCTCCCTTCCTCCTTTCCTCTTCCACTCCGCCATCTTCGACCATGGCCAGTATTGGATGTTAATGGTTGTTTTCATACCGAATCCATAGCGAGCGTTTCAGCATTCGAACGCATCGGAACGCACCCACCAAACGACTCCTTTTGCATCGTTTGCATTTAATTAGAGCACTTCAACCACCAACCGCCCGCACACGGTGATAGCAATCGCCCGGGTATCACTACACCTTGCTTTCTATTAATTATATCTAGGCTAACAGTGCGCTTTTCGCCTGCAAACACGGCGGCGGTTGGTGAGGTGCCCGTGTTTTGCACCTGCAAAGCCCGCCCCAACCAAGCGCCACTACTTTCGATCGCGGTAACACACCGGGCCGAACAAATCACACCCGTTTTGCCTATCGATCGATAGCTGATGCCCATCGGCAAGCGCCCACAAGCGTGGCAGATGGGATTTTTGATTTGAAGAAAGCATAAAAATCACCCAACCAAAGGCATCGTTCACAGTGGGTGCATCTTTCACCTTTTTTTTTTCTTTCGGTTCCTTCTGTTTGTTGCGTGCTGCATTTGCTATCGCCGTTGTTGCAGCTGCATCGAATCGTCTCGTTCGTTCGTTTCGTTGCACACTGGGCAAGCAATTATACCAAGTTTGCTGCCAAGGCGACACGTGCTAAGCGAGGATCGTCTCAGCAACGATGGCGAATAATTTTGGTTTGATAAAGTGTGCTCTACAACGGCCCCACATGTCCAGCAGATAAGGGCAGGTTTCTATGTTTGGAGGTCAAAGTTAAGGGTCACCACTATTCGAAACACGGTGCCACCGATCATGCCCAGGCGGTGTCAGGTCAAAGTGTTTTATCGTGTCGGCAGCATGCGTTATTATCATTTCAGCAGCATGGACACGGCTTGCTGGCCATGTCCTGGTGCGTTCAGGGTGGACCTTGACCAACGGCTGAACGAGGCTCAGCAAACGATCAACCTGCAACCTGTGGGGCGGTAACGTTCCGTGGGGTTAATTGCTGGCTCTTGTACACCGCGCTTAGAGCAAGTTACTTAATTACAACCGATCCACAGTTTGTCCCGTGATCCTTTAGATCGAGAGTGCAAAAAGAAAACAGCTCGCCCTCTCAATCACTGCACCGAGCAGTATTCTCGATAGGCACGATCGTGCAAGACTAAAGAAAAAAAGCGAAACAAAATTACTCTAAACGTGCCTCAGTTGCGGCGGGCTTAAATTGCTTTTGCTGGCATTATTATATACTTCCTTCGTAACACTCGTATAGCTTAGTTTCCGTTTGCAACCGACGACCGCGAGGGAGAGATGGGAGACAAACCAACAACAACAACAACAACAACAACAAAAACTACCACCACAGCTTCACCCTCGCCTTTGTTTCTAAAACCCCTATCTGTGACTTTAATTTATTGCGCACGATTGAGTCGTACACTGGTCGGCGCCGGGAGGACAAACGGGCCCGACCGGGACAAAGAAAGAAGAAAAAAAAAACGCCCAAAGAAAGGCGAACCGGAACGGAGCGGAATGTGGACGGTCAGTACTGTTTTGTTTGCACCGTCACGAAAGCCATTTCTCCGGCAAACATCCGCGTCTAGCGGTACGCCCGCCTGCTCGGAAGGTGGTTCGAGTGGGGTTGACATGTAAAAAGAGAAACCGTAAGCGGCTTTTAAGCAACGTTCGCTTCAAAGTAATGCAAGCGTTGTCGTGCGTCAGGTTGTCGATTTGAGCTGCAATTTAAATTTTTCTCACGACTGCTGCTCACCACCACCCCTGAAACGCTGCGGTATTGGGAGTGATTTTATGAGTCACTTTGTTTTTCATCATGCTCAGTTGCCCGCCAGATGCAGTAGCGACAATCAAACGCTGCTATTAATGAAAGTAGAACCAATTTTCCTTACACCCTCGACTTTTGTTTGCGCCACGCAGCGCAAGACGGACGCTTCGAATGTTTACGCAATGGCAGACAGGTGAAGAGAGCACCATTCATCAAAAACACTTCAATGCTAAATGGGCAGCAACATTGGGAGAGAGGCCGCTCGCGTTCGTCGCTTGTCCCATCGCGCGAGTCTTTTGTTTTGCCGTTGTTGTCATCGGCGACCCAAATCGCGACGGCTGGTCGGTTGAAGATCGACGGCCTTTATAATCTTTGTGGCATGTGGAGGGCATCCCACCTTCCGGTCACTGTTTATCGTCCAGCTCAGGCATACTCCCACCCCTCTCCAGCCCCCGATTCCAGCCCTGTCTACACACATACACACACACACACGCGCGCACACAGATACACCAAAACGTCGTCGTGAGATGCAAGGTCGTATGCGAGGTTGTCGTATACGGATCCAATCTTGAACGTGTGGAGAACGATCATGACGGGAGATCCTCGGAGGAGAGTGTTTGCGGGTAAATGCGCTATTGCTTTGCTGCTGTATCACGTTGGTGGTAGCTGTTGCGCACTGCAATCACTGCGAAACTAGTTTCTAGCCAGCGGCCGGATCAGGGCAAACAGATTCGAGATCGTTCTTGCCCGTGCTATTTCACTCCCTCCACTCGCATGTTGCCGTTTTACCACGGGTTAAAGACATTCTGTAATAAATTCATCACACACACACCCACACACTCATGCACACATACACACACACACATGCACGCACGCACTACATCACACAAACAAACGCGATCGTGCACGGTACGTGCGATAGGTCAAGAAAACGAACCGATCTTCTATGGGAAGCACGAAAAACTATCTACGATCTCCGTGGTTGCATTAAAAAGAACGATACCACACACGAATTGGCGAACGGTGGCTGCGTACTGCAGTTGGTGGCTGCGAAGTTTTCCTGCCCCCGAAGGAACCGTGCTGCTTTGGTGCTTGCACTATTTCTGCCGATTTTACACATTCCCACAACGCCACCCTGTGTGGCGCTGGTTAAATATTTATCAACATTACAGGACAGGACAGGTTTAAGCGGCCAGTGCCCGTGGGCTCAGGAAACGGTGGCTCTGGCTAGCTTGCGCATGTCCGAACGGGTACGATCGCTGTGTGTGAGCGTTGCAACAAACTGGTTACACAACGGTGGCATTAGCAAACATTCGTCCGAAAGAAACCGATCTAGCCGGACCGATCGAACGGTTAGTAGTTTTGGGAGTTTCCAATGCGCACGGGATTTGGCGCATAAAACTGTGCTCCAGTTGAATCGTTCACTAACACATAAACACAAACAGTGTGAACCCGTGCTTGCACACTATCCCATCGTCCAAAAGACTTTCAAATCCGAATCCGTAGCCTCGTAACGTTTTGCCGTTTTGTCACATGCGCTTATTAGTAGAGTCGATGTTTCACGTGCTCAGCGCTGGTGCACTTGTTTTATTTTGTATGTTGTTTTTTGTTTTTAATTTAGACAAACAAAACGTTCACACACGACATCGGCACTATCGCGACGGTGGATCGAGCTCGGAGGAGCAAGTGAACACAAACAGTTTGACAACGTTTGAGAACGACTTCAAAACTGTAACGAACAAACACTCCAGCGACACAGTCGCTAACACAAACGTCAGATCAAAGCGATTTAATCTACCAGTTGAGAGGGGAATTCAGAGAAAGGTTGCGCTCTGTTCACGGAAAGGCGTGAAGGTTATGTTGCAACCCACAGTGGAAAAAAAAAAACAAACTAGAGGACACAACAAATTCCGCAACGCACGATTCCGCACCACGTTGCGTGTGCGCGCTTCAACGTTCACTCCGAAACTGGTCCCGCGGACGTCTTGCGAGCATTTCGAAGTCCAAGTCATGCTGCGTTTTCCCCATCATCAGCCACGACGACGACGACGACGACGACGACGACGACGGCGGCGACGACAAACCTCGATCTGCTGGTATCCGCGCGATCACCAAGACGCGCGAAATCAAATGGCGACGGTGGCGACTGAGCGGACCCACTGCTCTAGTAGTGGCTTGAGCCTTACGGAATGCCGCAACCGATACCAATACCGTACTGCCGTGGTATCTGGCAGTGTTTGTATGTGTGGTCGTGGTGGTGGTGGTGTTGGTGAAACCTGCTGGTGGGCTGCTGCAAACCCGCGGTGAGTTACAAATTACTACCGCTGCTCCACTACTTACTGGGCTCTGCGTTCCTCCGCGTCTGTGCATTGATAAGTGCCGGGAATCACAAGAAACTCTACTGCGTGAATGAGTGCGACTGTGTTATGTGAAATTAGCTACTCGCTTTGCTTTGAGAATGGAAAATGTGTTAGCAGAATGAAGTATTTTGTAATGGGAATCAAAGTATCGAATGTGACCGCAAGTACCCGGGGCCTGGTTTTGATTCTAATCACATAAATGGAAACTAAAAAAATAGCAAATTTTTATGATCCAAAGAAAAAACATTTTTATGAGAGTTTCAAGTTGTATACTCTCATAGTTTTTCCTTGTTTTAATTTACTACTCGAAAATGAAAGACTTTTTTACTTCAGTTACTAACACAACAAACGTCCCTGCACGAGAAGGAGGCGCTGTATGTGGAGGAAAATTCCTATGGTTGCTTTAATGTGTTCCAATATTTGACCAATTATCGATCTCAAAGGTAGAGCCCAGGGTGATGTGAATTTTTTTTTAATAATATTTTTTATGATTCAGGTTACAATGGCATTATTTGTTAAGAAACGAGTCCAGTAAAGTATTTTTAATAAAATACTTGCAATAATATCCAGCATTGAATCATGCGATCACTTCTATTGCAAACTACAGAAGGCTGAACATGTCTGCAGAATAACACTGGACAAATAACACCTGAGGCACTGAACTTTGCCATCCGGTAAAGGAATTTGTTACAGCAAGCCAAAATAGGATTATAAAGCACATTATATTTATTGTAGTTTTCTTCTTCGCGAGGCTCTATAAATACAATACAAGTTTTGTGTAAGTCCTTCGATCTACGTTGGATGTGAAATACTATAGAATGATAGCTCGATCCTTCCTCTGATCCTGTTGAATTTAACTTAGTTTTACCAATCAAAAGTGTTTCTGTGTTTTAGCAGTGTTTACTGTTTAGCAAAAAATAGTATAATGTGTGTGTTTTTTATGCTCATATGAGCATCCTTATGTCGAAGTATCAACAATATACTAATACACAGATGAATTGTGTTTTTATTTTTCAACGACAGCTCGTCACTCTCGTCGGCTTTCGTGGTATAAATGACAGCATCGGTACCCAAACCACATTAGAATCGCCTTCTTCTAGCGACGAATGACCAACCAGCTATGGTGGTATAAAAATGTAGATGGTTAAAGCGGAGAAGAAATTCGATTTAAGAAAATCAATTCAATACAAACCTATGCCTTCTTTCACTAACTTTTCAATCAGCACTCCATCACTCGTCAGCAGCCAAGAAACGTACCGCTAAAGCTAGCGAAACGCAGCGAATTACCTTCCCCAACTAGTAGTAGTTTGTGCGGACTAGTTGGACGGACAGTACGTTATTTCATTTTTACGGTAACCGATTTTTGTTTTTGTTTTGGTGTTCTTCATACCGCTCCGATCCTACCCGCTTTTACTGCTTCGCCTATTTGCAGCCGTCCACAGCTGTCTTAATGTTCCGCAGTCCACTCTGCAGCTTGCCTCGGCTCGGGAAGGGAAGCTTACCATAGAGCGGCAACACAGTCGCTAACTATTGTGCACGGCCGTGACAGGGAAGGAAACGGCGGCGGAGGTGCTGAGCTTGCACATAAGCTTGCTGCGAGCCGAGCGTCTCATGTACGCCGAGAGCTTTCTTTAATTTCTTTAACGCACGATTAAGCAATGTTTCCATGCCCGAGACTGACTGGCCGGCCCATTGTGAAGCTACCCGCTGGGGCTTCTAGATGGGCTGGGTGGGACTGAGCGCTGAGCGGAGGGTAGGATGTAAGGCAGACAGTCAGTTGCTTGATGAGTGTGCTTTTTTGTTGCTTTTATTGATACTGTCACCACCACCACCACCACCACCACCACCACCACCACCACCACCACCACCACGACCGCTACATTAGTGCCCTGCCACGGCCGTTTCCCTCCCTCGGTTCCCATCGGATAGTCGAATGGGTGTTCTTCTTTGGTCAGCAGGCGTTGAAAAACGACGGTAAAAACCTCCAAACCTTGAACTCAAATGGACGAACTCGCGGCACGGTGCAATTCTCGGTGGACGCGTGGTGCCCGCGACGGAAACGGCCAGGGGACGAATTTGATTTCCATTACCGTCAGGGTGGTATTGTTAAAGTAATTTAAATGTCATATGCTTTTGAGGTTTTGCAGTATGAAGTACTCTTGTTCGTGGGGTCATCTCGATCTCGTTGTCGATTATGCAACGCGATCTTACACCAATTCAATGCGGCTGCAGTTTACGTAGATTATTTATAAGTAGTGACCCACATTTAACTTTCTGCATTGCCAATTTTATGCAAGTTTCACCATACAAATAGTATCAAGTGTGTGAGCTCGTCATCTGCGATTTAATACATTGCTACAAGCTTACAAAAAACCCAATAAATCATAGCTGTTAGCAAAAGAGATCACCCATTCACTGGATGAACGCAGTAAAAATCCTTCGTTGGGTGACACTTTTCGCTTTCAACAAGCACAAAACCATTGACCAAGGCATCCCCACAGCTTTGTCTCGCTGGTCCCTCGGAGAGGCCATCAGGGAAATTCATCAGACACTCTAACGAACCGTAAGACGACCACGAACCATGGTAGATCTGTTTCGATGACAAATTACCATCGATGCTCCGGGGTGACCTGTCAAAAAGCGGTGCGCTACTTCAAATTCAGTTTCTAATCGCGAATGGCCTCCAACCGGGTAAGGTCGTCCGTGTGCGCCCCACGAGGGGGCTCCCAGTGGGCCTTGTGCTGTGGAGTGTCGTGTGATTTGATTTAAAAACTTGGTGCTCATCTCATCCATCGAAAAGGGATGCCCGCCGGCCGTGGGCAAGGACAGTGTGGGTCTTTTCGTGATCGGTTTCAGCGCCCGTTTTGGAGCCACCCGTTTACAGTGTCAGCAAAAATAATCATATGCTCAGCTCATGTGCTATAGTTTTTTTTTTTTTTTATTTGTGAGTGCTCTGTTCGGTACTTTTGCCAGATCGGTTATGGCGATCGGTCACGGGCGCGGGATCTGGCAAACTGCTGACGCAAAAGCGTTCAACTCGACTAGCTCGCTCGACTCGTGTTCATGGTCTCATCGCTACCATAAACCCCGAAGGAGAACGGTGAGTAGACACAAATTGAGCCACCCGAAGATGATGCCGGCGAAAACGAGACGCAACGCCAGGGCAAGGGAAACGAAACGAAAACACAAACAAATAAAACCGTTCAAAACTGAACACCAAGTATGGCTGTGGTTTAAGATGAGCAACAAAGAGCAGCAACATCAACGTCGCCGGTTCTAGGAAATCCATTAACGGTTGAGGCCCTCCACCGGATACAAACCGGTGACAGCATGCGAAGCGTATTTATTCATACAATATTTAAGCTTTTGGTTCAATATTGGTGTTCCCGGCTAGCTTGACACACTCCGTTCGACCGGGTAGCGCAAGAAGCCACAATCGGTATGTTTCGAATCGTGTTGAGATGTTTTCCAATAAACACGCACTTAATACTCGACTTGATCGTGAAGAAGCGTTCTAAATTAGTTGTTAGTTTCGCTACCATTGCCGGCGGTTTGGCATTGAATGCCTTCCTGGAGATAATTTGTACTAAGCCATCCGTTGGCGCGAGAACGGTTTCGGGGAGAGTAAAAAGTTTGTCTGAACGATCGTTTGTTTTTGTTGTTGCAGTTTTCGCAAATCATTAACCAAGGACACGGACAAGGACACGTGAAACCGATCCCTGTCGACGGTCCGAATAACGAGCCCGAAAAGAGGAACAATTAATCGAATCGTTGCATCGTTAGAAGTGTGGCGTGTTCGAAGAAAATGATTTATATCATTAAGTGTAAATTATAGTGGAAAGATTTATCACTTTTCACAATTAGCCAACTATTCGCGACCGAACGGCATGATGATTAATCCACGTGCCGTGCGCGGTGTTGTATCAGCCGTTCCGAAGCGGATTTACGTGTTTTGTCGAGCGGGGAAGGGAAGGCGATGGGACGCCGAGACGGGAGGATTCACTAACGATGAGAAATGATTCTAATATCGGTTGAAATTTTGTAACTTTCGTTCTTGGCGCTTTGGCGTTTCTCCTCCTGGTGTTTTTGTTTTTCTTTTTTTTTGTTTTGCTTCACAATCGCACCACATTGATTGCGTTGTGCGTATCGTTTCGATTTGCGTAGCCACCGCCATCATTTGTGATGATCGTGATCATGTACACTGCTAGGGCTCCGATACGATCATCCCGGTAGAACGCGTTTTATAATTACTCGCGATGGGAAGATCGCGGTGGGTCGATAGTGATGCTGGGAAAATTCTCAGCGCGCTTAGAGTCGAGTAAATTTCGGTACACTTAGTTCCGGATAATCAGAGCGCGCCCATTTTGCGTTGCGTTCTGTAAATTCATTGTAAACGTTGAGCCATTTCCAGTGCGCCGTGCCAATGCGGAGAGTAGTAAGGGTTTTAGTAGTAATAACACAATAAAACAACCAACAACCACTATCGGATTGTTCGGATTGATAGTAGTAGATCGTTTTTTCTTTCTCTCGCTCTCTCTCTCTCTCTCTCTCTCTCTCTCTCTCTCTCTCTCTCGCTATTAAAGCTGTGGTTGTGATTATGCTAATTATTTCAAGTGTTGTTCTGGGTGATAAAACACACACAGCACGGCCCTGCCTTGTGCGAGTCAAGTCACTTTTCTTCCCCGCGCCGCACCCGTTCGCATCCTAGATCGGCGAAGGGTGACTCGTTTCATTTTGACCTTCTAATAATTTGTATAATAAGGATCGATTGCGAATGACGAAGGCGACGTGACAGGCGAGGTGGAGGGGGGTGGGCGGGGGGGGGGAGGGGCGATTTAATTACTATCACTCGGAAAACACGTTTTGCGGTGGTGATATAATTCCCCCGATTCAGAGGCGTAGTAGGAAAACGGTGGAGATCCTGCGTGCGCTACGGGCTGAGCCGGACACGAGCCGGACACTAAGGGTAGTAATCAGCCCCATCGTTACACGTCACTGGTCAGCGATTTGCGTGAGCTCGCCAACCGACGGCGTACGGGCCCATTGGCTTCCTGGAGCTGGCCGGAAAGCTAACATTACAAACGGATGGGTGGACGGGCGGACGGTTGGACGGGCAAACGATGGGCGTCATGTAGCGTGAGGAATTCGACAAATTCCCATTTTTCTGTTTGAATCTAACAGCGATGTGTAAACGAAATATGTGTGTGTGTGTGTGTGTTTTCGTAGCTGTGTTGGTTATTGAACAGCTCCCAAAGCTGTCTTGCTTACAGAGTGACGGCGTAAGTTTGCGCCGTACACGCGTCGCTCCTTGAAATGGAACAGGTTCGATTGGGGTCTGATTCGAACAGAGCGGACAATGTTAAAATGAGATGATTTTTTAAACGAAACACAACACCATTTATGATTTTAACAAGCAATCATTACATTACTAGAAAAATAAACTCGCTTGTAAGCGCTTCATTTATTGCCGGCAGACGGAAATCTTCTTCTTCACGCGTTGATTATAAATTGGATGGAAAAACCCCGGTGACGCACCTGTGAAGATCTTAACTTCCCTTTACACGCCGGTTTGTAGCACACCCTACACCGCGGTGGTCTTCCAAACGAAACCGGCAGCATGCGACTGATTGCGACGCGAATATGGCAGGAGGGTGGTAGATTGAATGAAAAGGTGAAACTATTGTACTATCGATAGAAACGGAATTGCTTGCAATGGTTCATTGTGCTTACAAGGATTCGCACCCAACAGCACGCCCAACTAGTCATAATCGAAGGTCGTATTCTGCGCAGCGGCCAACCCGGACAACCTTTTACGTTTGGCCAAAGTACCCTTTCGCATACCGAATGCGTTAGAGTTGCCTTCAGTCGAGCGCACCAGGAATGACCTCACAGTAATGATTCTTGCTGAACGTGCGTGTGCGTGCGACTTGTGGTATTGTAATGCGGCAAGGGCAATTGTCATGATGGATTAATATGTTACCTGTTCTTCTACGTGTTTGTGTTAGCCCGTTGTGTTTTTAATACTTTTATGAATTCATCACCATCGCTTGTTGCATTGATAACAAATCATCCTGCAGTTTCAAGTAATTTAAATTTGTTTTTGTTTTTTTATTTAACTTTGCGTACTTCGCATTTATAAACTAAATTCTTCTTTTTACACTCGCAGCAGTAACCGCAATGCGTCGTTGATATCTTCGGAAGAATAAAATGTAAACAAATATGAAAAAAAGAACAAACGCTCGATCTTCATCCTTTATTTAAACCTGTTGCACTGGTTTTGAGTCTGGTGGCAGCTGTTGGCGACGTTAAAGAAACCCAACAAACCATTAATATGGCTGGACGACTTCATCTCCACACAGAAGCAAGAAATCAAAGCGATTGTTGGAAGTATAAATTTTATCTGAAGTGATTGCATTCTTCGAATCGATAACTGCTGTAATCAAAAGCTTTATAATTTATAAGCAAGTTCATGATCTATTATAAAAATAACAGTTATGAGTTAGCAAAGTCACATCTCCTTCGATCGATTCAGTCACTTTCATAGCGTTACGTGCATCGGTGGTTAGTTTTATATAATGAAGCAAACATTTCGATTAATAAATAACATTCCAGAATGATCGTCTACGATCCTAATGTATTTGTTTGGAACATTCTACCCTTGCGGAAGATAAGGGCGAACTTTTCTCTAAACACTTAATTAAGCTAAACTAAAATGTAAGCTTCCTACCCAGGATATATTTTACTCACGTTTCCTTTGTTTGAAATGCAATATACTAAATTAAGTTGGTTCGCTGTTCATCTCGTCAAGGTGCATTGTAAAATATGTAATGCAGATTGCATATCTTACCGAAACAGGGGCCATCTCGGTTGAAACGATTCATTGCATACATCTAGGCGCTTTACTTACAGCGGTATCAAATGTGCCTTTTCCATGTATACAAACAACCAACGTACAGTATGTATAGCATAAACGAACAAATTATGCTTAAATTTAAGGCAAAGCGTAGCATAACTCTGCTTCTGTGATTGTAGAAAAAAGGCTGTAATAAACTTGGGATAGCTGTGCGGGGATAGCACCAACCCAGCTGGATGATAACAAAAGACCGTTGAATGAAAGCACTGGGAGAATCGGGGTTTTATCGATTGTTTCATGCCCTATGAGTGAGGCCTAGATTTCATACAACACCATTGACATTGAAGTAGCCACTGAAGCAACCAGACGTGTAGCGAAACACCGACCGACCTAGCCATTTGGTAACGGAGTCACGCATCCGCACCGATAAGTCAATGAAGGTTGTGAAGTATTACTTTTCTTATTCTCCGCTACGCATGCGAATGCCGAATGCCAGCAGCGATCATCACTCATTAGGTACGCTCACCGTACGCTTGGCGCTTCGAAAACAAACAAAAAAAAAACCATTCGCAATTGAGCCGGTGTTGGGCCCGAAGTCAACACACTACCTTACGTGCCAGTGTCAATGGGCGAACGGGGGTGTTGTTGGAGCAGTTTTTAAGCGTGTTTTGGAAATCCGGTGAGGGTCGTTTGACCATAAAAAAAAAACAAAAAAAAGCTGCCTCCGTTTCTACGACCAATTTAACAATTGCTATAATAACCGCAGACCGGAGTAAGGAAGCACTTCGTTGGGAATCGGAAAAACAGAGTGTTTCCGCATTGTGCTTCGATTCGATCGTTTTATTATCGTAGTTTTGAACAACACAGCTCTTATTGAACCAATATCCATACTAAGGACGATATTTTGGATGATTGGACAATTTATATGACAGGGAAAAAATGAATTAGAAGAAGTTTTCAATACCCTGACCAAATTCATGGCATGCCTTAAGAGTACGTACTTTTATTTTAATGTAAAATGTATTTTTCATATATAATTCAGGGTACAAATACATACGTACAAATAAACGCTTCTGACTGCGGTTGACTGATGTTCAATAAATAAACGAAAATATCTTAATTACGTTTTCTCAGTCTAACCTCGAATCAGGGTTAATGCAACTTGTTTGGTGTATTCTCATATCACCGCAAGTGGCCAACAAAGGTCAAAATTAAACAATCGATTCTCCCCTTCAAGTCCATTAGTGTGCTAATCAACTGAACGGTAAACGAAGGGATTTGCTTGTTCGAGGTGCGCTTTGGCACGCACAAATAATGCCTTGGCGATTTTGGCGGAAAGAAACCTTCAACATCCGAAACAGCGGCAGACAAATAAGCGAGATCAATTATCGCTTCACATCCCAGTGCCCGCGCCGCAGGGAAACCGTATCAAACCAATCCCACGCACACACACACACACACATACACACACACACAGTCACATCGTCCCGTGTTGGGGCGTTTTTCGGTTGCGTTTTAGCGATTAGGCACCGTCTCGGGCTCGCTTTTCCGCGGACCGGATCGCGAAACCAAGGATCTTGGCACGGCATGTGACCTACTGACAGTGAAACTGATCGATTTCTCGGCCTGCGCGCGGCGAAGAGCTCCGGTCCGTTTTGTTTTACTGGTGCCGGGGGAGGTTGCACCGGAATCGGTTTTCATGCGTCGCTTGGCAAACTCGAAATCCGTGCCCCGACTCCACTCGACTCGATTCGCATGCTGCACGACACTTTCGTGCGCAAACTGAAGAGTAGCAAAGGAAACGGAGCTTCGAAAATGGAAAAAAAGTGAAATAAAATAAAACAACACGCTCCCCCGCCCGGTGCACGCTGCATGTGGAAATAGGTGTGGTTGGGTTTTTTTATCATTGTTCGTGAAAAGAGAAAATTTTCCTACCCCTTACCCTCCTTTCCCCCCCCCCCCCCCCAGGTCACAGGTTTCCGGCGCGTGTCGCTTGCCGCCCCGCTCGAAATTGGAAAGGATCCCATCCCCGCGCTGACGATATAATTCACATTACATTGGGTAAATTATTCGAAAGTACTTACACAGCTTAAAGTTGCGTCTTCCGAGAAACATGATGAGTCCTGCCACTTACGATCGCTGGTTGCTTCGGTTGCTTCGGGAGCGATTCGATCCGAATGGGTACGCAACCCAAGCTGCCACGGACGGTCGGAAGGTCGGGTGCGGGAGCACCAAGCACCAAGCAGACACTTTTGCAGAGCGAAAGGCCAACAAGCACCAGCACCAGCAGTTGGATGATGTCAATACCGCCTTGAAACCGTACGTTTTGCAAACCGACGTCACGGACCACTCACTGACTCAATCTCGCTTCCACAAAACCACTTTACCTATTCATACGGAAAATCGCGCTGTTTGTTGAACCGCACCGGACTGCTGAAATCGTAAGATCGAACTCGCGGCGGAACACGGAATCGATAGTGGACGAAAGCTGTACGAATGATAAACAATAATAATGATATGGGAAAAGCTCGACAGCTGTAAGAAAAAAGTTAAACAAAAAAAAACCATTCGAAAGCTTTTTTGCAACTTGCCGAGCAGCCGGAAGTAAAAGCAAAGGTGGCAGAAAAAGCGATCGATTCCCCGGTGATGTGCAAGCGAGCAGCGAGCGGTGATTGTGTTACGCACAGACCCAGAAACACGTCATTCCCGGACACGAAACCGAACCGATCGAAGCCGCATATTTATGTCAATAGTAATCTTCTTGCACTTTTAGATGAACCGCCAACACACACACACACACACATACACACACGCGCACACCTAACAGCTGGTTGAGAGATGACAAAAACAAACGCCTGACCGCTATTTGTACAGGCACCGTGATTATGCTGTCCGGAAAGAGCGATCGCTATTGGGACCGAAGTTTTACGTTTTAACATCCGTAACGGGATTAACGAGCGGTGCAAAAAAAGCACACACACACACACACAGACACGAATTACAACCGAAATCCTAATACATAAATGCTCACGATACACGCACCACTTTCAGCATACACGCGCGCCAGTTCCCTATTCGGCACACGGTAGAAGAAAAAGGGCACACACTTCGGTGCAACCGAAAGAAAACCGCTAAGTCCCGTACGCGCGTAGTACCGAAGCAATCGCCAAGGGACCGATCGTTCGAGTGGAGCGGCGGTGATGGGTTTATATGTATGCTTGTGTACGTGTGTAGGTGTGTGTGTGTGTGTGTGTTTGTTAGTGTGAGCAATTCTTTCACTTCGTTCCACTCCGGCCGTCGTCCGCGAAACTTACTTCCGAACGTGTCGAGTTCAACCAACCGACTGAACCGACGGACGTAAGTTGCGATCGAAATGCGATCCGTAGGTAGGTTTTGTTGGAGGCTGACCATGGCTGATAGATTATAGTTTTTACGTCCAATACAACCTCCCCGCGCGTTAACCCTTGCTAGCGTGATGGAAACGTTCGCCTACTATGATGAGTCCAAAATCGAAGGCAGTCTGAATGGAAAACCACTTTTGCCGGTTTTGAATTATGGCGTTAATACAATAAAAAGCAATCAATACATGCAAGCAGTGCGGCATCTTTGTTATCATAGTTAAATTTTCACTAATAATATTTCAAATTTTCCTCGCCCGAACTCCAGCGCTCGCCGAAGGGTTAAGTGGGGACCGTGCGGAATTGGCTTTCGGATTTGCTAGCATGTGGAGGACGCAACACTTGAGCGTGCGTGCGGGGCTGTGGGGCTTTCCATGGTTTTATTTCTTTACTTTTAAATTTTGGCCCCCCGCGCGTCCGAAAGACTTCGATGCCAAGTCAACCGGGATACCCATTCGGAGCTTGCTAATCAGTACCGAACTGTTTGCCAATCATGAAGAACCTTTCGTTGTTTGTTTTGTTTTGTTTTTTTTTGTTGTTGTATGACGCTATCGTTTCGAAAACTACGCTTAAACGTGCACCGAACGTGGCTTTGGTGGAAGATATTTAAAGCCACTGTTCAGTACACAATCGGATCGTAGCTATTTGGACGGCTCCGTACAGTTAAGACACACGAAAATGTTAATATTTGTACGGAGAAATTTCGCAGCACTCGAAGCGAACCCGCAACCGATACAATCGGCGTCGGAAGGGTACGTGCTAGTGTAAAGTTTTCGTAAAAAAACAACATAATTCAAAACGTTTCTTCGACTAACACGAGCAGGATGAAAGTTGGATATTTTAGAAAGGTTAGCCGTATTGGTGATGCAAAGTGTATGCACATTTGTAGGTGGGCTTGAGAAAAAATCCATTTTCGGCCGATGTTACGCGAACCATCCTACATGTCTTGCCGACAGTAGGAGGTTGTGAATACAATACCGCATAAAGCGGAACACACTTTACATAACACACGCTGGACATGGATTATTGAAAATATTCGCTTTGATTAAACCGACGAACGTGATCTGAACTAGTGGTAATACGTATAAGATTTCTATCAATGAAATGTGAAAAAGTTGTGATATTCGTTTGGGTTCTGGGATTGGACATCCAAATCCAGTGTTGCGGCACAAATAGGGCATCAGAAAACAAATAAAAAGTACCGAAAAGGTAGTAGCGATTCATTGTATCTGTCGCAGTTTTCATCGAATATAGGACGTTTGTTTTTGTGAGAATGACCCAGACGCATTCGAGGTAGTGCGATGTGAAACGAGATGAAAAGGGATACATTTTTATTCTGCTGGATAGTTAAGTTCTTCGTACGATAACTTGATTAAGGTCAGCTTTGAACCCACGATCTATGGTTTGCAAGACAATGCCTCTGTGGATCGGCCCATTTGTAAAGACCTGCAGTTTGCTGTTTCTAATCCTGTTTTCGTCCTTTATTGCAGCTATCTAGTTACTGAGAGCAGATATTACTAACCGTTTTTGCCACCAAATTTCCCACGACAATCAAAACATGGATGTAACAGCTTCAGCTATGTATCTGATATTACACACGAACGGGACAAACATCGGTACATCGTTTCTTTCCAGATCGAACAGCCACGAGGGAAACCGAGTCGAAGCTGCATTAATATCCACACACACACACACACACACACACCCCGGTACGAGTTTGTTTTATTGCTTTGATTGAAGTACGTCACTTACGCGCAAACGACTTAGCCATTATCATTACCTATTATCAGACCGCCAGCCGAACGGTTCCCAGCGGCAAAACGGCGAACGGGGCTTTGTAATACGCAGCACAGCAACGTTCCACCCCGCCAAACCGGGACGGTTACAATCGGCTGCAATTGAGTGCAGGCACGCACTATAACAATCCATCCTCCCGTGCGGGCCGTATCGATGATCAGCAAGACGCACCGGCCGCAGTACGGTGAGGGCCGGGAGTGCATTTGCGTAGGGCGGGTGGGCGAGGGAGATGGGAGTAATGTACAAGATAAAACAGAAAAAAAATACGTAAAACGTATTCCATCTTATTTCCTACTAACTACGCACGTGTAGTTGCCGCGAGAATCGGCAAAGGAGAGGCGAGGCGAGGTATGAGAACCAACCCGCCTTTTTTTGTTTTTTTTTTTATGATAAGAAAATAAAACAAACGTTTAACGTTGTGCCGTTGGTAGCTGCGCTTAGAACAACCTGCCATCGGTATTCGAACATTTTGATGGTGCGATGGTGACCGGAGTGCCTATGCTAACGGCGCGTGGTAGCACATTACCGGCAAAACGTGCCAGACGATCGTGAGTGAGTATTCGTGGGTGAAGGTACGAAAAGGACAGCATTCGGACAGCAAATTCATTCCCCGGCCGGTGTCGGTGAGCTACTTTTTCCGCGCACTTCTCGTACCGTAGTAGCATTTGGCGATCAGCAGCACGAACGATAGGACGAAGAACGCGAGCGTACCGACGCGTAGCGACATCTGGATCGCGTTCGCACTGTACGTGCTGTGATAGATCATCGCCCGCAGCTCGTCCGAGATCTCTCCCGGGACGACCTCAAGCCAAATCACGGGCAGAAACTGGCCCTCGTTGAACTTGTCCAGTCCTGCAAAGGGTTTGGGAGCCGTTAAATCAAACACGGATTCGCGTGTGGCGTGGCGTGGCCAGATACCACGTTACGTACCCGTCACCATTGCTGCCTTTTGCAGCTGGATGTTGATCTGGAACCGGGACGCACCGTCGATGGGGAAAGCCAACCGGGGATGGATGTCGGCGTACGTTTCGTGCTTTTCCTGCACCGGCTCGATGCCATCGATCGTCTCGATCAACTGCCGATCGCCGGTGTAGAAATGGGGGAACGATGCGAAGATCGGTGCACCCATCGAGCAGCCGGTGATGTTGAACAGTCCGCTCGGAGGGCACGAGCCGGACTCCAGATGACAGAAGCAGTGGTTCGGCAGATGCTCGTCGGGGTGTGAGAACACGTTTTTCGGGATCTTGTAGCGCCAAGCCGGAATACCGTCGAGCGCCGTCACCTCGCTATCGTAAACGAGCGGGAACTTTCGGCAGAGAGACTTAATGAACACCTGCAGCGGTTGCTTGCGGTCCATGAGATGCGGTGGAAACTGTGACCCATCGGTACCGCCAACGTGATCGCACTCAGCCGTGTGCCAAAGGTCCAACCGCGGCTTCCCGTCCAGCTGCTTGATGATGGCGAGCTCCTGTAGGCTGGATTCGCCGGAAAATATCGTAAAGTTCTCGGCGCTGGTACCATTGCGCTGCAATCGAACACGGTGCAATCGACCGATTAGGCAAGTGCTGCTTTAAATGGAGCCCGGTGCGCCACACCTACCGTCATGAGCATGCCGAACGACGACGAAACGATGTCGGAACCGAACATTGATTTGGCCAGCCCTAGCAGTTTGTCTTCGTATCCCCACAGCAGGGATTCGACGGGCTTTTTGATGAACGCCGTCGAGCCCGACGAGCTGGCCGCCACGTTGAACGCGATCTGGTTCCACGTCCCTTCGAAGCGCTTCTTGGAAACGCCGGTCAGGAAGACCACGTTTGGCACGACAACCTGATCGAACGGTTTTCCTTTCGACTCATCGGGCAGGTACTGTATGTATCGATGCTCCTAGGGGAAATGAATGATATGGGTTGATTAGTAAGCTCCCGTTGGCGGTGGCTAATCCGTCAAGCGTCGAGAAACAGATGCCATTACAGGACGATCATGAGTGGCGCTTTAGCGGCTCATGGCGCCTGCACGAACCGGCTTCGATTATATTATTATTTCGCTGCCATTATGTTGCTATGTACTGTGTTTTGTAAAATGATTTTTAATGAAAATCCAATGGAAGATTACACGGAACAACGTTCGCCCGAGTTCACAAATGGTTAACCCCTCCCGGGAAGCACTCACCCGATAAGAGATCGTGCCGTCGCCATTGTGCACGACGTTAATTTTTTCCGCCGTCTCTTTGTACACGAACGGGCCCAGATCTTCGACGCGCAGCTTGGTCGCCTTTCCGGCGAGAAACTCCTCGGTGTTGCTGTAGTTAAATACGTGCACCTTAAGTAGCGGGAACACCGGTGGTCTGGCCCACCATTCGGCGGCCGTCGAATTTTGTCTAAGTATCAGATTCTGTTATCGGCAGAAGAAAGCACGGCTAAGTACGGATTCGATCACCATTTTTTCGCATATCGGTTGGGTTACCTCTAGTAAGGAGTTGTTGTACATGTTGGTGAACCACATGATGAAGAATCCTATCGCACTTGCTACAAACACTACAAACAAAACGCCAAGCGCTGAAATAATTACAAAAATATATTACAATAATTACCATTGGTATTCAATAATTATGTAGGGAAAGTCAGTTTCGCACTGGTACGCCTGGTTAGTCGTAAGCGTGTCTTGAGATTATTTTGGCGAACTTTCCCTTACATTTCGCCTACTTCGGCCACCAAATTTAATCACATCTTTAAAAAAAAAACCGTTACCGCTGTGAGAAAATAGGACCTGGCATGAATACAGTGTTCACGGCAACTGTTAAATAGAACTAAAGAATAAACTACTCTCTCTCTCTCTATCTCTCTCTCTCTCTATCTCTCTCTCTCTCTTTCTCTCTCTCTCTCTGCGAGTAGACGTGTGTTGTATGTCCTCTGGTTGTTTTTAGTTTATTAGTTAGTCCATTACAGCATTCGCTCCTAACATGATCCGAATGCAAAACAAAAGCAAAACCCATTCTAAAGCCGCAATTTCGCATTATCACTTATTCTAACATCAACGCTATCAATCACTTATGGCGCTAGATGAAAGGCACCAAATTATTATCAACAGCGTGTTCAGTTGCGTGCGTCGTGCGACCTTTCGCGGCCTTGAGACACACACACTCACACACACAGACAGAAGCTGGCAATTATCAAAGGAAACTAATCAAACGACTCTTCTTTCGAGACGAAAAGGGATTTCAGACGCTGGTTTCTAAGGTTGCGTGAATTCCATTGTGCTAGCCAGTGATCCGAAACCCAAGCAAACAGACCAAACCCTCGAATTGTACATTTGTCCTCTTCCCGTTGGAGCCTTGATTGGGAACAATAACAACGACGAGTAAACAAACAAACAAAAAAAATACAAGATCTATGTCATGCACACTTTCGTTAAACAATTGCTTCCGATCCCGACGAGCGTGATGCAGAACCGAAAGGGGTATGTTTTCAGTTTCCTTGACATGGCCAGAGGTCCGCCGCGCGGTAAGATCAACAACGTTTGCGATAGTGCTCCCGGTTGTTCGCTGACCAGCGGCATGTAAATCTATTAAGCCAGCGAAAAAGGCGCAAGCACATTCTCCGGGGATGGCGTACATCCCAGTCCGAGTGGTTTCTGGGCTGTGGTTGTACCGATTACGAGCCGAGAGCGCGACAACAGGTTTTGATTATGGCGTATCGGACGGCGAAGGGAAGACGATAATTGTTGCACACTATTGCTTTTGTAGCACAAAGGATTTCAGCATTTCCCATCGAAGGCAACAGCTAAACAAGCAGGTTGGTCACAACGGGCTCAAGGGTGTAATCTACATCCAAAGACTTCCTAATAGATTAGATGGGGCATTAGGAAGTAAGAGCACACACACACACACACGCATACACACACACGCACAGGCACACACTAGTGAAGGAGCTGGCATTACAACCCGTCCCGAACCTGGCTACCGGGCCAAGTTCTGCTCGCGTAGTTCACAATCCTTGACCCAAGATGTCATGTTTTCTTTCACAAAAATTGATACCATGGCTGTACGCAGTCCCGAATATGATACCCCGCACCATACCACACCACACCACACCACACCACACCGCACCACTGATCGTCGACCAACGCTCCCGTTGATACCAGCGCAGTGGCGATCAGTGCAGAACGCGGCGAATGGCACCGACCACAGGCGCCACCCTGTGTCCCGGACCCTTTACGAGCGCGCGAACCCGAAAGGGTCGTCGGGAAGAGGAAGCAAACGCGGGGGGGGGGAGGTGGAGCGCCGTAGAATCTAATGCGGAAGCGAAATTGTGTCGGCATTAAGTAGAAGAAAAAAAAAACAGAAAATACACTTCAAATCACTGCCGCGCGTCAGCAGGGAACATCAGAGCGTCAGAGGGATTGAGCTGAAGGCAGCAAAGCGGGCACGCGATCGCGATACGGAGCAAACACGTACGACGCCGGTACAACGCGCGCTCAGTTACTTTTCACTTTCGATGACGGTCCTTTTTTTCGGGGTTCGGGGGCCCCACACTGATAAATTGACGAGATAAGGCGCCAGAGGTCACCGCAGTTCATTAGTCAAATCTGGCACTTGAGAATCACTTTTCACCTGCCAACCGGCTGCCGACCGCGTGGTTGATCGGGCCTGTGCCCGCACGAATGGCGACGCGGTGCGGCCGAAGAGTCTGACTAAACCCAACCCGCTAGCTCGGTCGATGGTAAAAACGTGTAACATGAACAAAACAGTAAACTATGAATGCCCAACTCACTAAGTATTCGAAGACACTGGTTTTCTTTGGCAGCTGCATCGGTTCGTTGCTCTAGGCCGAGATAGTAGAGTATTGTATTTAGGGCACTGGTTCGCCTCTTCAGCGGCTTCCGTGGTTCGCTCTCGGATGTCGTCGGAATGACCGTTTCTGGGCTATTGAAGGCAACCATCTCGGGCATGTTGGTACGGACACAAATGCTGCGTGCATGCGAGTGTCGCTTAGGTGCATGTATGCTGTGTCTTGCCACCGCACTGTTCGATGGTAGCGTCGAACTTCCTCCTTATTGTGCCCTTAATCAACGACGGGGCTTCCAAGAAGAACTTACTATCACAGAACGGCACACTTGTCGACACGCAGCACTGAACTGAAGTCCTTAATCTATACTGTGGGTACTTTTGATGCTTTCCTCCTCTAGCGGCACCGACGACGTTAACGCACCTCGCTGCCTTATCGCTTGTTGAGCAGCTATATTTGTATTGGTCTGTTGGGACTGATAACTACACGAGATGAGGCAAAAAGAAATAGCTCAGCATGGAATTAAGCGATCATCGATTGATGAGCCCTTCATTCACAAACACCAACAGCGAGATAGTGTGGAGGAAACCGAGACATGGTAGATCCGATGGCTGGCGCAGTTTGTAAAACAGAACCATCCTATGATGTCTGAGTTAGTTAACGTATCCTATAAATCTTATTGCTGAGTTTTTTTTAAATAAATGTTCTCAAAAAATGCATACAATAAATAGCACTAGAAAACTCTTTGCCTTCGCTTGGTTTATTCTGAAAAACTCGATCACATTTTGAAAAATATTTTAATATACTGTTATGGAACCTAATATGGAAAACTGCATCTTTCCACAACCCAATCATTGGGTTTCACTTGCAGTGGCTATAGCATTGATAATATTTAATATTTGACATCTGAAACAACGAGATATCATTAAAATGTACATTACATGTGTAAGGGTTAACCAAGAACAGATTACCCTTAATAAAGAACATATTAATAACTGAACTGTATTTCGACCAAAGAAATGATCATATTTGTAATCATGATTCATAATTTAAACGCAATTTCAGCTTTTAAGCTCTGAAAGCCACCATTTGCATATAATTAGCGTCCAAAACATCAACGGATTTGCATACAATTAGTGAATGCATGGGTCTAATCGCAATACCGTGTTATTAATGTAAAATTTTCGCGAACAACGTGGAAATACAAATTTCTTTCCGTGAAACGATATTAAAAGTAATACAGAAAAAAGACAAAATACTTTTTATATCAAATCAAATCAAGCGAGTGTTGCAAGAATATAATTGTGATAATCATCAATTACACACCAAAACTACGTGTGATGTAGTCTTTCTTTCGGCTCGCCTGAGTTTCGAAACATATGAGAGAACATTTCAACCAGTGGAATGACTGTTTCAACCGGTTGCGAGAATCGTGCAAGCGTAATGGAGAATTTTTCAATCACATATGTTTTTGATAAGCTAGTAAAAATGTTAATTATTTTTAGAGAAAATCGGGTTTTTCGTATCATCAAGCAAGGTATCGTTAAATAAACAAACTTTAAAAAGCCTTTTAACTTTCATGTCAATAAAATCAGCCGTAATTTATGCCATACGCATTACTTTGCTGATAAACTAGAAACCATGTTCGAACATGTGTCCAAACTTCGGTCTTTTCGAACACGCTCGGGCATCTAGCTTTGTAAATGAACATTGCGAATTTGTGAGCAAAAAAACTAATGGCATTTTATCTCGTTTCATTCGCTTATTTCGATCATCATAAAATATTCCATGCTACGCAAATTTTTACCTCTTTATTTTCTTGTCATGTTGCTTCGTTTAGATCGTAGTACAGATGACAGATGTTTATGCTGTGCAGTTGACACAAGGGAATTGAACTCTTAAATCTGTCATGGTAACCGTATTCAAGGAACATTTTGACGTCCTGAAAGGTTGCTGTTTGTTTACGTCAATGAACACACACACATAGCTAATGCTGGCACCAACAAAAAGGAGGATTCTAGGCAAATGAAGAAAAATAGAATTTTGTAAGTAAAAAGTGTTTAGAGCAATACAAATGTAAATTGCAGTGCATGTAGTTTGTTTAAATTGATGTACTTTTTGTGCATCCTACTCCACATAAGTATAGTAACAGAAACTGTAGCAGTAATGTTTATATGTTTACGTTTTCCAGCATCAGAATATTGTTGAAAACTTTCTGCGATAAATGTGAATAAAGCCTGATTTACGTGTGCGTTCGTTGCTATCGTCGTTGCCGCAGATCTAGTCTTTGCCATCGATGACAATGGAGCATACGGACAGGGTAAGCGGAGCAGCGGATGGTGCTCATGACCGAAACACCAGTGCGGACAGAATATCAAAAGCGGCTACGGCTCCCCGAACCTCCTCGTCGGATGGTGTTTGCCGGTTCAATTGGTTTCTTTCCCTTCGGATGAAGCGGTCATCGCCCGCAACCAATGTCGCGGTGGCCACTGGCCAGGGCCAGAATGCCGAAGGGGCAGCAGGAATGCCGAAGGGGCAGCAGGATGAAAGGTTTACCAGCGATGAAAACAATCACAATAATCACAACCAACATGAAGGAGGCAACGTATTTTACACCTTGCGGAAGCGTTTTCAAAGGAAATTTACCTCGGTCAAAGTGAAAGCTTTTGAGGCGAATGTGGTCGTCGGAGCGGTTGGGGTCAGCGCAAGCAGCAATGCCACTACCACTAGCAGCAGCAGCGAATTGACCCATTGCAACAGAACCGTCCGGGATCATGTTGGATCGTGTCTAAATAGCAACGACTTTGCGAGGATCGTGATTGAACGGCATACTCAAAATCCGATTCGGTTTTCGTCACCCAACGCCAACTTACCTGTGATAATGAGCAGTAGCGATACTGAACCAAATACGGCCGAGGTAGGAAACACGCCACCGGTATCCGCATCACCCGTGGTCGCAAATGAGAACACTCCCGACATGGACGACATGATGGCCAACATGCGTTTCGATCTGCTTCAGTACGGTTGGTATTGGGGCAAGTTAACGCGATTAGCCGCACAGAAACGACTAGCCCAGCAAGTGAACGGAACGTTTCTGGTACGTGATTCTCAAACGGAAAAACACCAGTTTACCGTCAGTTTCCGAAGTTCGGGAATAACATTGCACTGTCGTATCGACTTTGAGAACAATTACTGGTAAACAATAGTAGCCGCTTGAGACAGGGATCCATTTTAACGCGATATATTTTCATTTCTCATGCAGGTCTTTTTCTGGACTAACGACCCCCACACCGTATAAAACGATGGTGGACCTGATTCAGGATACAATGAAAAAATCCGAGTACGGCGTGATAGGCTACGTGAAGCAGGACACGACCTTGATGCCACCGTTTCCCGTTCGGCTTACCAGGCCGATCAACCGATTTTACGAAGTTTCTACATTACAGCATTTATGTCGGTTTATCATACGACAAAAGATTGACGCGAAATCAATCAAAAAACTACCACTACCAGAGAAACTTAAGGAATACGTGGAGGAAAACTTCTATGATCTCTAGTAAAGCATTTGATATTTCGGCCCCGGGAGCAACTGGCATCGTACGCATTGCTGACAAACCCTTTGCTGTCTCTTTGCTGACCAGTAAAATGCCAGTATCTTAGGGTGGCATATTTACATCGCACACCATCTACTCCAACCTTTGGCGAGAAACGGTGTTGCAAGAATTTGTACGTTTGTCGAAAAGCGCACCAGAAGCGAACCCGAACGCTCAAATTCCGTCACTAACACATTACTCCCGTTTTGTTTCTTGTCCCTCAAATGGCATTTTGCTTCCTTAAAAAATACCGTTCGCTCTAATCATTAGTGGATAGATAACTTCCAACCGAGGAAAATGTAACTGCCGTGCGACCAGTTTTCTTAAGAAGTGCGGAAACATATTATGTGTACATAGATAAGTGTCTTTGTCACGATAGTATCACCAAAGATAAGCAGCCCGAATTAATCAAATATGAAATATATAAAAAAAAGTTCCAATACAACCACGACTAGGTGGAGTTGTCTAATTTTATGTTGGTTTCTCCAAAAGCATTCGTTATTGTGTAAATTCCAGATAACTTTCTTCTGTTTTGTTTTTGTTTTTGTTTTTATTCAATTTACATTATTTCATGTTGCTATTTTTTCCGTTCCTGAGACATGTTTCGTTTTTTTTTTGGTATGTCTGAAACTAGTGCATGGAAAATGTGTCTTTGTCGAACGTTGAGGAACGATTCTGGTTATTTTTTTGCGGCACATCACGCTCAAATCACCTCTAGCCGTATCATCGTCGTTCGAAGTTTAATCCAAGAATGTTGCGTGCCTGAAACGATAAACAATCCATATTAGCATCCAGCTCATTCCAGGCATGTGCGTTCTTTCGGAACTCTACCGTCGTAAAGGCGGACCCGACTGCATTCTGAAGATGATGGGTAGCATCTTCTGATTTGACAAGAAACTCATGCACTAGACTAGCTTCCTCCATTCGGCGCTCAAGAAAGGTCCACGTTTTGGCGAATCCTGCCGAGCTGTCCTGCAGCATGTACAGCTCCGTCGTTTTGTAGATGCAAGCCAACCCAATCCGTCGGGTATACCAGTTGAACTAACAACGGAGAAAGGATCAAATGTTGGTCAGAAATTGCCCAGTAAATCGGAAACGGCGTATCTCTTACATCGACCGATCGATCGCCAGCGTAGTAGCAAATGTCATCCACCAGGGTAAGCACATTGGCCAACGAGTGGGGTGCGTTCGGTGGTAGCGCCATAAGACCGAGCGCTTGTGGCCAATACTTCAGGTACGGTTCGAGTAGTCGGAGTCGAAATTCGATCGCTTTGCGTGCGAATTCGGACGGGTTCGGTACTTTCTCCCCATCCGCCGTCTGCTGTTTGAGGTAGTCGATGAGCTTTAGGTTACACTGCTTGTAGAAATGGTGTACGAGCTCGATTCCGCCACGCGGGAACAGACCGTGGCTAACGCTGGGATAGTTTATGGATTCGGCGCCACTTGCTATCGCTTGCTTCGACCAGCCGTGTGATTGGACAAACGCTAATGCCGCATCCAGAATCATTTCCTTCGTACGCTCCACTTCCGGGTCGAATGATTGCTGCTCGTGCGCTGTGGTAGAAAATGTGTCGGTTTGCGTGCCGGAACTGGTACCCATCGCGTCACCCGTCTGTTGCTGTTGTTTTGCATACTCCTGTTCTTTTTTTTCTTCCCGTGCACGAAAATCATCGAAGCTTTCGTTGGCTCGCTGAAGCGGGCTGCTTGTTCCGAAATATCTTCCAGTAGTCGCAGTTAGTACTTTTGCCGGTTCCGGCTGGTTAATGATTCGGGAGCTGGACAAAATATTTCTACCTAAAATATGTAAAACAAAAGCCTTGAGAAAGTAATGCATACAAAACACAATGCAGATTAACTAATATACGCGGTGAAAGCTTAAGACAAGTTCACACAAATTTATTTCATATTCAATAATATATTCTCTCTGTTCGGTATGTTCCGAAAACCCCTATGTCGTCTGATACGATCAATTTCTCCGGTAACTCTTTTCAGGTGGAAATCTAACATATCCAGTCTTAAAATCATTCCCTCGCATATTTCTATCCTTTTCTCCTTCGAAATAGCTGGCGGCTGCTCTCCATTTAACGTGCTAATGGTAATTTCAGTTGAATTTTCGGCACCTATTTGTGTATCTTTTCCTTCATTGACCGCCTGCATTTCACTTTTAAAATGCGCACGACTCAGATCGATTGCCTTCCTTAGGTCAAGCAAAAACTGACTTTCCAACAGTCTGTAGTAGCTCCAAATGTTACTCCGGTTCGTTTGATCTATTTTTAGTAGTACCCACAAGGCCGATAAAGCGCTAGTGATACTGTACACGTTGTCTAGAAGATCGGTTTTAGCGCCGTGCTTCAACACGCATATATGATGGAGGAGCATATTTTTCAGTATCTCTCCACTGTACCATTTGCTACTGGGTAGCTCTTGCTCCTGCTGTATCGAGGCGCATATCAGATCCTTATAAATGTTGATCGCAAACGAACGAACCGAATCGTCGTCAAATTTTGTTATCAGATGAGATACGATCGTGTATCGGCCCTCATCGTCGAACGTGAATATGTAATCCTTGAAAACGGCTATTCCAACTTCCCGATTGCGCACGCTGCCCGAACGTTCCAGCGCACGTATGAAAGACTCGCAAAACGTGCTATGAATTTGTGCATCCAAATCTCGTGCAGTAAGTTTTCTGCCTCGCAGCAATTTGATCAACGCTTGCGCTAAACGTATGCCCTTATAGTACACCATGGGCCGTTCACCGCTCATCAAAGACACGACGTGGTGCAACCCCGTTTCAAAAATAAAGATTGGTTCGTAAACACATGGAGCGTTGGATGGAAGTAAGTCTTCAGCGAGCAAAACGTAGAACAGTATGGCAAATCCTGCCGTTAGATACGGTACGTTGCAGAGGAAACAATCATTGTGCGTTTCTTCCTCGGAATCGGTCTCCTTTCTCTTCGTTGAAAAAATATTCCTTTTTTCACCGTATGGCAGCAAAATCAGTGGATCTTTCACAAGCGTTACAAACAACTCAAGCATATCTTCTGCCACTTGAATCGAGTAACTTTTAGCGGCTGTAACGAAACAGTGAGTAGTGAATGTAAAAAATCGTTCGCTGGAGATGGCCAATATTGTGAAAAATACCTGGCAAATTAGCTACCGGCCGACGGATGGTCTTTACTGGTTGCTCCGTTCTTTGCAGTTGGAGGTATGGAAATAGCTTTCCCATCAATCGCAACAAAAAACAAACACATGCATTTTTCTGAGTTAAGTTTGTATCGAAGAAAACGCTTTCTGAGCGTTGCTGTTCCATTTGCTTTACAATGGGCTCGAGGAAGAGTAGCAGCGTGATGTACAACTGCAGTAGTCTACGGAACGATTCTTCGCATTCGAGTAGAGCTTCTTCCTTCTCGTCCACATCTTTGTCCAGCACAGCCGGTAGTGAAATTTTATCCAAATATTCGATAATCGTATTCAGTACCCACTCCAGACATCGGGCACGCTTCGCCGGCAAACGTAGTACGGCAACCTGTATCGTTTTCAATATGCTGGTGAACACATCGTCACTTGTGGTGACACGAATTTTCTCCATCAACTCGTACAGCACTTCCGGTGGGCTGCATTTCTGGGCTACACGGTTCAGCAGCGTTTCCGTGGCAGAATATAGCTCGGGTTTGTTTTCGGCATTGTCATCGGTCAGATTGTTGGCTGTCAGCGAGATTAACTCCATCGACTGCAGTTTTATCGCCTCTTCATTATCGGGATTGGCCACTACATCGAGGGCCGATTTGTAATCACCTGCTTCTAACTTCGTTAAAACCGTTTCGAGAACGTCCATGGCGATATAGTTTGGATAAGATGCAGATGCCACCGTAGGTGTATTGATTGTGTAAATGCGCCGGTGCTATTGGATTGCCCAATAATATGCAATACACCGTTCCTAAATCAATCTACGAGCAATTGAACACAATTGACGAGCGCACTATTGGTAGCAAAAGAACTACACGCACTGAAAGTGAGTATTAAACGGTATTCTTTTTCGGTTTAAAGAAAAGTTGCAGCATGCATACTGCGTAGACCGAACAAACAAACAAACAAATGCAAAAGAAAATTTACTTCGACAGTAAACTGCTCACTGAAAGCGGTTCAACGAATGTCATTTCTCTTACGAAACAATCGGTCCAGGCTTTTGTCGCTCCTCAATAAAGGCAATGAAACTTACCTAAATTAAGTGATGACTGGCGAAAATGGGGGATTATGCGAGGAAACATATTTTAAGCACTCGGAAAACTGCGGCTGCCTCGATTGACAAAATTCGAAAGATCTCGAGGTTCCCTTTAGGGTATGTTCATACAACAAACAAATTGACAAGCGTGCTGGATGCTGCTTGACAGATGCGCTGAATATCGTTTCGATTTGGAACAGTTTTGGATTGTATTTTTTGAGCTGCTAATTAAAGCACAAACTGTAATGCAAGTTAGTTTGAATGCAGATTTATTTTATAAGCAATGAATCCAAGAGTATCATAAAAAATATTGCAAATATAAAATTATGATTCAGTTCATAGAAAGATCCGTACAGCATACAATATAGGCTGTCAATGTGGTAGCTGACTGCACTAAAATAATCTGACAGCATTTATTGCCAGATAACAAAATCCAAAGTACTAAATTAGCCATTTTTAACGAACTTTGGAAAGTAAGAGAAAAAAACGAGTAGCAAATAACTATATAATAATTTAAATACCGATTACCGAGATTAATACCGAATAGAACGATTAAAAAATAATAAAAACTCAAGAAGTTGAAAACTGCCCATTCAACCAAAATCAGATTTGCAACCGCTCATGCGGTTATTAGACGATGGAAAATATTGTCAAATGGTTTTGGATATTTTCTATCCAATGAAACGTGTGAAATAATTCCGTAACGCATATCGAAATATTTCCATAACGGTTCTAAAATCATTCCGAATTCTTTCGTATACAAACGAAATGGTCAAAAGCATTTAAACTTCGTTAAATATTTTCGTTTAATTTTATTATTAAATTTCAGCGGATGACAGGAAGTAAATCTTAACGAATTTGCATTCTCTTTTTTTTATACGGGTCGGGTCACAGGTAACAAAATAGTGCTTGTGTGAGCAGAGATCCGTGTTCAGAGCGTTTGCGTGTGCAGAGTTGGTTCGTAGCAATAGAAATTGCTGCTATTCTCATAAATTGAAATTGCTCTTCCACAAAAATTGTTGTACGCACAGTCCGTAATCTAAGTAGAAAACCTGAAAAATATTCAAACATAAACATAATTAGTGTGCATTTTGGTGTTATAAATGTGAGTGGTGCATACTTACCAAACGTTTGTTTTGTATTTGATAAACGAGAACAAATCATTTTGTTTTTCAGAATCCAACGGCATGCCTTTTTCGGTGGTTCAAACCCGCGGAGCGAAGGGATATAGCGAACTTTCCGTTGTTCCAGATTCCTGGGTCCAAGGAACAAGTAGTGGTAGAATGTATCTGTTCTGGCCCAACTGTAAGAGAAATATTTCCAACTTAGTATTGGATGAAAATGGCACGTTGGACTCAGCCACGTTGGACTAAGCAGGAATGTAAAATAAAACATGAAGGGCTCATGTATGAGGATGCAAACCTTCTCATCAAGGGCATGTCTGGCGAGTCGTCCACCGATACCACCGATCATGGAGTGGTACAGTTGGCTGCAACGAAAAAAATGAAAATTTTCATCTTATGCTGATAAATACGCAGAGACAATTTTGGCTACGTACACTCATCTTAACAAGAACGATGGTAACGACGTATGTGAAAGAGCACCTCTTGAAATCATTCCAGCATCTCCCGTAACAATTTTTCCGCCGTCAATATCACCAACAGATCAAGCTTCACCGACCACGAGATCACACGACGAACAGCATAATTTAATAGGACCTATTTCTAGTTATGCTACCCTACAAAAACTGATGATTGCCCAATCTACACTGTTGACGAATTTTATAGCAGAGCAAACACATGTGAATGCAGAGTTCCTGAAAAACCAAAAAAAATTATTAATCGTTTAGGAAATGTAGAGGTACAATTAAATACCTTACTACACAGTACCGATGTGACCAACGCAAATGATTGTTCCATCGATCGGCCCTTTATATCCTGCATTGAAGATCTCGAGCATTATGAATCTAATTTAGGCATTTAAGAATATTTTCTACAGTTGTGCAATTTACATAAGCTAAAAATAACTGATAAAAATTCGACTAACAGGTTGTTTGCTCTTCTTGATGCTATATTTGATAGAGATTTGTTTTATGATAGACGCCAAAGCCTTACGGAAATCAACAACACGAGTACACCAATCAAAATAAGTCTGTGATAACAATTATCCACAACTTTACACCATGCTATTATTAACATTAGGTTTACATAATTATTTACGTACATAACGCATTAATTAATATTTTTAAAATTAATATTAACATAATCTGAAACTACTGTACAGTAAATAAACATCAAACGTAAGTTAATATTTAATATATTTAATTATTATTTAATGTGTAAAAACGATAATAAACAAAGAAGAGGACAGAGAAAATAGAACAACAAATCGAATCGAATTTACTAAACTACCGATACCGTTGATAAATTAGTACGTATTGCTAAATACACATTACATGAGTTACATGAAATGTTTCTTAACATAGTAAATTTCATAAACGTAAAACAAGACCATAATTAGGTTAAAGTATGTACAAGAGGTATGAATAAATACTGTAAATGTTCTTCCATGAACAGTGCAACTAATTTACATTTGATAAAACTATAGTTATAAGAAACTTCAGCAGAGGATATGCTTGTGTGATCACCTGTGTAAATATGAATAACTTTGGAAGGAAACGGAGAAGCAACCAAATCAGATTGATCGCGGATAGCATTTCCAAATACGTTAATGTTTGTACCTTGACCGGAAGATTTGACATTTGACAGGTCTATGGTAAATAGTAAATGTTCGATTGCTCAGTTCTTTCGTAATAATCACGTCTGTCTTCGCTAAGGGTTCAACTAGGACTCCTCTTAAATTTATTCTTAACGTAATTATCTTAATCTTAACACATATACATGGAAACAATACGCATAATCAATATTGCCTACGTTTAGGCGCAAACATTCCCGCCCACCAAAAAAAGTCC